>OX422224.1:364255466-364662977 GCA_949130495.1 Sambucus nigra
TCCCGGTTTGAGAGTATGACGATAATTTGCAAAAATCACACTTAGACTTAAAAACAGGCCGTTAAAGGGTGAAAACCCAAACCAGCCCCCAAACGACCCCGTAGGAGGCACGAAAACCTCGCACGGGACCAATGTAACTTGTAGGAACTGACCGCGTAGTCCCGGGTCTCCCGGTTTGAGAGTTTGACGATAATTTGCAAAAATCACACTTAGACTTGAAAACAGGCCGTTAAAGGGTGAAAACCCAAACCAGCCCCCAAACGACCCCGTAGGAGGCACGAACACCTCACACGGGACCAATGTAACTTGTAGGAACTGACCGCGTAGTCCCGGGTATCCCGGTTTGAGAGTATGATGATAATTTGCAAAAATCACACTTAGACTTCAAAACAGGCCGTTAAAGGGTGAAAACCAAAACCAGCTCCCAAACGACCCCGTAGGAGGCACGAACACCTTGCACGGGACCAATGTAACTTGTAGGAACTGATCGCGTAGTCCCGGGTCTCCCGATTTGAGAGTATGACGATAATTTGCAAAAATCACACTTAGACTTGAAAACAGGCCGTTAAAGGGTGAAAACCCAAACCAGCCCCCAAACGACCCCGTAGGAGGCACGAACACCTCGCACGGGACCAATGTAACTTGTAGGAACGGACCGCGTAGTCCCGGGTCTCCCGATTTGAGAGTATGACGATAATTTGCAAAAATCACACTTAGACTTGAAAACAGGCCGTTAAAGGGTGAAAACCCAAACCAGCCCCCAAACGACCCCGTAGGAGGCGTGAACATCTCGCACGGGACCAATGTAACTTGTAGGAACTGATCGCGTAGTCCCGGGTCTCCCGGTTTGAGAGTATGACGATAATTTGCAAAAATCACACTTAGACTTGAAAACAGGCCGTTAAAGGGTGAAAACCCAAACCAGCCCCCAAACGACCCCGGAGGAGGCGCGAACACCTCGCACGGGACCAATGTAACTTGTAGGAACTGACCGCGTAGTCCCGGGTCTCTCGGTTTGAGAGTATGATGATAATTTACGAAAATCACACTTAGACATGAAAACGGACCGTTAAAGGGTGAAAACCCAAACCAGCCCCCAAACGACCCCGTAGGAGGCACGAACACCTCGTACGGGACCAATGTAACTTGTAGGAACTGACCGCGTAGTCCCGGGTCTCCCGGTTTGAGAGTATGACGATAATTTGCAAAAATCACACTTAGACTTGAAAACAGGCCGTTAAAGGGTGAAAACCCAAACCAGCCCCCAAACGACCCCGTAGGAGGCACGAACACCTCGCACGAGACCAATGTAACTTGTAGCAACTGACCGCGTAGTCCCGGGTCTCCCGGTTTGAGAGTATGACTATAATTTATAAAAATCTCACTTAGACATGAAAACAGGCCGTTAAATGGTGAAAACCCAAACCAGCCCCCAAACGACCCCGTAGGAGGCGCGAACACCTCGCACGGGACCAATGTAACTTGTAGGAACTGACCGCGTAGTCCCGGGTCTCCCGGTTTGAGAGTATGACGATAATTTGCAAAAATCACACCTAGACTTGAAAACAGGCCGTTAAAGGGTGAAAACCCAAACCAGCCCCCAAACGACCCCGTAGGAGGCACGAACACCTCGCACAGGACCAATGTAACTTATAGGAACTGACCGCGTAGTCCCGGGTCTCTCGGTTTGAGAGTATGATGATAATTTGTAAAAATCACACTTAGACTTGAAAACAGGCCGTTAAAGGGTGAAAACCCAAACTAGCCCCCAAACGACCCCGTAGGAGGCACGAACACCTCACACGGGACCAATGTAACTTGTAGGAACTGACCGCGTAGTCCCGGGTCTCCCGGTTTGAGAGTATGATGATAATTTGCAAAAATCAAACTTAGACTTGAAAACAGGCCGTTAAAAGGTGAAAACAAAAACGAGCCCCCAAACGACCCCGTAGGAGGCGTGAACACCTCGCACGGGACCAATGTAACTTGTAGGAACTGACCGCGTAGTCCCGGGTCTCCCGGTTTGAGAGTATGACGATAATTTACAAAAATCACACTTAGACTTAAAAACAGGCCATTAAAGGGTGAAAACCCAAACCAGCCCCCAAACGACCCCGTAGGAGGCACGAACACCTCGCACGGGACCAATGTAACTTGTAAGAACTGATCGCGTAGTCCCGGGTCTCTCGGTTTGAGAGTATTACAATAATTTGCAAATATCAGACTTAGACTTGAAAACAGGCCGTTAAAGGGTGAAAACCCAAACCAGCCCCCAAACGACCCCGTAGGAGGAGCGAACACCTCGCACGGGACCAATGTAACTTGTAGGAACTGACCGCGTAGTCCCGGGTATCCCGGTTTGAGAGTATGACGATAATTTGCAAAAATCACAGTTAGACTTGAAAACAGGCCGTTAAAGGGTGAAAACCCAAACCAGCCCCCAAACGACCCCGTAGGAGGCACGAACACCTCGCACGGGACCAATGTAACTTGTAGGAACTGACCGCGTAGTCCCGGGTCTCCCGGTTTGAGAGTATGACGATAATTTACAAAAATCACACTTAGACTTGAAAACAGGCCGTTAAAGGGTGAAAACCCAAACCAGCCCCCAAACGACCCCGTAGGAGGCACGAAAACCTCGCACGGGACCAATGTAACTTGTAGGAACTGACCGCGTAGTCCCGGGTCTCCCGGTTTGAGAGTTTGATGATAATTTGAAAAAATCACACTTAGACTTGAAAACAGGCCGTTAAAGGGTGAAAACCCAAACCAGCCCCCAAACGACCCCGTAGGAGGCACGAACACCTCACACGGGACCAATGTAACTTGTAGGAACTGACCGCGTAGTCCCGGGTCTCCCGGTTTGAGAGTATGATGATAATTTGCAAAAATCAGACTTAGACTTGAAAACAGGCCGTTAAAAGGTAAAAACCCAAACGAGCCCCCAAACGACCCCGTAGGAGGCGTGAACACCTCGCACGGGACCAATGTAACTTCTAGGAACTGACCGCGTAGTCCCGGGTCTCCCGGTTTGAGAGTATGACGATAATTTGCAAAAATCACACTTAGACTTGAAAACAGGCCATTAAAGGGTGAAAACCCAAACCAGCCCCCAAACGACCCCGTAGGAGGCACGAACACCTCGCACGGGACCAATGTAACTTGTAAGAACTGATCGCGTAGTCTCGGGTCTCTCGGTTTGAGAGTAAAACAATAATTTGCAAATATCAGACTTAGACTTGAAAACAGGCGGTTAAAGGGTGAAAACCCAAACCAACCCCCAAACGACCCCGTAGGAGGTGTGAACACCTCGCACGGGACCAATGTAACTTGTAGGAACTGACCGCGTAGTCCCGGGTCTCCCGGTTTGAGAGTATGACGATAATTTGCAAAAATCACACTTAGACTTGAAAACAGGCCGTTAAAGGGTGAAAACCCAAACCAGCCCCCAAACGACCCCGTAGGAGGCAGGAACACCTCGCACAGGACCAATGTAACTTGTAGGAACTGACCGCGTAGTCTCGGGTCTCCCGGTTTGAGAGTATGATGATAATTTGCAAAAATCACACTTAGACTTGAAAACAGGCCGTTAAAGGGTGAAAACCCAAACCAGCCCCAAAACGACCCCGTAGGAGGCACGAACACCTCACACGGGACCAATGTAACTTGTAGGAACTGACCGTGTAGTCCCGGGTCTCCCGGTTTGAGAGTATGATGATAATTTGCAAAAATCAAACTTAGACTTGAAAACAGGCCGTTAAAAGGTGAAAACAAAAACGAGCCCCCAAACGACCCCGAAGGAGGCGTGAACACCTCGCACGGGACCAATGTAACTTGTAGGAACTGACCGCGTAGTCCTGGGTCTCCCGGTTTGAGAGTATGACGATAATTTACAAAAATCACACTTAGACTTGAAAACAGGGCGTTAAAGGGTGAAAACCCAAACCAGCCCTCAAACGACCCCGTAGGAGGCACGAACACCTCGCACGGGACCAATATAACTTGTAGGAACTGACCGCGTAGTCCCGGGTATCCCGGTTTGAGAGTATGACGATAATTTGCAAAAATCACAGTTAGACTTGAAAACAGGCCGTTAAAGGGTGAAAACCCAAACCAGCCCCCAAACGACCCCGTAGGAGGCACGAACACCTCGCACGGGACCAATGTAACTTGTAGGAACTGACCGCGTAGTCCCGGGTCTCCCGGTTTGAGAGTATGACGATAATTTGCAAAAATCACACTTAGACTTGAAAACAGGCCGTTAAAGGGTGAAAACCCAAACCAGCCCCCAAACGACCCCGTAGGAGGCACGAAAACCTCGCACGGGACCAATGTAACTTGTAGGAACTGACCGCGTAGTCCCGGGTCTCCCGGTTTGAGAGTATGACGATAATTTGCAAAAATCACACTTAGACTTGAAAACAGGCCGTTAAAGGGTGAAAACCCAAACCAGCCCCCAAACGACCCCGTAGGAGGCACGAACACCTCACACGGGACCAATGTAACTTGTAGGAACTGACCGCGTAGTCCCGGGTCTCCCGGTTTGAGAGTATGATGATAATTTGCAAAAATCAGACTTAGACTTGAAAACAGGCCGTTAAAAGGTGAAAACCCAAACGAGCCCCCAAACGACCCCGTAGGAGGCGTGAACACCTCGCACGGGACCAATGTAACTTCTAGGAACTGACCGCGTAGTCCCAGGTCTCCCGGTTTGAGAGTATGACGATAATTTGCAAAAATCACACTTAGACTTGAAAACAGGCCATTAAAGGGTGAAAACCCAAACCAGCCCCCAAACGACCCCGTAGGAGGCACGAACACCTCGCACGGGACCAATGTAACTTGTAAGAACTGATCGCGTAGTCCCGGGTCTCTCGGTTTCAGAGTATTAAAATAATTTGCAAATATTAGACTTAGACTTGAAAACAGGCCGTTAAAGGGTGAAAACCCAAACCAGCCCCCAAACGACCCCGTAGGAGGTGTGAACACCTCGCACGGGACCAATTTAACTTGTAGGAACTGACCGCGTAGTCCCGGGTCTCCCAGTTTGAGAGTATGACGATAATTTACAAAAATCACACTTAGACTTGAAAACAGGCAGTTAAAGGGTGAAAACCCAAACCAGCCCCCAAACGACCCCGTAGGAGGCACGAACACCTCACACGGGACCAATGTAACTTTTAGGAACTGACCGCGTAGTCCTGGGTCTCCCGGTTTGAGAGTATGATGATAATTTGCAAAAATCACACTTAGACTTGAAAACAGGCCGTTAAAAGGTGAAAACCCAAACGAGCCCCCAAACGACCCCGTAGGAGGCGTGAACACCTCGCACGGGACCACTGTAACTTGTAGGAACTGACCGCGTAGTCCCGGGTCTCCCGGTTTGAGAGTATGACGATAATTTACAAAAATCACACTTAGACTTGAAAACAGGCCGTTAAAGGGTGAAAACCCAAACCAGCCCCCAAACGACCCCGTAGGAGGCACGAACACCTCGCACGGGACCAATATAACTTGTAGGAACTGACCGCGTAGTCCCGGGTATCCCAGTTTGAGAGTATGACGATAATTTGCAAAAATCACAGTTAGACTTGAAAACAGGCCGTTAAAGGGTGAAAACCCAAACCAGCCCCCAAACGACCCCGTAGGAGGCACGAACACCTCGCACGGGACCAATGTAACTTGTAGGAACTGACCGCGTAGTCCCGGGTCTCCCGGTTTGAGAGTATGACGATAATTTGCAAAAATCACACTTAGACTTGAAAACAGGCCGTTAAAGGGTGAAAACCCAAACCAGCCCCCAAACGACCCCGTAGGAGGCACGAAAACCTCGCACGGGACCAATGTAACTTGTAGGAACTGACCGCGTAGTCCCGGGTCTCCCGGTTTGAGAGTATGACGATAATTTGCAAAAATCACACTTAGACTTGAAAACAGGCCGTTAAAGGGTGAAAACCCAAACCAGCCCCCAAACGACCCCGTAGGAGGCACGAACACCTCACACGGGACCAATGTAACTTGTAGGAACTGACCGCGTAGTCCCGGGTCTCCCGGTTTGAGAGTATGATGATAATTTGCAAAAATCAGACTTAGACTTGAAAACAGGCCGTTAAAAGGTGAAAACCCAAACGAGCCCCCAAACGACCCCGTAGGAGGCGTGAACACCTCGCACGGGACCAATGTAACTTCTAGGAACTGACCGCGTAGTCCCAGGTCTCCCGGTTTGAGAGTATGACGATAATTTGCAAAAATCACACTTAGACTTGAAAACAGGCCATTAAAGGGTGAAAACCCAAACCAGCCCCCAAACGACCCCGTAGGAGGCACGAACACCTCGCACGGGACCAATGTAACTTGTAAGAACTGATCGCGTAGTCCCGGGTCTCTCGGTTTGAGAGTATTAAAATAATTTGCAAATATTAGACTTAGACTTGAAAACAGGCCGTTAAAGGGTGAAAACCCAAACCAGCCCCCAAACGACCCCGTAGGAGGTGTGAACACCTCGCACGGGACCAATTTAACTTGTAGGAACTGACCGCGTAGTCCCGGGTCTCCCAGTTTGAGAGTATGACGATAATTTACAAAAATCACACTTAGACTTGAAAACAGGCAGTTAAAGGGTGAAAACCCAAACCAGCCCCCAAACGACCCCGTAGGAGGCACGAACACCTCACACGGGACCAATGTAACTTTTAGGAACTGACCGCGTAGTCCTGGGTCTCCCGGTTTGAGAGTATGATGATAATTTGCAAAAATCACACTTAGACTTGAAAACAGGCCGTTAAAAGGTGAAAACCCAAACGAGCCCCCAAACGACCCCGTAGGAGGCGTGAACACCTCGCACGGGACCACTGTAACTTGTAGGAACTGACCGCGTAGTCCCGGGTCTCCCGGTTTGAGAGTATGACGATAATTTGCAAAAATCACACTTAGACTTGAAAACAGGCCATTAAAGGGTGAAAACCCAAACCAGCCCCCAAACGACCCCGTAGGAGGCACGAACACCTCGCACGGGACCAATGTAACCTGTAAGAACTGACCGCGTAGTCAAGGATCTCTCGGTTTGAGAGTATTACAATAATTTGCAAATATCAGACTTAGACTTGAACACAGGCCGTTAAAGGGTGAAAACCCAAACCAGCCCCCAAACGACCCCGTAGGAGGTGTGAACACCTCGCACGGGACCAATGTAACTTGTAGGAACTGACCGCGTAGTCCCGGGTCTCCCGATTTGAGAGTATGACGATAATTTACAAAAATCACACTTAGACTTGAAAAAAGGCCGTTAAAGGGTGAAAACCCAAACTAGCCACCAAACGACCCCGTAGGAGGCGCGAACACCTCGTACGGGACCTATGTAACTTGTAGGAACTGACCGCGTAGTCCCGGGTATCTCGGTTTGAGAGTATGATGATAATTTTCAAAAATCACACTTAGACTTGAAAACAGGCCGTTAAAGGGTGAAAACCCAAACCAGCCCCCAAACGACCCCGTAGGAGGCACGAACACCTCGCACGGGACCAATGTAACTTGTAGGAACTGACCGCGTAGTACCGGGTCTCCCGGTTTGAGAGTATGATGATAATTTGCAAAACGCAAACTTAGACTTGAAAACAGGCCGATAAAGGGTGAAAACCAAAACCAGCCCCCAAACGACCCCGTAGGAGGCACGAACACCTCGCACGGGACCAATGTAACTTGTAGGAACTGACCGCGTAGTCCCGAGTCTCCCGGTTTGAGAGTATGACGATAATTTGCAAAAATCACACTTAGACTTGACAACAGGCCGTTAAAGGGTGAAATCCCAAACCAGCCCCCAAACGACCCCGTAGGAGGCGCGAACACCTCGCACGGGACCAATGTAACTTGTAGGAACTGACCGCGTAGTCCCGGGTATCCCGGTTTGAGAGTATGATGATAATTTGCAAAAATCACACTTAGACTTCAAAACAGGCCGTTAAAGGGTGAAAACCAAAACCAGCCCCCAAACGACCCCGTAGGAGGCACGAACACCTCGCACGGGACCAATGTAACTTGTAGGAACTGATCGCGTAGTCCCGGGTCTCCCGATTTGAGAGTATGACGATAATTTGCAAAAATCACACTTAGACTTGAAAACAGGCCGTTAAAGGGTGAAAACCCAAACCAGCCTCCAAACGACCCCGTAGGAGGCACGAACACCTCGCACGGGACCAATGTAACTTGTAGGAACGGACCGCGTAGTCCCGGGTCTCCCGGTTTGAGAGTATGACGATAATTTGCAAAAATCACACTTAGACTTGAAAACAGGCCGTTAAAGGGTGAAAGCCCAAACCAGCCCCCAAACGACCCCGTAGGAGGCACGAACACCTCGCACGGGACCAATGTAACTTGTAGGAACTGACCGCGTAGTCCCGGTTCTCCCGGTTTTAGAGTATGACTATAATTTGCAAAAATAACACTTAGACTTGAAAACAGGCCGTTAAAGGGTGAAAACCCAAACCAGCCCCCAAACGACCCCGGAGGAGGCGCGAACACCTCGCACGGGACCAATGTAACTTGTAGGAACTGACCGCGTAGTCCCGGGTCTCTCGATTTGAGAGTATGATGATAATTTACGAAAATCACACTTAGACATGAAAACGGACCGTTAAAGGGTGAAAACCCAAACCAGCCCCCAAACGACCCCGTAGGAGGCACGAACACCTCGTACGGGACCAACGTAACTTGTAGGAACTGACCGCGTAGTCCCGGGTCTCCCGGTTTGAGAGTATGACGATAATTTGCAAAAATCACACTTAGACTTGAAAACAGGCCGTTAAAGGGTGAAAACCCAAACCAGCCCCCAAACGACCCCGTAGGAGGCACGAACACCTCGCACGAGACCAATGTAACTTGTAGCAACTGACCGCGTAGTCCCGGGTCTCCCGGTTTGAGAGTATGACTATAATTTGCAAAAATCTCACTTAGACTTGAAAACAGGCCGTTAAATGGTGAAAACCCAAACCAGCCCCCAAACGACCCCGTAGGAGGCGCGAACACCTCGCACGGGACCAATGTAACTTGTAGGAACTGACCGCATAGTCCCGGGTCTCCCGGTTTGAGAGTATGACGATAATTTGCAAAAATCACACTTAGACTTGAAAACAGGCCGTTAAAGGGTGAAAACCCAAACCAGCACCCAAACGACCCCGTAGGAGGCACGAACACCTCGCACAGGACCAATGTAACTTGTAGGAACTGACCGCGTAGTCCCGGGTCTCCCGGTTTGAGAGTATGATGATAATTTGCAAAAATCACACTTAGACTTGAAAACAGGCCGTTAAAGGGTGACAACCCAAACCAGCCCCCAAACGACCCCATAGGAGGCGCGAACACCTCACACGGGACCAATGTAACTTGTAGGAACTGACCGCGTAGTCCCGGGTCTCCCGGTTTGAGAGTATGATGATAATTTGCAAAAATCACACTTAGACTTGAAAACAGGCCATTAAAAGGTGAAAACAAAAACGAGCCCCCAAACGACCCCGTAGGAGGCGTGAACACCTCGCACGGGACCAATGTAACTTGTAGGAACTGACCGCGTAGTCCCGGGTCTCCCGGTTTGAGAGTATGATGATAATTTGCAAAAATCACACTTAGACTTGAAAACAGGCCATTAAAGGGTGAAAACCCAAACCAGCCCCCAAACGACCCCGTAGGAGGCACGAACACCTCGCACGGGACCAATGTAACTTGTAAGAACTGACCGCGTAGTCCCGGGTCTCTCGGTTTGAGAGTATTACAATAATTTGCAAATATCAGACTTAGACTTGAAAACAGGCCGTTAAAGGGTGAAAACCCAAACCAGCCCCCAAACGACCCCGTAGGAGGTGTGAACACCTCGCACGGGACCAATGTAACTTGTAGCAACTGACCGCGTTGTCCCGGGTCTCCCGGTTTGAGAGTATGACGATAATTTACAAAAATCACACTTATACTTGAAAACAGGCCGTTAAAGGGTGAAAACCCAAACCAGCCCCCAAACGACCTCGTAGGAGGAGCGAACACCTCGCACGGGACCAATGTAGCTTGTAGGAACTGACCGCGTAGTCCCGGGTATTCCGGTTTGAGAGTATGACGATAATTTGCAAAAATCACACTTAGACTTGAAAACAGGCATTTAAAGGGTGAAAACCCAAACCAGCCCCCAAACGACCCCGTAGGAGGCACGAACACCTCGCACGGGACCAATGTAACTTATAGGAACTGACCGCGTAGTCCCGGGTCTCCCGGTTTGAGAGTATGACGATAATTTGCAAAACTCAAACTTAGACTTGAAAACAGGCCGTTAAAGGGTTAAAGCCCAAACCAGCACCCAAACGACCCCGTAGGAGGCACGAACACCTCGCACGGGACCAATGTAACTTATAGGAACTGACCGCGTAGTCCCGGGTATCCCGGTTTGAGAGTATGACGATAATTTGCAAAAATCACACTTAGACTTGAAAATAGGCCGTTAAAGGGTGAAAACCCAAACCAGCACCCAAACGACCCCGTAGGAGGCACGAACACCTCGCACGGGACCAATGTAACTTGTAGGAACGAACCGCGTAGTCCCGGGTCTCCCGGTTTGAGAGTATGACGATAATTTGCAAAAATCACACTTAGACTTGAAAACAGGCCGTTAAAGGGTGAAAACCCAAACCAGCCCCCAAACGACCCCGTAGGAGGCGTGAACATCTCGCACGGGACCAATGTAACTTGTAGGAACTGACCGCGTAGTCCCGGGTCTCCCGGTTTGAGAGTATGCCGATAATATCCAAAAATCACAGTTAGACTTGAAAACAGGCCGTTAAAGGGTGAAAACCCAAACCAGCCCCCAAACGACCCAGTAGGAGGCACGAACACCTCGCACGGGACCAATGTAACATATAGAAACTGACCGCGTAGTCCCGGGTCTCTCGGTTTGAGAGTATGACGATAATTTACGAAAATCACACTTAGACTTGAAAACGGACCGTTAAAGGGTGAAAACCGAAACCAGCCCCCAAACGACCCCGTAGGAGGCACGAACACCTCGCACGGGACCAATGTAACTTGTAGGAACTGACCGCGTAGTCCCGGGTCTCCCGGATTGAGAGTATGACGATAATTTGCAAAAATCACACTTAGACTTGAAAACAGGCCGTTAAAGGGTGAAAACCCAAACCAGCCCCCAAACGACCCCGTAGGAGGCACGAACACCTCGTACGGGACCAATGTAACTTGTAGCAACTGACCGCGTAGTCCCGGGTCTCCGGGTTTGAGAGTATGACGATAATTTGCATAAATCACACTTAGACTTGAAAACAGGCCGTTAAAGGGTGAAAACCCAAACCAGCCCCCAAACGACCCCGTAGGAGGCGCGAACACCTCGCACGGGACCAATGTAACTTTTAGGAACTGACCGCGTAGTCCCGGGTCTCCCGGTTTGAGTGTATGACAATAATTTGCAAAAATAACACTTAGACTTGAAAACGGGCCGTTAAAGGGTGAAAACCCAAACCAGCCCCCAAATGACCCCGTAGGAGGCACGAACACCTTGCACGGGACCAATGTAACTTGTAGGAACTGACCGTGTAGTCCCGGGTCTCCCGGTTTGAGAGTATGACGATAATTTGCAAAAATCACACTTAGACTTGAAAACAGGCAGTTAAAGGGTGAAAACCCGAACTAGCCCCCAAACGACCCCATAGGAGGCACGAACACCTCGCACGCGACCAATGTAACTTGTAGGAACTGACCGCGTAGTCCCGGGTCTCCCGGTTTGAGAGTATGACGATAATTTGCAAAAATCACACTTAGACTTGAAAACAGGCCGTTAAAGAGTGAAAACCCAAACCAACCCCCAAACGACCCCGTAGGAGGCACGGACACCTCGCACGGGACCAATGTAACTTGTAGGAACTGACCGCGTAGTCCCGGGTCTCCCAGTTTGAGAGTATGACGATAATTTGCAAAAATCACACTTAGACTTGAAAATAGGCCGTTAAAGGGTGAAAAACCAAACCAGCCCCCAAACGACCCCGTAGGAGGCACGAACACCTCACACGGGACCAATGTAACTTGTTGGAACTGACCGCGTAGTCCCGGGTCTCCCGGTTTGAGAGTATGATGATAATTTGTAAAAATCACACTTAGACTTGAAAATAGGCCGTTAAAGGGTGAAAACCCAAACAAACCCCCAAACGACCCCGTAGGAGGCGTGAACACCTCGCACGGGACCAATGTAACTTGTAGGAACTGACCGCGTAGTCCCGGGTCTCCCGGTTTGAGAGTATGACGATAATTTGCAAAAATCACACTTAGACTTGAAAACAGGCCGTTAAAGGGTGAAAACCCAAACCAGCCCCCAAACGACCCCGTAGGAGGCGCAAACACCTCGCACGGGACCAATGTAACTTGAAAGAACTGACCGCGTAGTCCCAGGTCTCCCGGTTTGAGAGTATGACGATAATTTGCAAAAATTAGACTTAGACTTGAAAACAGGCCGTAAAAGGGGAAAACCCAAACCAGCCCCCAAACGACCCCGTAGGAGGCGTGAACACCTCGCACGGGACCAATGTAACTTGTAGGAACTGACCGCGTAGTCCCGAGTCTCTCGGTTTGAGAGTATGACGATATTTACAAAAATCACACTTAGACTTGAAAACGGACCGTTAAAGGGTGAAAACCCAAACCAGCCCCCAAACGACCCAGTAGGAGGCACGAACACCTCGCACGGGACCAATGTAACTTGTAGGAACTGACCGCGTAGTTCCGGGTCTCCCGGTTTGAGAGTATGACGATAATTTGCAAAAATCGCACTTAGACTTGAAAATAGGCCGTTAAAGTTTGAAAACCCAAACCAGCCCCCAAACGATCCCGTAGGAGGCACGAACACCTCGCACGGGACCAATGTAACTTGTAGGAACAGAATGCGTAGTCCCGGGTCTCCCGGTTTGAGAGTATGTCTATAATTTACAAAAATCTCACTTAGACTTGAAAACAGGTCGTTAAATGGTGAAAACCCAAACCAGCCCTCAAACGACCCCGTAGGAGGCACGAACACCTCGCACGGGACCAATGTAACTTGTAGGAACTGACCGCGTAGTTCCGGGTCTCCCGGTTTGAGAGTATGACGATAATTTGCAAAAATCACACTTAGACTTGAAAACAGGCCGTTAAAGTTTGAAAACCCAAACCAGCCCCCAAACGACCCCGTAGGAGGCACGAACACCTCGCACGGGACCAATGTAACTTGTAGGAACAGACCGCGTAGTCCCGGGTCTCCCGGTTTGAGAGTATGACAATAATTTGCAAAAATCTCACTAAGACTTGAAAACAGGCCGTTAATTGGTGAAAACCCAAACCAGCCCCCAAAAGACCCCGTAGGAGGCGCGAACACCTCGCACGGGACCAATGTATCTTGTACGAACTGACCGCGTAGTCCCGGGTCTCCCGGTTTGAGAGTATGATGATAATTTGCAAAAATCACACTTATACTTGAAAACAGGCCGTTAAAGGGTGAAAACCCAAACCAGCCCCCAAACGATCCCGTAGGAGGCACGAACACCTCGCACGGGACCAATGTAACTTGTAGGAACTGACCGCGTAGTCCCGGGGTCTCCCGGTTTGAGAGTATAACGATAATTTGCAAAAATCACACTTAGACTTGAAAACAGGCCGTTAAAGGGTGAAAACCCAAACCAGCCCCCAAACGACCCCGTAAGAGGCGCGAACACCTCGCACGGGACCAATGTAACTTGAAAGAACTGACCGCGTAGTCCCGGGTCTCCCGGTTTGAGAGTATGACGATAATTTGCAAAAATTAGACTTTGACTTGAAAACAGGCCGTCAAAGGGGAAAACCCAAACACGCCCCCAAACGACCCCGTAGGAGGCGTGAATACCTCGCACGGGACCAATGTAACTTGTAGGAACTGACCGCGTAGTCCCGGGTCTCCCGGTTTGAGAGTACGATGATAATTTGCAAAAATCACACTTATACTTGAAAACAGGTCGTTAAAGGGTGAAAACCCAAACCAGCCCCCAAACGACCCCGTAGGAGGCACGAACACCTCGCACGGGACCAATGTAACTTGTAGGAACTGACCGCGTAGTCCCGGGGTCTCCCGGTTTGAGAGTATAACGATAATTTGCAAAAATCACACTTAGACTTGAAAACAGGCCGTTAAAGGGTGAAAACCCAAACCAGCCCCCAAACGACCCCGTAGGAGGCACGAACACCTCGCACGGGACCAATGTAACTTGTAGGAACTGACCGCGTAGTCCCGGGTCTCCCGGTTTGAGAGTATGACGATAATTTGCAAAAATCCCACTTAGACTTGAAAACAGGTCGTTAAAGTTTGAAAACCCAAACCAGCCCCCAAACGACCCCGTAGGAGGCACGAACACCTCGCACGGGACCATTGTAACTTGTAGGAACTGACCGGGTAGTCCCGGGTCTCTCGGTTTGAGAGTATGATTATAATTTGCAAAAATCTCACTTAGATTTTAAAACAGGCCGTTAAATGGTGAAAACCCAAACCAGCCCCCAAACGACCCCGTAGGAGGCACGAACACCTCGCACGGGACCAATGTAACTTGTAGGAACTGACCGCGTAGTCCCGGGTCTCCCGGTTTGAGAGTATGATGATAATTTGCAAAAATCCCACTTAGACTTGAAAACAGGTCGTTAAAGTTTGAAAACCCAAACCAGCCCCCAAACGACCCCGTAGGAGGCACGAACACCTCGCACGGGACCATTGTAACTTGTAGGAACTGACCGGGTAGTCCCGGGTCTCTCGGTTTGAGAGTATGATTATAATTTGCAAAAATCTCACTTAGATTTGAAAACAGGCCGTTAAATGGTGAAAACCCAAACCAGCCCCCAAACGACCCCGTAGGAGGCGCGAACACCTCGCACGGGACCAATGTAACTTTTAAGAACTGACCGCGTAGTCCCGGGTCTCCCGGTTTGAGAGTATGACGATAATTTGCAAAAATTAGACTTAGACTTGAAAACAGGCCGTTAAAGGGGAAAACCCAAACCAGCCCCCAAACGACCCCGTAGGAGGCGTGAACACCTCGCACGGGACCAATATAACTTGTAGGAACTGACCGTGTAGTCCCGGGTCACCCGGTTTGAGAGTATGATGATAATTTGCAAAAATCACACTTAGACTTGAAAAGAGGGCGTTAAAGGGTGAAAACCCAAACCAGCCCCCAAACGACCCCGTAGGAGGCACGAACACCTCGCACGGGACCAATGTAACTTGTAGGGACTGACCGCGTAGTCCCGGGTCTCCCGGTTTGAGAGTATGAAGATAATTTGAAAAAATCACACTTAGACTTGAAAACGGGCTGTCAAAGGGTGAAAACCCAAACCAGCCCCCAAACGACCCCGTAGGAGGCACGAACACCTCGCACGGGACCAATGTAAATTGTAGGACTTGACCACGTAGTCCCGCGTCTCCCAGTTTGAGAGTATGACGATAATTTGCAAAAATCACACTTAGACTGGAAAACCGACCGTTAAATGGTGAAAACCCAAACCAGCCCCCAAACGACCCCATAGGAGGCGCGAACACCTCGCACGGGACCAATGTAACTTGTAGGAATTGAACGCGTAGTCCCAGGTCTCCCGGTTTGAGAGTATGACGATAATTTACAAAAATCACACTTTGACTTGAAAACAGGCCGTTAAAGGGTGAAAACCCAAACTAGCCCCCAAACGACCCCGTAGGAGGCACGAACACCTCGCACGGGACCAATGTAACTTATAGGAACTGACCACGTAGTCTCGAGTCTCCCGATTTGAGAGTATGACGATAATTTGCAAAAATACACTTTGACTTGAAAACAGGCCGTTAAAGAGTGAAAACCCAAACCAGCCCCCAAACGACCCCGTAGGAGGCACGGACACCTCGCACGGGACCAATGTAACTTGTAGGAACTGACCGCGTAGTCCCGGGTCTCCCAGTTTGAGAGTATGACGATAATTTCCAAAAATCACACTTAGACTTGAAAATAGGCCGTTAAAGGGTGAAAAACCAAACCAGCCCCCAAACGACCCCGTAGGAGGCACGAACACCTCACACGGGACCAATGTAACTTATTGGAACTGACCGCGTAGTCCCGGGTCTCCCGGTTTGAGAGTATGATGATAATTTGTAAAAATCACACTTAGACTTGAAAATAGGCCGTTAAAGGGTGAAAACCCAAACAAGCCCCCAAACGACCCCGTAGGAGGCACGAACACCTCGTACGGGACCAATGTAACTTGTAGGAACTGACCGCGTAGTCCCGGGTCTCCCGGTTTGAGAGTATGACGATAATTTGCAAAAATCACACTTAGACTTGAAAACAGGCCGTTAAAGGGTGAAAACCCAAACCAGCCCCCAAACGACCCCGTAGGAGGCGCAAACACCTCGCACGGGACCAATGTAACTTGAAAGAACTGACCGCGTAGTCCCGGGTCTCCCGGTTTGAGAGTATGACGATAATTTGCAAAAATTAGACTTAGACTTGAAAACAGGCCGTAAAAGGGGAAAACCCAAACCAGCCCCCAAACGACCCCGTAGGAGGCGTGAACACCTCGCACGGGACCAATGTAACTTGTAGGAACTGATCGCGTAGTCCCGGGTCTCTCGGTTTGAGAGTATGACGATATTTACAAAAATCACACTTAGACTTGAAAACGGACCGTTAAAGGGTGAAAACCCAAACCAACCCCCAAACGACCCAGTAGGAGGCACGAACACCTCGCACGGGACCAATGTAACTTGTAGGAACTGACCGCGTAGTTCCGGGTCTCCCGGTTTGAGAGTATGACGATAATTTGCAAAAATCGCACTTAGACTTGAAAATAGGCCGTTAAAGTTTGAAAACCCAAACCAGCCCCCAAACGATCCCGTAGGAGGCACGAACACCTCGCACGGGACCAATGTAACTTGTAGGAACAGAATGCGTAGTCTCGGGTCTCCCGGTTTGAGAGTATGTCTATAATTTACAAAAATCTCCCTTAGACTTGAAAACAGGTCGTTAAATGGTGAAAACCCAAACCAGCCCTCAAACGACCCCGTAGGAGGCACGAACACCTCGCACGGGACCAATGTAACTTGTAGGAACTGACCGCGTAGTTCCGGGTCTCCCGATTTGAGAGTATGACGATAATTTGCAAAAATCACACTTAGACTTGAAAACAGGCCGTTAAAGTTTGAAAACCCAAACCAGCCCCCAAACGACCCCGTAGGAGGCACGAACACCTCGCACGGGACCAATGTAACTTGTAGGAACAGACCGCGTAGTCCCGGGTCTCCCGGTTTGAGAGTATGACAATAATTTGCAAAAATCTCACTAAGACTTGAAAACAGGCCGTTAATTGGTGAAAACCCAAACCAGCCCCCAAAAGACCCCGTAGGAGGCGCGAACACCTCGCACGGGACCAATGTAACTTGTAGGAACTGACCGCGTAGTCCCGGGTCTCCCGGTTTGAGAGTATGATGATAATTTGCAAAAATCACACTTATACTTGAAAACAGGCCGTTAAAGGGTGAAAACCCAAACCAGCCCCCAAACGATCCCGTAGGAGGCACGAACACCTCGCACGGAACCAATGTAACTTGTAGGAACTGACCGCGTAGTCCCGGGGTCTCCCGGTTTGAGAGTATAACGATAATTTGCAAAAATCACACTTAGACTTGAAAACAGGCCGTTAAAGGGTGAAAACCCAAACCAGCCCCCAAACGACCCCGTAAGAGGCGCGAACACCTCGCACGGGACCAATGTAACTTGAAAGAACTGACCGCGTAGTCCCGGGTCTCCCGGTTTGAGAGTATGACGATAATTTGCAAAAATTAGACTTTGACTTGAAAACAGGCCGTCAAAGGGGAAAACCCAAACACGCCCCCAAACGACCCCGTAGGAGGCGTGAACACCTCGCACGGGACCAATGTAACTTGTAGGAACTGACCGCGTAGTCCCGGGTCTCCCGGTTTGAGAGTACGATGATAATTTGCAAAAATCACACTTATACTTGAAAACAGGCCGTTAAAGGGTGAAAACCCAAACCAGCCCCCAAACGACCCCGTAGGAGGCACGAACACCTCGCACGGGACCAATGGAACTTGTAGGAACTGACCGCGTAGTCCCGGGGTCTCCCGGTTTGAGAGTATGACGATAATTTGCAAAAATCACACTTAGACTTGAAAACAGGTCGTTAAAGTTTGAAAACCCAAACCAGCCCCCAAACGACCCCGTAGGAGGCACGAACACCTCGCACGGGACCATTGTAACTTGTAGGAACTGACCGGGTAGTCCCGGGTCTCTCGGTTTGAGAGTATGATTATAATTTGCAAAAATCTCACTTAGACTTGAAAACAGGCCGTTAAATGGTGAAAACCCAAACCAGCCCCCAAACGACCCCGTAGGAGGCGCGAACACCTCGCACGGGACCAATGTAACTTGTAGGAACTGACCGCGTAGTCCCGGGCCTCCTGGTTTGAGAGTATGACGATAATTTGTAAAAATCACACTTAGACTTGAAAACAGGCCATTAAAGGGTGAAAACCCAAACCAGCCCCCAAACGACCCCGTAGGAGGCACGAACACCTCGCACGGGACCAATGTAACTTGTAGGAACTGACCGCATAGTCCCGGGTCTCCCGGTTTGAGAGTATGACGATAATTTGCAAAAATCACACTTAGACTTGAAAACGGGCCGTTAAAGGGTGAAAACCCAAACCAGCCCCCAAACGACCCCGTAGGAGGCACGAACACCTCGCACGGGACCAATGTAACTTGTAGGAACTGACCGCGTAGTCCCGGGTCTCCCGGTTTGAGAGTATGATGATAATTTGCAAAAATCACACCTAGACTTGAAAACAGGCCGTTAAAGGGTGAAAACCCAAACCAGCCACCAAACGACCCCGTAGGAGGCGCGAACACCTCGCACGGGACCAATGTAACTTTTAAGAACTGACCGCGTAGTCCCGGGTCTCCCGGTTTGAGAGTATGACGATAATTTGCAAAAATTAGACTTAGACTTGAAAACAGGCCGTTAAAGGGGAAAACCCAAACCAGCCCCCAAACGACCCCGTAGGAGGCGTGAACACCTCGCACGGGACCAATATAACTTGTAGGAACTGACCGTGTAGTCCCGGGTCACCCGGTTTGAGAGTATGATGATAATTTGCAAAAATCACACTTAGACTTGAAAACAGGGCGTTAAAGGGTGAAAACCCAACCCAGCCCCCAAACGACCCCGTAGGAGGCACGAACACCTCGCACGGGACCAATGTAACTTGTAGGAACTGACCGCGTAGTCCCGGGTCTCCCGGTTTGAGAGTATGAAGATAATTTGAAAAAATCACACTTAGACTTGAAAACGGGCTGTCAAAGGGTGAAAACCCAAACCAGCCCCCAAACGACCCCGTAGGAGGCACGAACACCTCGCACGGGACCAATGTAACTTGTAGGAACTTACCGCGTTGTCTCGTGTCTCCTGGTTTGATAGTATGACGATAATTTGCAAAAATCACACTTAGACTTGAAAACAGGCCGTTAAAGGGTGAAAACCCAAACCAGCCCCCAAACGACCCCGTAGGAGGCACGAACACCTCGCACGGGACCAATGTAAATTGTAGGACTTGACCACATAGTCCCGCGTCTCCCGGTTTGAGAGTATGACGATAATTTGCAAAAATCACACTTAGACTTGAAAACCGACCGTTAAATGGTGAAAACCCAAACCAGCCCCCAAACGACCCCATAGGAGGCGCGAACACCTCGCACGGGACCAATGTAACTTGTAGGAATTGAACGCGTAGTCCCAGGTCTCCCGGTTTGAGAGTATGATGATAATTTACAAAAATCACACTTTGACTTGAAAACAGGCCGTTAAAGGGTGAAAACCCAAACCAGCCCCCAAACGACCCCGTAGGAGGCACGAACACCTCGCACGGGACCAATGTAACTTATAGGAACTGACCACGTAGTCTCGAGTCTCCCGATTTGAGAGTATGACGATAATTTGCAAAAATACACTTAGACTTGAAAACTGGCCGTTAAAGGGTGAAAACCCAAACCAGCCCCCAAACGACCCCGTAGGAGGCACGAACACGTCGCACGGGACCAATGTAAATTGTAGGACTTGACCGCGTAGTCCCGCGTCTCCCGGTTTGAGAGTATGACGATAATTTGCAAAAATCAGACTTAGACTTGAAAACCGGCCGTTAAATGGTGAAAACCCAAACCAGCCCCCAAACGACCCCGTAGGAGGCGCGAACACCTCGCACGGGACCAATGTAACTTGTAGGAATTGAACGCGTAGTCCCAGGTCTCCCGGTTTGAGAGTATGACGATAATTTACCAAAATCACACTTTGACTTGAAAACAGGCCGTTAAGGGGTGAAAACCCAAACCAGCCCCCAAACGACCCCGTAGGAGGCACGAACACCTCGCACGGGACCAATGTAACTTGTAGGAACGGACCGCGTAGTCCCGGGTCTCCCGGTTTGAGAGTATGACGATAATTTGCAAAAATCACACTTAGACTTGAAAACAGGCCGTTAAAGGGTGAAAACCCAAACCAGGCCCCAAACGACCCCGTAGGAGGCGTGAACACCTCGCACGGGACCAATGTAACTTGTAGGAACTGACCGCGTAGTCCCGGGTCTCCCGGTTTGAGAGTATGACGATAATTTGCAAAAATCACACTTAGACTTGAAAACAGGTCGTTAAAGTTTGAAAACCCAAACCAGCCCCCAAACGACCCCGTAGGAGGCACGAACACCTCGCACGGGACCATTGTAACTTGTAGGAACTGACCGCGTAGTCCCGGGTCTCTCGGTTTGAGAGTATGATGATAATTTGCAAAAATCACACTTAGTCTTGAAAACAGGCCGTTAAAGGGTGAAAACCCAAACCAGCCCCCAAACGACCGCGTAGTCCCGGGTCTCCCGGTTTGAGAGTATGACGATAATTTGCAAAAATTAGACTTAGACTTGAAAACAGGCCGTTAAAGGGGAAAACCCAAACCAGCCCCCAAACGACCCCGTAGGAGGCGTGAACACCTCGCACGGGACCAATATAACTTGTAGGAACTGACCGTGTAGTCCCGGGTCACCCGGTTTGAGAGTATGATGATAATTTGCAAAAATCACACTTAGACTTGAAAACAGGGCGTTAAAGGGTGAAAACCCAAACCAGCCCCCAAACGACCCCGTAGGAGGCACGAACACCTCGCACGGGACCAATGTAACTTGTAGGAACTGACCGCGTAGTCCCGGGTCTCCCGGTTTGAGAGTATGAAGATAATTTGAAAAAATCACACTTAGACTTGAAAACGGGCTGTCAAAGGGTGAAAACCCAAACCAGCCCCCAAACGACCCCGTAGGAGGCACGAACACCTCGCACGGGACCAATGTAACTTGTAGGAACTTACCGCGTAGTCTCGTGTCTCCCGGTTTGATAGTATGACGATAATTTGCAAAAATCACACTTAGACTTGAAAACAGGCCGTTAAAGGGTGAAAACCCAAACCAGCCCCCAAACGACCCCGTAGGAGGCACGAACACCTCGCACGGGACCAATGTAAATTGTAGGACTTGACCGCGTAGTCCCGCGTCTCCCAGTTTGAGAGTATGACGATAATTTGCAAAAATCACACTTAGACTTGAAAACCGGCCGTTAAATGGTAAAAACCCAAACCAGCCCCCAAATGACCCCATAGGAGGCGCGAACACCTCGCACGGGACCAATGTAACTTGTAGGAATTGAACGCGTAGTCCCAGGTCTCCCGGTTTGAGAGTATGACGATAATTTACAAAAATCACACTTTGACTTGAAAACAGGCCGTTAAAGGGTGAAAACCCAAACCAGCCCCCAAACGACCCCGTAGGAGGCACGAACACCTCGCACGGGACCAATGTAACTTATAGGAACTGACCGCGTAGTCTCGAGTCTCCCGATTTGAGAGTATGACGATAATTTGCAAAAATACACTTAGACATGAAAACTGGCCGTTAAAGGGTGAAAACCCAAACCAGCCCCAAACGACCCCGTAGGAGGCACGAACACGTCGCACGGGACCAATGTAAATTGTAGGACTTGACCGCGTAGTCTCGCGTCTCCCGGTTTGAGAGTATGACGATAATTTGCAAAAATCAGACTTAGACTTGAAAACAGGTCGTTAAAGTTTGAAAACCCAAACCAGCCCCCAAACGACCCCGTAGGAGGCACGAACACCTCGCACGGGACCATTGTAACTTGTAGGAACTGACCGCGTAGTCCCGGGTCTCTCGGTTTGAGAGTATGATGATAATTTGCAAAAATCACACTTAGACTTGAAAACAGGCCGTTAAAGGGTGAAAACCCAAACCAGCCCCCAAACGACCCCGTAGGAGGCGCGAACACCTCGCACGGGACCAATGTAACTTTTAAGAACTGACCGCGTAGTCCCGGGTCTCCCGGTTTGAGAGTATGACGATAATTTGCAAAAATTAGACTTAGACTTGAAAACAGGCCGTTAAAGGGGAAAACCCAAACCAGCCCCCAAACGACCCCGTAGGAGGCGTGAACACCTCGCACGGGACCAATATAACTTGTAGGAACTGACCGTGTAGTCCCGGGTCACCCGGTTTGAGAGTATGATGATAATTTGCAAAAATCACACTTAGACTTGAAAACAGGGCGTTAAAGGGTGAAAACCCAAACCAGCCCCCAAACAACCCCGTAGGAGGCACGAACACCTCGCACGGGACCAATGTAACTTGTAGGAACTGACCGCGTAGTCCCGGGTCTCCCGGTTTGAGAGTATGAAGATAATTTGAAAAAATCACACTTAGACTTGAAAACGGGCTGTCAAAGGGTGAAAACCCAAACCAGCCCCCAAACGACCCCGTAGGAGGCACGAACACCTCGCACGGGACCAATGTAACTTGTAGGAACTGATCGCGTAGTCCCGGGGTCTCCCGGTTTGAGAGTATAACGATAATTTGCGAAAATCACACTTAGACTTGAAAACAGGCCGTTAAAGGGTGAAAACCCAAACCAGCCCCCAAACGACCCCGTAGGAGGTGCGAACACCTCGCACGGGACCAATGTAACTTGTAGGAACTGACCGCATAGTCCCGGGTCTCCCGGTTTGAGAGTATGACTATAATTTGCAAAAATCTCACTTAGACTTGAAAACAGGCCGTTAAATGGTGAAAACCCAAACCATCCCCCAAACGACCCCGTAGGAGGCGCGAACACCTCGCACGGGACCAATGTAACTTGTAGGAACTGACCGCGTAGTCCCGGGTCTCCCGGTTTGAGAGTATGGCGATAATTTGCAAAAATCACACTTAGACTTGAAAACAGGCCGTTAAAGGGTGAAAACCCAAACCAGCCCACAAACGACCCCGTAGGAGGCACGAACACCTCGCACGGGACCAATGTAACTTGTAGGAACTGACCGCGTAGTCCCGGGTCTCCTGGTTTGAGAGTATGACGATAATTTGAAAAAATCACACTTAGACTTGAAAACAGGCCGTTAAAGGGTGAAAACCCAAACCAGCCCCCAAACGACCCCGTAGGATGCACGAACACCTCACACGGGACCAATGTAACTTGTAGGAACTGACCGCGTAGTCCCGGGTCTCCCGGTTCTAGAGTATGATGATAATTTGCAAAAATCACACTTAAACTTGAAAACAGGCCGTTAAAGGGTGAAAACCCAAACCAGCCCCCAAACAACCCCGTAGGAGGCGCGAACACCTCGCACGGGACCAATGTAACTTGTAAGAACTGACCGCGTAGTCCCGGGTCTCCCGGTTTGAGAGTATGAAGATAATTTGCAAAAATTAGACTTAGACTTGAAAACAGGCCGTTAAAGGGGAAAACCCAAACCAGCCCCCAAACGACCCCGTAGGAGGCGTGAACCCCTCGCATGGGACCAATGTAAGTTGTAGGAACTGACCGTGTAGTCCCGGGTCTCTCGGTTTGAGAGTATGATGATAATTTGCAAAAATCACACTTAGACTTGAAAACGGGGCGTTAAAGGGTGAAAAAGCAAACCAGCCCCCAAACGACCCCGTAGGAGGCACGAACACCTCGTACGGGACCAATGTAACTTGTAGGAACTGACCGCGTAGTCCTGGGTCTCCCGGTTTGAGAGTATGATGATAATTTGAAAAAATCACACTCACTTGAAAACGGGCTGTCAAAGGGTGAAAACCCAAACCAGCCCCCAAACGACCCCGTAGGAGGCACGAACACCTCGCACGGGACCAATGTAACTTGTAGGAACTGACCGCGTAGTCTCGCGTCTCCCGGTTTGATTGTATGACGATAATTTGCAAAAATCACACTTAGACTTGAAAACAGGCCGTTAAAGGGTGAAAACCCAAACCAGCCCCCAAACGACCCCGTAGGAGGCACGAACACCTCGCACGGGACCAATGTAAATTGTAGGACTTAACCGCGTAGTCCCGCGTCTCCCGGTTTGAGAGTATGACGATAATTTGCAAAAATCACACTTAGACTTGAAAACAGGCCGTTAAATGGTGAAAACCCAAACCAGCCCCCAAACGACCCCGTAGGAGGCGCGAACACCTCGCACGGGACCAATTTAACTTGTAGGAACTGACCGCGTAGTCCCAGGTCTCCCGATTTGAGAGTATGACGATAATTTACACAAATCACACTTTGACTTGAAAACAGGCCGTTAAAGGGTGAAAACCCAAACCAGCCCCCAAACGACCCCGTAGGAGGCACGAACACCTCGCACGGGACCAATGTAACTTGTAGGAACTGACCGCGTAGTCCCGGGTCTCCCGGTTTGAGAGTATGACGATAATTTGCAAAAATCACACTTAGACTTGAAAACAAGCCGTTAAAGGGTGAAAACCCAAACCAGCCCCCAAACGACCCCGTAGGATGCACGAACACCTCACACGGGACCAATGTAATTTGTAGGAACTGACCGCGTAGTCCCGGGTCTCCCGGTTTGAGAGTATGACGATAATTTGCAAAAATCACACTTAGACTTGAAAACAGGCCGTTAAAGGGTGAAAACCCAAACCAGCCCCCAAACGACCCCGTAGGAGGCGTGAACATCTCGCACGGGACCAATGTAACTTGTAGGAACTGACCGCGTAGTCCCGGGTCTCCCGGTTTGAGAGTATGACGATAATTTGCAAAAATCACACTTAGACTTGAAAACAGGCCGTTAAAGGGTGAAAACCCAAACCAGCCCCCAAATGACCCCGTAGGAGGCACGAACACCTCGCACGGGACCAATGTAACTTGTAGGAACTGACCGCGTAGTCCCGGGTCTCCCGGTTTGAGAGTATGACTATAATTTGCAAAAATCACACTTAGACTTGAAAACAGGCCGTTAAATGGTGAAAACCCAAACCAGCCCCCAAACGACCCCGTAGGAGGCGCGGACACCTCGCACGGGACCAATGTAACTTGTAGGAATTGAACGCGTAGTCCCAGGTCTCCCGGTTTGAGAGTATGACGATAATTTACAAAAATCACACTTTGACTTGAAAACAGGCCGTTAAAGGGTGAAAACCCAAACCAGCCCCCAAACGACCCCGTAGGAGGCACGAACACCTCGCACGGGACCAATGTAACTTATAGGAACTGACCGCGTAGTCCCGGGTCTCCCGATTTGAGAGTATGACGATAATTTGCAAAAATACACTTAGACATGAAAACTGGCCGTTAAAGGGTGAAAACCCAAACCAGCCCCCAAACGACCCCGTAGGAGGCACGAACACCTCGCACGGGACCAATGTAAATTGTAGGACTTGACCGCGTAGTCCCGCGTCTCCCGGTTTGAGAGTATGACGATAATTTGCAAAAATCACACTTAGACTTGAAAACCCGCCGTTAAATGGTGAAAACCCAAACCAGCCCCCAAACGACCCCGTAGGAGGCGCGAACACCTCGCACGGGACCAATGTAACTTGTAGGAATTGAACGCGTAGTCCCAGGTCTCCCGGTTTGAGAGTATGACGATAATTTACAAAAATCACACTTTGACTTGAAAACAGGCCGTTAAAGGATGAAAACCGAAACCAGCCCCCAAACGACCCCGTAGGAGGCACGAACACCTCGCACGGGACCAATGTAACTTGCAGGAACGGACCGCGTAGTCCCGGGTCTCCCGGTTTGAGAGTATGACGATAATTTGCAAAAATCACACTTAGACTTGAAAACAGGCCGTTAAAGGGTGAAAACCCAAACCAGCCCTCAAACGACCCCGTAGGAGGCGTGAGCATCTCGCACGAGACCAATGTAACTTGTAGGAACTGACCGCGTAGTCCCGGGTCTCCCGGTTTGAGAGTATGACGATAATTTGCAAAAATCACACTTAGACTTGAAAACAGGCCGTTAAAGGGTAAAAACCCAAACCAGCCCCCAAACGACCCCGTAGGAGGTACGAACACCTCGCACGGGACCAATGTAACTTGTAGGAACTGACCGCGTAGTCCCGGGTCTCTCGTTTTGAGAGTATGACGATAATTTACAAAAATCACACTTAGACTTGAAAACGGGCCGTTAAAGGGTGAAAACCCAAACCAGCCCCCAAACGACCTCGTAGGAGGCACGAACACCTCACACGGGACCAATGTAACTTGTAGGAACTGACCGCGTAGTCCCGGGTCTCCCGGTTTGAGAGTATGACGATAATTTCCAAAAATCACACTTAGACTTGAAAACAGGCCGTTAAAGGGTGAAAACCCAAACCAGCCCCCAAACGACCCCGTAGGAGGCACGAACACCTCGCACGGGACCAATGTAACTTGTAGGAACTGACCGCGTAGTCCCGGGTCTCCCGGTTTGAGAGTATGACGATAATTTGCAAAAATCACACTTAGACTTGAAAACAGGCAGTTAAAGGGTGAAAACCCAAACCAGCCCCCAAACGACCCCGTAGGAGGCGCGAACACCTCGCACGGGACCAATGTAACTTGTAGGAACTGACCGCGTAGTCCCGGGTCTCTCGGTTTGAGAGTATGACGATAATTTACAAAAATCACACTTAGACTTGAAAACGGGCCGTTAAAGGGTGAAAACCCAAACCAGCCCCCAAACGACCCCGTAGGAGGCACGAACACCTCGCACGGGACCAATGTAACTTGTAGGAACTGACCGCGTAGTCAAGCGTCTCCCGGTTTGATAGTATGACGATAATTTACAAAAATCACACTTAGACTTGAAAACGGGCCGTTAAAGGGTGAAAACCCAAACCAGCCCCCAAACGACCCCGTAGGAGGCACGAACACCTCACACGGGACCAATGTAACTTGTAGGAACTGACCGCGTAGTCCCGGGTCTCCCGGTTTGAGAGTATGACGATAATTTGCAAAAATCACACTTAGACTTGAAAACAGGCCGTTAAAGGGTGAAAACCCAAACCAGCCCCCAAACGACCCCGTAGGAGGCGCGAACACCTCGCACGGGACCAATGTAACTTGTAGGAACTGACCGCATAGTCCCGGGTCTCTCGGTTTGAGAGTATGACGATAATTTACAAAAATCACACTTAGACTTGAAAACAGGCCGTTAAAGGGTGAAAACCCAAACCAGCCCCCAAACGACCCCGTAGGAGGCACGAACACCTCACACGGGACCAATGTAACTTGTAGGAACTGACCGCGTAGTCCCGGGTCTCCCGGTTTGAGAGTATGACGATAATTTGCAAAAATCACACTTAGACTTGAAAACAGGCCGTTAAAGGGTGAAAACCCAAACCAGCCCCCAAACGACCCCGTAGGAGGCACGAACACCTCGCACGGGACCAATGTAACTTGTAGGAACTGACCGCGTAGTCCTGGGTCTCCCGGTTTGAGAGTATGATGATAATTTGCAAAAATCACACTTAGACTTGAAAACAGGCCGTTAAAGGGTGAAAACCCAAACCAGCCCCCAAACGACCCCGTAGGAGGCGCGAACACCTCGCACGGGACTAATGTAACTTGTAGGAACTGACCGCGTAGTCCCGGGTCTCTCGGTTTGAGAGTATGACGATAATTTACAAAAATCACACTTAGACTTGAAAACGGGCAGTTAAAGGGTGAAAACCCAAACCAGCCCCCAAACGACCCCGTAGGAGGCACGAACACCTCGCACGGGACCAATGTAACTTGTAGGAACTGACCGCGTAGTCTCGCGTCTCCCGGTTTGATAGTATGACGATAATTTACAAAAATCACACTTAGACTTGAAAACGGGCCGTTAAAGGGTGAAAACCCAAACCAGCCCCCAAACGACCCCGTAGGAGGCACGAACACCTCACACGGGACCAATGTAACTTGTAGGAACTGACCGCGTAGTCCCGGGTCTCCCGGTTTGAGAGTATGACGATAATTTGCAAAAATCACACTTAGACTTGAAAATAGGCCATTAAAGGGTGAAAACCCAAACCAGCCCCCAAACGACCCCGTAGGAGGCGCAAACACCTCGCACGGGACCAATGTAACTTGTAGGAACTGACCGCGTAGTCCCGGGTCTCTCGGTTTGAGAGTATGACGATAATTTACAAAAATCACACTTAGACTTGAAAACGGGCCGTTAAAGGGTGAAAACCCAAACCAACCCCCAAACGACCCCGTAGGAGGCACGAACACCTCGCACGGGACCAATGTAACTTGTAGGAACTGACCGCGTAGTCTCGCGTCTCCCGGTTTGATAGTATGACGATAATTTGCAAAAATCACACTTAGCCTTGAAAACAGGCCGTTAAAGGGTGAAAACCCAAACCAGCCCACAAACGACCCCGTAGGAGGCACGAACACCTCGCACGGGACCAATGTAAATTGTAGGACTTGACCGCGTAGTCCCGCGTCTCCCGGTTTGAGAGTATGACGATAATTTGCAAAAATCACACTTAGACTTGAAAACAGGTCGTTAAATGGTGAAAACCCAAACCAGCCCCCAAACGACCCCGTAGGAGGCGCGAACACCTCGCACGGGACCAATTTAACTTGTAGGAACTGACCGCGTAGTCCCAGGTCTCCCGATTTGAGAGTATGACGATAATTTACACAAATCACACTTTGACTTGAAAACAGGCCGTTAAAGGGTGAAAACCCAAACCAGCCCCCAAACGACCCCGTAGGAGGCACGAACTCCTCGCACGGGACCAATGTAACTTGTAGGAACTGACCGCGTAGTCCCGGGTCTCCCGGTTTGAGAGTATGACGATAATTTGCAAAAATCACACTTAGACTTGAAAACAGGCCGTTAAAGGGTGAAAACCCAAACCAGCCCCCAAACGACCCCGTAGGATGCACGAACACCTCACACGGGACCAATGTAACTTGTAGGAACTGACCGCGTAGTCCCGGGTCTCTCGGTTTGAGAGTATGACGATAATTTTCAAAAATCACACTTAGACTTGAAAACGGGCCGTTAAAGGGTGAAAACCCAAACCAGCCCCCAAACGACCCCGTAGGAGGCGCGAACACCTCGCACGGGACCAATGTAACTTGTAGGAACTGACCGTGTAGTCCCAGGTCTCCCGATTTGAGAGTATGATGATAATTTACACAAATCACACTTAGACTTGAAAACGGGCCGTTAAAGGGTGAAAACCCAAACCAGCCCCCAAACGACCCCGTAGGAGGCACGAACACCTCGCACGGGACCAATGTAACTTGTAGGAACTGACCGCGCAGTCCCGGGTCTCCCGGTTTGAGAGTATGACGATAATTTGCAAAAATCACACTTAGACTTGAAAACAGGCCGTTAAAGGGTGAAAACCAAAACCAGCCCGCAAACGACACCGTAGGAGGCGCGAACACCTCGCACGGGACCAATGTAACTTGTAGCAACTGACCGCGTAGTCCCGGGTCTCTCGGTTTGAGAGTATGACGATAATTTACAAAAATCACACTTAGACTTGAAAATGGGCCGTTAAAGGGTGAAAACCCAAACCAGCCCCCAAATGACCCCGTAGGAGGCACGAACACCTCGCACGGGACCAATGTAACTTGTAGGAACTGACCGCGTAGTCTCGCGTCTCCCGGTTTGGTAGTATGACGATAATTTACAAAAATCACACTTAGACTTGAAAACGGGCCGTTAAAGGGTGAAAACCCAAACCAGCCCCCAAACGACCCCGTAGGAGGCACGAACACCTCACACGGGACCAATGTAACTTGTAGGAACTGACCGCGTAGTCCCGGGTCTCCCGGTTTGAGAGTATGACGATAATTTGCAAAAATCACACTTAGACTTGAAAACAGGCCGTTAAAGGGTGAAAACCCAAACCAGCCCCCAAACGACCCCGTAGGAGGCGCGAACACCTCACACGGGACCAATGTAACTTGTAGGAACTGACCGCGTAGTCCCGGGTCTCTCGGTTTGAGAGTATGACGATAATTTACAAAAATCACACTTAGACTTGAAAACGGGCCGTTAAAGGGTGAAAACCCAAACCAGCCCCCAAACGACCCCGTAGGAGGCACGAACACCTCACACGGGACCAATGTAACTTGTAGGAACTGACCGCGTAATCCCGGGTCTCCCGGTTTGAGAGTATGACGATAATTTGCAAAAATCACACTTAGACTTGAAAACAGGCCGTTAAAGGGTGAAAACCCAAACCAGCCCCCAAACGACCCCGTAGGAGGCACGAACACCTCGCACGGGACCAATGTAACTTGTAGGAACTGACCGCGTAGTCCCGGGTCTCCCGGTTTGAGAGTATGACGATAATTTGCAAAAATCACACTTAGACTTGAAAACAGGCCGTTAAAGGGTGAAAACCCAAACCAGCCCCCAAACGCCCCGTAGGAGGCACGAACTCCTCGCACGGGACCAATGTAACTTGTAGGAACTGACCGCGTAGTCCCGGGTCTCTCGGTTTGAGAGTATGACGATAATTTACAAAAATCACACTTAGACTTGAAAACGGGCCGTTAAATGGTGAAAACCCAAACCAGCCCCCAAACGACCCCGTAGGAGTCACGAACACCTCGCACGGGACCAATGTAACTTGTAGGAACTGACCGCGTAGTCTCGCGTCTCCCGGTTTGATAGTATGACGATAATTTACAAAAATCACACTTAGACTTGAAAACGGGCCGTTAAAGGGTGAAAACCCAAACCAGCCCCCAAACGACCCCGTAGGAGGCACGAACACCTCACACGGGACCAATGTAACTTGTAGGAACTGACCGCGTAGTCCCGGGTCTCCCGGTTTGAGAGTATGACGATAATTTGCAAAAATCACACTAAGACTTGAAAACAGGCCGTTAAAGGGTGAAAACCCAAACCAGCCCCCAAACGACCCCGTAGGAGGCGCGAACACCTCGTACGGGACCAATGTAACTTGTAGGAACTGACCGCGTAGTCCCGGGTCTCTCGGTTTGAGTGTATGACGATAATTTATAAAAATCACACTTAGACTTGAAAACGGGCCGTTAAAGGGTGAAAACCCAAACCAACCCCCAAACGACCCCGTAGGAGGCACGAACACCTCGCACGGGACCAATGTAACTTGTAGGAACTGACCGCGTAGTCTCGCGTCTCCCGGTTTGATAGTATGACGATAATTTGCAAAAATCACACTTAGACTTGAAAACAGGCCGTTAAAGGGTGAAAACCCAAACCAGCACCCAAACGACCCCGTAGGAGGCACGAACACCTCGCACGGGACCAATGTAAATTGTAGGACTTGACCGCGTAGTCCCGCGTCTCCCGGTTTGAGAGTATGAAGATAATTTGCAAAAATCACACTTAGACTTGAAAACAGGCCGTTAAATGGTGAAAACCCAAACCAGCCCCCAAACGACCCCGTAGGAGGCGCGAACACCTCGCACGGGACCAATTTAACTTGTAGGAACTGACCGCGTAGTCCCAGGTCTCCCGATTTGAGAGTATGACGATAATTTACACAAATCACACTTTGACTTGAAAACAGGCCGTTAAAGGGTGAAAACCCAAACCAGCCCCCAAACGACCCCGTAGGAGGCACGAACACCTCGCACGGGACCAATGTAACTTGTAGGAACTGACCGCGTAGTCCTGGGTCTCCCGGTTTGAGAGTATGACGATAATTTGCAAAAATCACACTTAGACTTGAAAACAGGCCGTTAAAGGGTGAAAACCCAAACCAGCCCCCAAACGACCCCGTAGGATGCACGAACACCTCACACGGGACCAATGTAACTTGTAGGAACTGACCGCGTAGTCCCGGGTCTCCCGGTTTGAGAGTATGACGATAATTTGCAAAAATCACACTTAGACTTGAAAACGGGCCGTTAAAGGGTGAAAACCCAAACCAGCCCCCAAACGACCCCGTAGGAGGCGCGAACACCTCGCACGGGACCAATGTAACTTGTAGGAACTGACCGCGTAGTCCCAGGTCTCCCGATTTGAGAGTATGACGATAATTTACACAAATCACACTTAGACTTGAAAACGGGCCGTTAAAGGGTGAAAACCCAAACCAGCCCGCCAAACGAGCCCGTAGGAGGCACGAACACCTCGCACGGGACCAATGTAACTTGTAGGAACTGACCGCGTAGTCCCGGGTCTCCCGGTTTGAGAGTATGACGATAATTTGCAAAAATCACACTTAGACTTGAAAACAGGCCGTTAAAGGGTGAAAACCCAAACCAGCCCCCAAACGACCCCGTAGGATGCACGAACACCTCACACGGGACCAATGTAACTTGTAGGAACTGACCGCATAGTCCCGGGTCTCCCGGTTTGAGAGTATGACGATAATTTGCAAAAATCACACTTAGACTTGAAAACAGGCCGTTAAAGGGTGAAAACCCAAACCAGCCCACAAACGACCCCGTAGGAGGCGCGAACACCTCGCACGGGACCAATGTAACTTGTAGGAACTGACCGCGTAGTCCCAGGTCTCCCGATTTGAGAGTATGACGATAATTTACACAAATCACACTTAGACTTGAAAACGGGCCGTTAAAGGGTGAAAACCCAAACCAGCCCCCAAACGACCCCGTAGGAGGCACGAACACCTCGCACGGGACCAATGTAACTTGTAGGAACTGACCGCGTAGTCCCGGGTCTCCCGGTTTGAGAGTATGACGATAATTTGCAAAAATCACACTTAGACTTGAAAACAGGCCGTTAAAGGGTGAAAACCCAAACCAGCCCCCAAACGACCCCGTAGGAGGCGCGAACACCTCGCACGGGACCAATGTAACTTGTAGGAACTGACCGCGTAGTCCCGGGTCTCTCGGTTTGAGAGTATGACAATAATTTACAAAAATCACACTTAGACTTGAAAACGGGCCGTTAAAGGGTGAAAACCCAAACCAGCCCCCAAACGACCCCGTAGGAGGCACGAACACCTCACACGGGACCAATGTAACTTGTAGGAACTGACCGCGTAGTCTCGCGTCTCCCGGTTTGATAGTATGACGATAATTTACAAAAATCACACTTAGACTTGAAAACGGGCCGTTAAAGGGTGAAAACCCAAACCAGCCCCCAAACGACCCCGTAGGAGGCACGAACACCTCACACGGGACGAATGTAACTTGTAGGAACTGACCGCGTAGTCCCGGGTCTCCCGGTTTGAGAGTATGACGATAATTTGCAAAAATCACACTTAGACTTGAAAACAGGCCGTTAAAGGGTGAAAACCCAAACCAGCCCCCAAACGACCCCGTAGGAGGCGCGAAGACCTCACACGGGACCAATGTAACTTGTAGGAACTGACCGCGTAGTCCCGGGTCTCTCGGTTTGAGAGTATGACGATAATTTACGAAAATCACACTTAGACTTGAAAACGGGCCGTTAAAGGGTGAAAACCCAAACCAGCCCCCAAACGACCCCGTAGGAGGCACGAACACCTCACACGGGACCAATGTAACTTGTAGGAACTGACCGCGTAGTCCCGGGTCTCCCGGTTTGAGAGTATGACGATAATTTGCAAAAATCACACTTAGACTTGAAAACAGGCCGTTAAAGGGTGAAAACCCAAACCAGCCCCCAAACGACCCCGTAGGAGGCGCGAACACCTCGCACGGGACCAATGTAACTTGTAGGAACTGACCGCGTAGTCCCAGGTCTCCCGATTTGAGAGTATGACGATAATTTACACAAATCACACTTAGACTTGAAAACGGGCCGTTAAAGGGTGAAAACCCAAACCAGCCCCCAAACGACCCCGTAGGAGGCACGAACACCTCGCACGGGACCAATGTAACTTGTAGGAACTGACCGCGTAGTCCCGGGTCTCCCGGTTTGAGAGTATGACGATAATTTGCAAAAATCACACTTAGACTTGAAAACAGGCCGTTAAAGGGTGAAAACCCAAACCAGCCCCCAAACGACCCCGTAGGAGGCGCGAACACCTCGCACGGGACCAATGTAACTTGGAGGAACTGACCGCGTAGTCCCGGGTCTCTCGGTTTGAGAGTATGACAATAATTTACAAAAATCACACTTAGACTTGAAAACGGGCCGTTAAAGGGTGAAAACCCAAACCAGCCCCCAAACGACCCCGTAGGAGGCACGAACACCTCACACGGGACCAATGTAACTTGTAGGAACTGACCGCGTAGTCTCGCGTCTCCCGGTTTGATAGTATGACGATAATTTACAAAAATCACACTTAGACTTGAAAACGGGCCGTTAAAGGGTGAAAACCCAAACCAGCCCCCAAACGACCCCGTAGGAGGCACGAACACCTCACACGGGACGAATGTAACTTGTAGGAACTGACCGCGTAGTCCCGGGTCTCCCGGTTTGAGAGTATGACGATAATTTGCAAAAATCACACTTAGACTTGAAAACAGGCCGTTAAAGGGTGAAAACCCAAACCAGCCCCCAAACGACCCCGTAGGAGGCGCGAAGACCTCACACGGGACCAATGTAACTTGTAGGAACTGACCGCGTAGTCCCGGGTCTCTCGGTTTGAGAGTATGACGATAATTTACGAAAATCACACTTAGACTTGAAAACGGGCCGTTAAAGGGTGAAAACCCAAACCAGCCCCCAAACGACCCCGTAGGAGGCACGAACACCTCACACGGGACCAATGTAACTTGTAGGAACTGACCGCGTAGTCCCGGGTCTCCCGGTTTGAGAGTATGACGATAATTTGCAAAAATCACACTAAGACTTGAAAACAGGCCGTTAAAGGGTGAAAAACCCAAACCAGCCCCCAAACGACCCCGTAGGAGGCGCGAACACCTCGCACGGCACCAATGTAACTTGTAGGAACTGACCGCGTAGTCCCAGGTCTCCCGGTTTGAGAGTATGACGATAATTTGCAAAAATCACACTTAGACTTGAAAACAGGCCGTTAAAGGGTGAAAACCCAAACCAGCCCCCAAACGACCCCGTAGGAGGTGCGAACACCTCGCACGGGACTAATGTAACTTGTAGGAACTGACCGCGTAGTCCCGGGTCTCTCGGTTTGAGAGTATGATGATAATTTACAAAAATCACACTTAGACTTGAAAACGGGCCGTTAAAGGGTGAAAACCCAAACCAGCCCCCAAACGACCCCGTAGGAGGCACGAACACCTCGCACGGGACCAATGTAACTTGTAGGAACTGACCGCGTAGTCTCGCGTCTCCCGGTTTGATAGTATGACGATAATTTACAAAAATCACACTTAGACTTGAAAACGGGCCGTTAAAGGGTGAAAACCCAAACCAGCCCCCAAACGACCCCGTAGGAGGCACGAACACCTCACACGGGACCAATGTAACTTGTAGGAACTGACCGCGTAGTCCCGGGTCTCCCGGTTTGAGAGTATGACGATAATTTGCAAAAATTAGACTTAGACTTGAAAACAGGCCGTTAAAGGGGAAAACCCAAACCAGCCCCCAAACGACCCCGTAGGAGGCGTGAACCCCTCGCACGGGACCAATGTAAGTTGTAAGAACTGACCGTGTAGTCCCGGGTCTCCCGGTTTGAGAGTATGATGATAATTTGCAAAAATCACACTTAGACTTGAAAACAGGCCGTTAAAGGGTGAAAACCCAAACCAGCCCCCAAACGACCCCGTAGGAGGCACGAACACCTCGCACGGGACCAATGTAACTTGTAGGAACTGACCGCGTAGTCTCGCGTCTCCCGGTTTGATAGTATGACGATAATTTACAAAAATCACACTTAGACTTGAAAACGGGCCGTTAAAGGGTGAAAACCCAAACCAGCCCCCAAACGACCCCGTAGGAGGCACGAACACCTCACACGGGACCAATGTAACTTGTAGGAACTGACCGCGTAGTCCCGGGTCTCCCGGTTTGAGAGTATGACGATAATTTGCAAAAATTAGACTTAGACTTGAAAACAGGCCGTTAAAGGGGAAAACCCAAACCAGCCCCCAAACGACCCCGTAGGAGGCGTGAACCCCTCGCACGGGACCAATGTAAGTTGTAAGAACTGACCGTGTAGTCCCGGGTCTCCCGGTTTGAGAGTATGATGATAATTTGCAAAAATCACACTTAGACTTGAAAACAGGGCGTTAAAGGGTGAAAAACCAAACCAACCCCCAAACGACCCCGTAGGAGGCACGAACACCTCACACGGGACCAATGTAACTTGTAGGAACTGACCGCGTAGTCTCGCGTCTCCCGGTTTGATAGTATGACGATAATTTGCAAAAATCACACTTAGACTTGAAAACAGGCCGTTAAAGGGTGAAAACCCAAACCAGCCCCCAAACGACCCCGTAGGAGGCACGAACACCTCGCACGGGACCAATGTAAATTGTAGGACTTGACCGCGTAGTCCCGCGTCTCCCGGTTTGAGAGTATGACGATAATTTGCAAAAATCACACTTAGACTTGAAAACAGGCCGTTAAATGGTGAAAACCCAAACCAGCCCCCAAACGACCCCGTAGGAGGCGCGAACACCTCGCACGGGACCAATTTAACTTGTAGGAACTGACCGCGTAGTCCCAGGTCTCCCGATTTGAGAGTATGACGATAATTTACACAAATCACACTTTGACTTGAAAACAGGCCGTTAAAGGGTGAAAACCCAAACCAGCCCCCAAACGACCCCGTAGGAGGCACGAACACCTCGCACGGGACCAATGTATCTTGTAGAAAATTACCGCGTAGTCCCGGGTCTCCCGGTTTGAGAGTATGACGATAATTTGAAAAAATCACACTTAGACTTGAAAACAGGCCGTTAAAGGGTGAAAACCCAAACCAGCCCCCAAACGACCCCGTAGGATGCACGAACACCTCACACGGGACCAATGTAACTTGTAGAAACTGACCGCGTAGTCCCGGGTCTCCCGGTTTGAGAGTATGACGATAATTTGCAAAAATCACACTTAGACTTGAAAACAGGCCGTTAAAGGGTGAAAACACCAACCAGCCCCCAAACGACCCCGTAGGAGGCGTGAACATCTCGCACGGGACCAATGTAACTTGTAGGAACTGACCGCGTAGTCCCGGGTCTCCCGGTTTGAGAGTATGACGATAATTTGCAAAAATCACACTTAGACTTGAAAACAGGCCGTTAAAGGGTGAAAACCCAAACCAGCCCCCAAACGACCCCGTAGGAGGCACGAACACCTCGCACGGGACCAATGTAACTTGTAGGAACTGACCGCATAGTCCCGGGTCTCCCGGTTTGAGAGTATGACTATAATTTGCAAAAATCACACTTAGACTTGAAAACAGGCCGTTAAATGGTGAAAACCCAAACCAGCCCCCAAACGACCCCGTAGGAGGCCCGAACACCTCGCACGGGACCAATGTAACTTGTAGGAATTGAACGGGTAGTCCCAGGTCTCCCGGTTTGAGAGTATGACGATAATTTACAAAAATCACACTTTGACTTGAAAACAGGCCGTTAAAGGGTGAAAACCCAAACCAGCCCCCAAACGACCCCGTAGGAGGCACGAACACCTCGCACGGGACCAATGTAACTTATAGGAACTGACCGCGTAGTCCCGGGTCTCCCGATTTGAGAGTATGACGATAATTTGCAAAAATACACTTAGACATGAAAACTGGCCGTTAAAGGGTGAAAACCCAAACCAGCCCCCAAACGACCCCGTAGGAGGCACGAACACCTCGCACGGGACCAATGTAAATTGTAGGACTTGACCGCGTAGTCCCGCGTCTAACGGTTTGAGAGTAGGACGATAATTTGCAAAAATCACACTTAGACTTGAAAACCCGCCGTTAAATGGTAAAAACCCAAACCAGCCCCCAAACGACCCCGTAGGAGGCGCGAACACCTCGCACGGGACCAATGTAACTTGTAGGAATTGAACGCGTAGTCCCAGGTCTCCCGGTTTGAGAGTATGACGATAATTTACAAAAATCACACTTTGACTTGAAAACAGGCCGTTAAAGGATGAAAACCGAAACCAGCCCCCAAACGACCCCGTAGGAGGCACGAACACCTCGCACGGGACCAATGTAACTTGCAGGAACGGACCGCGTAGTCCCGGATCTCCCGGTTTGAGAGTATGACGATAATTTGCAAAAATCACACTTAGACTTGAAAACAGGCCGTTAAAGGGTGAAAACCCAAACCAGCCCTCAAACGACCCCGTAGGAGGCGTGAGCATCTCGCACGAGACCAATGTAACTTGTAGGAACTGACCGCGTAGTCGCGGGTCTCCCGGTTTGAGAGTATGACGATAATTTGCAAAAATCACACTTAGACTTGAAAACAAGCCGTTAAAGGGTAAAAACCCAAACCAGCCCCCAAACGACCCCGTAGGAGGCGCGAACACCTCGCACGGGACCAATGTAACTTGTAGGAACTGACCGCGTAGTCCCGGGTCTCTCGGTTTGAGAGTATGACGATAATTTACAAAAATCACACTTAGACTTGAAAACGGGCCGTTAAAGGGTGAAAACCCAAACCAGCCCCCAAACGACCTCGTAGGAGGCACGAACACCTCACACGGGACCAATGTAACTTGTAGGAACTGACCGCGTAGTCCCGGGTCTCCCGGTTTGAGAGTATGACGATAATTTCCAAAAATCACACTTAGACTTGAAAACAGGCCGTTAAAGGGTGAAAACCCAAACCAGCCCACAAACGACCCCGTAGGAGGCACGAACACCTCGCACGGGACCAATGTAACTTGTAGGAACTGACCGCGTAGTCCCGGGTCTCCCGGTTTGAGAGTATGACGATAATTTGCAAAAATCACACTTAGACTTGAAAACAGGCCGTTAAAGGGTGAAAACCCAAACCAGCCCCCAAACGACCCCGTAGGAGGCGCGAACACCTCGCACGGGACCAATGTAACTTGTAGGAACTGACCGCGTAGTCCCGGGTCTCTCGGTTTGAGAGTATGACGATAATTTACAAAAATCACACTTAGACTTGAAAACGGGCCGTTAAAGGGTGAAAACCCAAACCAGCCCCCAAACGACCCCGTAGGAGGCACGAACACCTCGCACGGGACCAATGTAACTTGTAGGAACTGACCGCGTAGTCTCGCGTCTCCCGGTTTGATAGTATGAGGATAATTTACTAAAATCACACTTAGACTTGAAAACGGGCCGTTAAAGGGTGAAAACCCAAACCAGCCCCCAAACGACCCCGTAGGAGGCACGAACACCTCGCACGGGACCAATGTAACTTGTAGGAACTGACCGCGTAGTCCCGGGTCTCCCGGTTTGAGAGTATGAAGATAATTTGCAAAAATCACACTTAGACTTGAAAACCGGCCGTTAAAGAGTGAAAACCCAAACCAGCCCCCAAACGAGCCCGTAGGAGGCACGAACACCTCGCACGGGACCAATGTAACTTGTAGGAACTGACCGCGTAGTCCCGGGTCTCCCGGTTTGAGAGTATGACGATAATTTGCAAAAATCACACTTAGACTTGAAAACCGGCCGTTAAAGAGTGAAAACCCAAACCAGCCCCCAAACGACCCCGTAGGAGGCACGAACACCTCGCACGGGACCAATGTAACTTGTAGGAACTGACCGCGTAGTCCCGGGTCTCTCGGTTTGAGAGTATGACGATAATTTACAAAAATCACACTTAGACTTGAAAACGGGCCGTTAAAGGGTGAAAACCCAAACTAGCCCCCAAACGACCCCGTAGGAGGCACGAACACCTCACACGGGACCAATGTAACTTGTAGGAACTGACCGCGTAGTCCCGGGTCTCCCGGTTTGAGAGTATGACGATAATTTGCAAAAATCACACTTAGACTTGAAAACAGGCCGTTAAAGGGTGAAAACCCAAACCAGCCCCCAAACGACCCCGTAGGAGGCACGAACACCTCGCACGGGACCAATGTAACTTGTAGGAACTGACCGCGTAGTCCTGGGTCTCCCGGTTTGAGAGTATGACGATAATTTGCAAAAATCACACTTAGACTTGAAAACAGGCCGTTAAAGGGTGAAAACCCAAACCAGCCCCCAAACGACCCCGTAGGAGGCACGAACACCTCGCACGGGACTAATGTAACTTGTAGGAACTGACCGCGTAGTCCCGGGTCTCTCGGTTTGAGAGTATGACGATAATTTACAAAAATCACACTTAGACTTGAAAACGGGCAGTTAAAGGGTGAAAACCCAAACCAGCCCCCAAACGACCCTGTAGGAGGCACGAACACCTCGCACGGGACCAATGTAACTTGTAGGAACGGACCGCGTAGTCCCGGGTCTCCCGGTTTGAGAGTATGACGATAATTTGCAAAAATCACACTTAGACTTGAAAACAGGCCGTTAAAGGGTGAAAACCCAAACCAGCCCCCAAACGACCCCGTAGGAGGCGTTAACATCTCTCACGGGACCAATGTAACTTGTAGGAACTGACCGCGTAGTCCCGGGTCTCCCGGTTTGAGAGTATGACGATAATTTGCAAAAATCACACTTAGACTTGAAAACAGGCCGTTAAAGGGTGAAAACCCAAACCAGCCCCCAAACGACCCCGTAGGAGGCGCGAACACCTCGTACGGGACCAATGTAACTTGTAGGAACTGACCGCGTAGTCCCGGGTCTCTCGGTTTGAGAGTATGTCGATAATTTACAAAAATCACACTTAGACTTGAAAACGGACCGTTAAAGGGTGAAAACCCAAACCAGCCCCCAAACGACCCCGTAGGAGGCGCGAACACCTCGCACGGGACCAATGTAACTTTTAGGAACTGACCGCGTAGTCCTGGGTCTCCCGATTTGAGTGTATGACGATAATTTGCAAAAATCACACTTAGACTTGAAAATGGGTCGTTAAAGGGTGAAAACCCAAACTAGCCCCCAAACGACCCCGTAGGAGGCACGAACACCTTGCACTGGACCAATGTAACTTGTAGGAACTGACCGCGTAGTCCCGGGTCTCCTGGTTTGAGAGTATGACGATAATTTGAAAAAATCACACTTAGACTTGAAAACAGGCCGTTAAAGGGTGAAAACCCAAACTAGCCCCCAAACGACCCCGTAGGAGGAGTGAACATCTCGCACGGGACCAATGTAACTTGTAGGAACTGACCGCGTAGTCTCGGGTCTCCCGGTTTTAGAGTATGACGATAATTTGCAAAAATCACACTTAGACTTGAAAACAGGCCGTTAAAGGGTGAAAACCCAAACCAGCCCCCAAACGACCCCGTAGGAGGCACGAACACCTCGCACGGGACCAATGTAACTTGTAGGAACTGATCGCGTATTTCCGGGGTCTCCCGGTTTGAGAGTATAACGATAATTTGCGAAAATCACACTTAGACTTGAAAACAGGCCGTTAAAGGGTGAAAACCCAAACCAGCCCCCAAATGACCCCGTAGGAGGCACGAACACCTCGCACGGGACCAATGTAACTTGTAGGAACTGACCGCTTAGTCCCGGGTCTCCCGGTTTGAGAGTATGACGATAATTTACAAAAATCACACTTAGACTTGAAAACGGGCCGTTAAAGGGTGAAAACCCAAACCAGCCCCCAAACGACCCCGTAGGAGGCGCGAACACCTCGCACGGGACCAATGTAACTTGTAGGAACTGACCGCGTAGTCCCGGGTCTCTCGGTTTGAGAGTATGACGATAATTTACAAAAATCACACTTAGACTTGAAAACGGGCCGTTAAAGGGTGAAAACCCAAACCAGCCCCCAAACGACCCCGTAGGAGGCACGAACACCTCGCACGGGACCAATGTAACTTGTAGGAACTGACCGCGTAGTCTCGCGTCTCCCGGTTTGATAGTATGACGATAATTTACAAAAATCACACTTAGACTTGAAAACGGGCCGTTAAAGGGTGAAAACCCAAACCAGCCCCCAAACGACCCCGTAGGAGGCACGAACACCTCGCACGGGACCAATGTAACTTGTAGGAACTGACCGCGTAGTCCCGGGTCTCCCGGTTTGAGAGTATGACGATAATTTGCAAAAATCACACTTAGACTTGAAAACGGGCCGTTAAAGGGTGAAAACCCAAACCAGCCCCCAAACGACCCCGTAGGAGGCGCGAACACCTCGCACGGGACCAATGTAACTTGTAGGAACTGACCGCGTAGTCCCGGGTCTCTCGGTTTGAGAGTATGACGATAATTTACAAAAATCACACTTAGACTTGAAAACGGGCCGTTAAAGGGTGAAAACCCAAACCAGCCCCCAAACGACCCCGTAGGAGGCACGAACACCTCACACGGGACCAATGTAACTTGTAGGAACTGACCGCGTAGTCCCGGGTCTCCCGGTTTGAGAGTATGACGATAATTTGCAAAAATCACACTTAGACTTGAAAACAGGCCGTTAAAGGGTGAAAACCCAAACCAGCCCCCAAACGACCCCGTAGGAGGCACGAACACCTCGCACGGGACCAATGTAACTTGTAGGAACTGACCGCGTAGTCCTGGGTCTCCCGGTTTGAGAGTATGACGATAATTTGCAAAAATCACACTTAGACTTGAAAACAGGCCGTTAAAGGGTGAAAACCCAAACCAGCCCCCAAACGACCCCGTAGGAGGCGCGAACACCTCGCACGGGACTAATGTAACTTGTAGGAACTGACCGCGTAGTCCCGGGTCTCTCGGTTTGAGAGTATGACGATAATTTACAAAAATCACACTTAGACTTGAAAACGGGCAGTTAAAGGGTGAAAACCCAAACCAGCCCCCAAACGACCCTGTAGGAGGCACGAACACCTCGCACGGGACCAATGTAACTTGTAGGAACGGACCGCGTAGTCCCGGGTCTCCCGGTTTGAGAGTATGACGATAATTTGCAAAAATCACACTTAGACTTGAAAACAGGCCGTTAAAGGGTGAAAACCCAAACCAGCCCCCAAACGACCCCGTAGGAGGCGTTAACATCTCTCACGGGACCAATGTAACTTGTAGGAACTGACCGCGTAGTCCCGGGTCTCCCGGTTTGAGAGTATGACGATAATTTGCAAAAATCACACTTAGACTTGAAAACAGGCCGTTAAAGGGTGAAAACCCAAACCAGCCCCCAAACGACCCCGTAGGAGGCGCGAACACCTCGTACGGGACCAATGTAACTTGTAGGAACTGACCGCGTAGTCCCGGGTCTCTCGGTTTGAGAGTATGTCGATAATTTACAAAAATCACACTTAGACTTGAAAACGGACCGTTAAAGGGTGAAAACCCAAACCAGCCCCCAAACGACCCCGTAGGAGGCGCGAACACCTCGCACGGGACCAATGTAACTTTTAGGAACTGACCGCGTAGTCCTGGGTCTCCCGATTTGAGTGTATGACGATAATTTGCAAAAATCACACTTAGACTTGAAAATGGGTCGTTAAAGGGTGAAAACCCAAACTAGCCCCCAAACGACCCCGTAGGAGGCACGAACACCTTGCACTGGACCAATGTAACTTGTAGGAACTGACCGCGTAGTCCCGGGTCTCCTGGTTTGAGAGTATGACGATAATTTGAAAAAATCACACTTAGACTTGAAAACAGGCCGTTAAAGGGTGAAAACCCAAACTAGCCCCCAAACGACCCCGTAGGAGGAGTGAACATCTCGCACGGGACCAATGTAACTTGTAGGAACTGACCGCGTAGTCTCGGGTCTCCCGGTTTTAGAGTATGACGATAATTTGCAAAAATCACACTTAGACTTGAAAACAGGCCGTTAAAGGGTGAAAACCCAAACCAGCCCCCAAACGACCCCGTAGGAGGCACGAACACCTCGCACGGGACCAATGTAACTTGTAGGAACTGATCGCGTATTTCCGGGGTCTCCCGGTTTGAGAGTATAACGATAATTTGCGAAAATCACACTTAGACTTGAAAACAGGCCGTTAAAGGGTGAAAACCCAAACCAGCCCCCAAATGACCCCGTAGGAGGCACGAACACCTCGCACGGGACCAATGTAACTTGTAGGAACTGACCGCGTAGTCCCGGGTCTCCCGGTTTGAGAGTATGACGATAATTTGCAAAAATTAGACTTAGACTTGAAAACAGGCCGTTAAAGGGGAAAACCCAAACCAGCTCCCAAACGACCCCGTAGGAGGCGTGAACACCTCGCACGGGACCAATGTAACTTGTAGGAACTGACCGCGTAGTCCCGGGTCTCTCGGTTTGAGAGTATGATGAAAATTTACAAAAATCACACTTAGACTTGAAAACGGACCGTTAAAGGGTGAAAACCCAAACCAGCCCCCAAACGACCCCGTAGGAGGCAGGAACACCTCGCACAGGACCAATGTAACTTGTAGGAACGGACCGCGTAGTCCCGGGTCTCCCGGTTTGAGAGTATGACGATAATTTGAAAAAATCACACTTAGACTTAAAAACAGGCCGTTAAAGGGTGAAAACCCAAACCAGCCCCCAAACGACCCCTTAGGAGGCGTGAGCATCTCGCACGAGACCAATGTAACTTGTAGGAACTGACCGCGTAGTCCTGGGTCTCCCAGTTTGAGAGTATGACGATAATTTGCAAAAATCACACTTAGACTTGAAAACAGGCCGTTAAAGGGTGAAAACCCAAACCAGCCACCAAACGACCCCGTAGGAGGCGCGAACACCTCGCACGGGACTAATGTAACTTGTAGGAACTGACCGCGTAGTCCCGGGTCTCTCGGTTTGAGAGTATGACGATAATTTACAAAAATCACACTTAGACTTGAAAACGGGCAGTTAAAGGGTGAAAACCCAAACCAGCCCCCAAACGACCCCGTAGGAGGCACGAACACCTCGCACGGGACCAATGTAACTTGTAGGAACGGACCGCGTAGTCCCGGGTCTCCCGGTTTGAGAGTATGACGATAATTTGCAAAAATCACACTTAGACTTGAAAACAGGCCGTTAAAGGGTGAAAACCCAAACCAGCCCCCAAACGACCCCGTAGGAGGCGTTAACATCTCTCACGGGACCAATGTAACTTGTAGGAACTGACCGCGTAGTCCCGGGTCTCCCGGTTTGAGAGTATGACGATAATTTGCAAAAATCACACTTAGACTTGAAAACAGGCCGTTAAAGGGTGAAAACCCAAACCAGCCCCCAAACGACCCCGTAGGAGGCACGAACACCTCGCACGGGACCAATGTAACTTGTAGGAACTGACCGCGTAGTCCCGGGTCTCCCGGTTTGAGAGTATGACTATAATTTGCAAAAATCACACTTAGACTTGAAAACAGGCCGTTAAATGGTGAAAACCCAAACCAGCCCCCAAACGACCCCGTAGGAGGCGCGAACACCTCGCACGGGACCAATGTAACTTGTAGGAATTGAACGCGTAGTCCCAGGTCTCCCGGTTTGAGAGTATGACGATAATTTACAAAAATCACACTTTGACTTGAAAACAGGCCGTTAAAGGGTGAAAACCCAAACCAGCCCCCAAACGACCCCGTAGGAGGCACGAACACCTCGCACGGGACCAATGTAACTTATAGGAACTGACCGCGTAGTCCCGGGTCTCCCGATTTGAGAGTATGACGATAATTTGCAAAAATACACTTAGACATGAAAACTGGCCGTTAAAGGGTGAAAACCCAAACCAGCCCCCAAACGACCCCGTAGGAGGCACGAACACCTCGCACGGGACCAATGTAAATTGTAGGACTTGACCGCGTAGTCCCGCGTCTCCCGGTTTGAGAGTATGACGATAATTTGCAAAAATCACACTTAGACTTGAAAACCCGCCGTTAAATGGTGAAAACCCAAACCAGCCCCCAAACGACCCCGTAGGAGGCGCGAACACCTCGCACGGGACCAATGTAACTTGTAGGAATTGAACGCGTAGTCCCAGGTCTCCCGGTTTGAGAGTATGACGATAATTTACAAAAATCACACTTTGACTTGAAAATAGGCCGTTAAAGGATGAAAACCGAAACCAGCCCCCAAACGACCCCGTAGGAGGCACGAACACCTCGCACGGGACCAATGTAACTTGCAGGAACGGACCGCGTAGTCCCGGATCTCCCGGTTTGAGAGTATGACGATAATTTGCAAAAATCACACTTAGACTTGAAAACAGGCCGTTAAAGGGTGAAAACCCAAACCAACCCTCAAACGACCCCGTAGGAGGCGTGAGCATCTCGCACGAGACCAATGTAACTTGTAGGAACTGACCGCGTAGTCCCGGGTCTCCCGGTTTGAGAGTATGACGATAATTTGCAAAAATCACACTTAGACTTGAAAACAAGCCGTTAAAGGGTAAAAACCCAAACCAGCCCCCAAACGACCCCGTAGGAGGCGCGAACACCTCGCACGGGACCAATGTAACTTGTAGGAACTGACCGCGTAGTCCCGGGTCTCTCGGTTTGAGAGTATGACGATAATTTACAAAAATCACACTTAGACTTGAAAACGGGCCGTTAAAGGGTGAAAACCCAAACCAGCGCCCAAACGACCTCGTAGGAGGCACGAACACCTCACACGGGACCAATGTAACTTGTAGGAACTGACCGCGTAGTCCCGGGTCTCCCGGTTTGAGAGTATGACGATAATTTCCAAAAATCACACTTAGACTTGAAAACAGGCCGTTAAAGGGTGAAAACCCAAACCAGCCCCCAAACGACCCCGTAGGAGGCACGAACACCTCGCACGGGACCAATGTAACTTGTAGGAACTGACCGCGTAGTCCCGGGTCTCCCGGTTTGAGAGTATGACGATAATTTGCAAAAATCACACTTAGACTTGAAAACAGGCCGTTAAAGGGTGAAAACCCAAACCAGCCCCCAAACGACCCCGTAGGAGGCGCGAACACCTCGCACGGGACCAATGTAACTTGTAGGAACTGACCGCGTAGTCCCGGGTCTCTCGGTTTGAGAGTATGACGATAATTTACAAAAATCACACTTAGACTTGAAAACGGGCCGTTAAAGGGTGAAAACCCAAACCAGCCCCCAAACGACCCCGTAGGAGGCACGAACACCTCGCACGGTACCAATGTAACTTGTAGGAACTGACCGCGTAGTCTCGCGTCTCCCGGTTTGATAGTATGACGATAATTTACAAAAATCACACTTAGACTTGAAAACGGGCCGTTAAAGGGTGAAAACCCAAACCAGCCCCCAAACGACCCCGTAGGAGGCACGAACACCTCGCACGGGACCAATGTAACTTGTAGGAACTGACCGCGTAGTCCCGGGTCTCCCGGTTTGAGAGTATGACGATAATTTGCAAAAATCACACTTAGACTTGAAAACCGGCCGTTAAAGAGTGAAAACCCAAACCAACCCCCAAACGACCCCGTAGGAGGCACGAACACCTCGCACGGGACCAATGTAACTTGTAGGAACTGACCGCGTAGTCCCGGGTCTCTCGGTTTGAGAGTATGATGATAATTTACAAAAAACACACTTAGACTTGAAAACGGGCCGTTAAAGGGTGAAAACCCAAACCAGCCCCCAAACGACCCCGTAGGAGGCACGAACACCTCACACGGGACCAATGTAACTTGTAGGAACTGACCGCGTAGTCCCGGGTCTCCCGGTTTGAGAGTATGACGATAATTTGCAAAAATCACACTTAGACTTGAAAACAGGCCGTTAAAGGGTGAAAACCCAAACCAGCCCCCAAACGACCCCGTAGGAGGCACGAACACCTCGCACGGGACCAATGTAACTTGTAGGAACTGACCGCGTAGTCCTGGGTCTCCCGGTTTGAGAGTATGACGATAATTTGCAAAAATCACACTTAGACTTGAAAACAGGCCGTTAAAGGGTGAAAACCCAAACCAGCCCCCAAACGACCCTGTAGGAGGCGCGAACACCTCGCACGGGACTAATGTAACTTGTAGGAACTGACCGCGTAGTCCCGGGTCTCTCGGTTTGAGAGTATGACGATAATTTACAAAAATCACACTTAGACTTGAAAACGGGCAGTTAAAGGGTGAAAACCCAAACCAGCCCCCAAACGACCCTGTAGGAGGCACGGACACCTCGCACGGGACCAATGTAACTTGTAGGAACGGACCGCGTAGTCCCGGGTCTCCCGGTTTGAGAGTATGACGATAATTTGCAAAAATCACACTTAGACTTGAAAACAGGCCGTTAAAGGGTGAAAACCCAAACCAGCCCCCAAACGACCCCGTAGGAGGCGTTAACATCTCTCACGGGACCAATGTAACTTGTAGGAACTGACCGCGTAGTCCCGGGTCTCCCGGTTTGAGAGTATGACGATAATTTGCAAAAATCACACTTAGACTTGAAAACAGGCCGTTAAAGGGTGAAAACCCAAACCAGCCCCCAAACGACCCCGTAGGAGGCGCGAACACCTCGTACGGGACCAATGTAACTTGTAGGAATTGACCGCGTAGTCCCGGGTCTCTCGGTTTGAGAGTATGTCGATAATTTACAAAAATCACACTTAGACTTGAAAACGGACCGTTAAAGGGTGAAAACCCAAACCAGCCCCCAAACGACCCCGTAGGAGGCGCGAACACCTCGCACGGGACCAATGTAACTTTTAGGAACTGACCGCGTAGTCCTGGGTCTCCCGATTTGAGTGTATGACGATAATTTGCAAAAATCACACTTAGACTTGAAAATGGGTCGTTAAAGGGTGAAAACCCAAACTAGCCCCCAAACGACCCCGTAGGAGGCACGAACACCTTGCACTGGACCAATGTAACTTGTAGGAACTGACCGCGTAGTCCCGGGTCTCCTGGTTTGAGAGTATGACGATAATTTGAAAAAATCACACTTAGACTTGAAAACAGGCCGTTAAAGGGTGAAAACCCAAACTAGCCCCCAAACGACCCCGTAGGAGGAGTGAACATCTCGCACGGGACCAATGTAACTTGTAGGAACTGACCGCGTAGTCCCGGGTCTCCCGGTTTTAGAGTATGACGATAATTTCCAAAAATCACACTTAGACTTGAAAACAGGCCGTTAAAGGGTGAAAACCCAAACCAGCCCCCAAACGACCCCGTAGGAGGCACGAACACCTCGCACGGGACCAATGTAACTTGTAGGAACTGATCAAGTATTTCCGGGGTCTCCCGGTTTGAGAGTATAACGATAATTTGCGAAAATCACACTTAGACTTGAAAACAGGCCGTTAAAGGGTGAAAACCCAAACCAGCCCCCAAACGACCCCGTAGGAGGCACGAACACCTCGCACGGGACCAATGTAACTTGTAGGAACTGACCGCTTAGTCCCGGGTCTCCCGGTTTGAGAGTATGACGATAATTTACAAAAATCACACTTAGACTTGAAAACGGACCGTTAAAGGGTGAAAACCCAAACCAGCCCCCAAACGACCCCGTAGGAGGCGCGAACACCTCGCACGGGACCAATGTAACTTGTAGGAACTGACCGCGTAGTCCCGGGTCTCTCGGTTTGAGAGTATGACGATAATTTACAAAAATCACACTTAGACTTGAAAACGGGCCGTTAAAGGGTGAAAACCCAAACCAGCCCCCAAACGACCCCGTAGGAGGCACGAACACCTCGCACGGGACCAATGTAACTTGTAGGAACTGACCGCGTAGTCTCGCGTCTCCCGGTTTGATAGTATGACGATAATTTACAAAAATCACACTTAGACTTGAAAACGGGCCGTTAAAGGGTGAAAACCCAAACCAGCCCCCAAACGACCCCGTAGGAGGCACGAACACCTCGCACGGGACCAATGTAACTTGTAGGAACTGACCGCGTAGTCCCGGGTCTCCCGGTTTGAGAGTATGACGATAATTTGCAAAAATCACACTTAGACTTGAAAATGGGCCGTTAAAGGGTGAAAACCCAAACCAGCCCTCAAACGACCCCGTAGGAGGCGCGAACACCTCGCACGGGACCAATGTAACTTGTAGGAACTGACCGCGTAGTCCCGGGTCTCTCGGTTTGAGAGTATGACGATAATTTACAAAAATCACACTTAGACTTGAAAACGGGCCGTTAAAGGGTGAAAACCCAAACCAGCCCCCAAACGACCCCGTAGGAGGCACGAACACCTCACACGGGACCAATGTAACTTGTAGGAACTGACCGCGTAGTCCCGGGTCTCCCGGTTTGAGAGTATGACGATAATTTGCAAAAATCACACTTAGACTTGAAAACAGGCCGTTAAAGGGTGAAAACCCAAACCAGCCCCGAAACGACCCCGTAGGAGGCACGAACACCTCGCACGGGACCAATGTAACTTGTAGGAACTGACCGCGTAGTCCTGGGTCTCCCGGTTTGAGAGTATGACGATAATTTGCAAAAATCACACTTAGACTTGAAAACAGGCCGTTAAAGGGTGAAAACCCAAACCAGCCCCCAAACGACCCCGTAGGAGGCGCGAACACCTTGCACTGGACCAATGTAACTTGTAGGAACTGACCGCGTAGTCCCGGGTCTCCTGGTTTGAGAGTATGACGATAATTTGAAAAAATCACACTTAGACTTGAAAACAGGCCGTTAAAGGGTGAAAACCCAAACTAGCCCCCAAACGACCCCGTAGGAGGAGTGAACATCTCGCACGGGACCAATGTAACTTGTAGGAACTGACCGCGTAGTCCCGGGTCTCCCGGTTTTAGAGTATGACGATAATTTCCAAAAATCACACTTAGACTTGAAAACAGGCCGTTAAAGGGTGAAAACCCAAACCAGCCCCCAAACGACCCCGTAGGAGGCACGAACACCTCGCACGGGACCAATGTAACTTGTAGGAACTGATCAAGTATTTCCGGGGTCTCCCGGTTTGAGAGTATAACGATAATTTGCGAAAATCACACTTAGACTTGAAAACAGGCCGTTAAAGGGTGAAAACCCAAACCAGCCCCCAAACGACCCCGTAGGAGGCACGAACACCTCGCACGGGACCAATGTAACTTGTAGGAACTGACCGCTTAGTCCCGGGTCTCCCGGTTTGAGAGTATGACGATAATTTACAAAAATCACACTTAGACTTGAAAACGGACCGTTAAAGGGTGAAAACCCAAACCAGCCCCCAAACGACCCCGTAGGAGGCGCGAACACCCCGCACGGGACCAATGTAACTTGTAGGAACTGACCGCGTAGTCCCGGGTCTCTCGGTTTGAGAGTATGACGATAATTTACAAAAATCACACTTAGACTTGAAAACGGGCCGTTAAAGGGTGAAAACCCAAACCAGCCCCCAAACGACCCCGTAGGAGGCACGAACACCTCGCACGGGACCAATGTAACTTGTAGGAACTGACCGCGTAGTCTCGCGTCTCCCGGTTTGATAGTATGACGATAATTTACAAAAATCACACTTAGACTTGAAAACGGGCCGTTAAAGGGTGAAAACCCAAACCAGCCCCCAAACGACCCCGTAGGAGGCACGAACACCTCGCACGGGACCAATGTAACTTGTAGGAACTGACCGCGTAGTCCCGGGTCTCCCGGTTTGAGAGTATGACGATAATTTGCAAAAATCACACTTAGACTTGAAAATGGGCCGTTAAAGGGTGAAAACCCAAACCAGCCCTCAAACGACCCCGTAGGAGGCGCGAACACCTCGCACGGGACCAATGTAACTTGTAGGAACTGACCGCGTAGTCCCGGGTCTCTCGGTTTGAGAGTATGACGATAATTTACAAAAATCACACTTAGACTTGAAAACGGGCCGTTAAAGGGTGAAAACCCAAACCAGCCCCCAAACGACCCCGTAGGAGGCACGAACACCTCACACGGGACCAATGTAACTTGTAGGAACTGACCGCGTAGTCCCGGGTCTCCCGGTTTGAGAGTATGACGATAATTTGCAAAAATCACACTTAGACTTGAAAACAGGCCGTTAAAGGGTGAAAACCCAAACCAGCCCCCAAACGACCCCGTAGGAGGCACGAACACCTCGCACGGGACCAATGTAACTTGTAGGAACTGACCGCGTAGTCCTGGGTCTCCCGGTTTGAGAGTATGACGATAATTTGCAAAAATCACACTTAGACTTGAAAACAGGCCGTTAAAGGGTGAAAACCCAAACCAGCCCCCAAACGACCCCGTAGGAGGCGCGAACACCTCGCACGGGACTAATGTAACTTGTAGGAACTGACCGCGTAGTCCCGGGTCTCTCGGTTTGAGAGTATGATGATAATTTACAAAAATCACACTTAGACTTGAAAACGGGCAGTTAAAGGGTGAAAACCCAAACCAGCCCCCAAACGACCCCGTAGGAGGCACGAACACCTCGCACGGGACCAATGTAACTTGTAGGAACGGACCGCGTAGTCCCGGGTCTCCCGGTTTGAGAGTATGACGATAATTTGCAAAAATCACACTTAGACTTGAAAACAGGCCGTTAAAGGGTGAAAACCCAAACCAGCCCCCAAACGACCCCGTAGGAGGCGTTAACATCTCTCACGGGACCAATGTAACTTGTAGGAACTGACCGCGTAGTCCCGGGTCTCCCGGTTTGAGAGTATGACGATAATTTGCAAAAATCACACTTAGACTTGAAAACAGGCCGTTAAAGGGTGAAAACCCAAACCAGCCCCCAAACGACCCCGTAGGAGGCGCGAACACCTCGTACGGGACCAATGTAACTTGTAGGAACTGACCGCGTAGTCCCGGGTCTCTCGGTTTGAGAGTATGTCGATAATTTACAAAAATCACACTTAGACTTGAAAACGGACCGTTAAAGGGTGAAAACCCAAACCAGCCCCCAAACGACCCCGTAGGAGGCGCGAACACCTCGCACGGGACCAATGTAACTTTCAGGAACTGACCGCGTAGTCCTGGGTCTCCCGATTTGAGTGTATGCCGATAATTTGCAAAAATCACACTTAGACATGAAAATGGGTCATTAAAGGGTGAAAACCCAAACTAGCCCCCAAACGACCCCGTAGGAGGCACGAACACCTTGCACTGGACCAATGTAACTTGTAGGAACTGACCGCGTAGTCCCGGGTCTCCTCGTTTGAGAGTATGACGATAATTTGAAAAAATCACACTTAGACTTGAAAACAGGCCGTTAAAGGGTGAAAACCCAAACTAGCCCCCAAACGACCCCGTAGGAGGAGTGAACATCTCGCACGGGACCAATGTAACTTGTAGGAACTGACCGCGTAGTCCCGGGTCTCCCGGTTTTAGAGTATGACGATAATTTGCAAAAATCACACTTAGACTTGAAAACAGGCCGTTAAAGGGTGAAAACCCAAACCAGCCCCCAAACGACCCCGTAGGAGGCACGAACACCTCGCACGGGACCAATGTAACTTGTAGGAACTGATCGCGTATTTCCGGGGTCTCCCGGTTTGAGAGTATAACGATAATTTGCGAAAATCACACTTAGACTTGAAAACAGGCCGTTAAAGGGTGAAAACCCAAACCAGCCCCCAAACGACCCCGTAGGAGGCACGAACACCTCGCACGGGACCAATGTAACTTGTAGGAACTGACCGCTTAGTCCCGGGTCTCCCGGTTTGAGAGTATGACGATAATTTGCAAAAATCACACTTAGACTTGAAAACAGGCCATTAAAGGGTGAAAACCCAAACCAGCCCCCAAACGACCCCGTAGGATGCACGAACACTTCACACGGGACCAATGTAACTTGTAGGAACTGACCGCGTAGTCCCGGGTCTCCCGGTTTGAGAGTATGATGATAATTTGCAAAAATCACACTTAGACTTGAAAACAGGCCGTTAAAGGGTGAAAACCCAAACCAGCCCCCAAACAACCCCGTAGGAGGCGCGAACACCTCGCACGGGACCAATGTAACTTGTAAGAACTGATCGCGTAGTCCCGGGTCTCCCGGTTTGAGAGTATGACAATAATTTGCAAAAATTAGACTTAGACTTGAAAACAGGCCGTTAAAGGGGAAAACCCAAACCAGCCCCCAAACGACCCCGTAGGAGGCGTGAACACCTCGCACGGGACCAATGTAACTTGTAGGAACTGACCGTGTAGTCTCGGGTCTCCCGGTTTGAGAGTATGATGATAATTTGCAAAAATCACACTTAGACTTGAAAACGGGCCGTTAAAGGGTGAAAACCCAAACCAGCCCCCAAACGACCCCGTAGGAGGCACGAACACCTCGCACGGGACCAATGTAACTTGTAGGAACTGACCGCGTAGTCTCGCGTCTCCCGGTTTGATAGTATGACGATAATTTACAAAAATCACACTTAGACTTGAAAACGGGCCGTTAAAGGGTGAAAACCCAAACCAGCCCCCAAACGACCCCGTAGGAGGCACGAACACCTCGCACGGGACCAATGTAACTTGTAGGAACTGACCGCGTAGTCCCGGGTCTCCCGGTTTGAGAGTATGATGATAATTTGCAAAAATCACACTTAGACTTGAAAACGGGCCGTTAAAGGGTGAAAACCCAAACCAGCCCCCAAACGACCCCGTAGGAGGCGCGAACACCTCGCACGGGACCAATGTAACTTGTAGGAACTGACCGCGTAGTCCCGGGTCTCTCGGTTTGAGAGTATGACGATAATTTACAAAAATCACACTTAGACTTGAAAACGGGCCGTTAAAGGGTGAAAACCCAAACCAGCGCCCAAACGACCCCGTAGGAGGCACGAACACCTCACACGGGACCAATGTAACTTGTAGGAACTGACCGCGTAGTCCCGGGTCTCCCGGTTTGAGAGTATGACGATAATTTGCAAAAATCACACTTAGACTTGAAAACAGGCCGTTAAAGGGTGAAAACCCAAACCAGCCCCCAAACGACCCCGTAGGAGGCACGAACACCTCGCACGGGACCAATGTAACTTGTAGGAACTGACCGCGTAGTCCTGGGTCTCCCGGTTTGAGAGTATGACGATAATTTGCAAAAATCACACTTAGACTTGAAAACAGGCCGTTAAAGGGTGAAAACCCAAACCAGCCCCCAAACGACCCCGTAGGAGGCGCGAACACCTCGCACGGGACTAATGTAACTTGTAGGAACTGACCGCGTAGTCCCGGGTCTCTCGGTTTGAGAGTATGACGATAATTTACAAAAATCAGACTTAGACTTGAAAACGGGCAGTTAAAGGGTGAAAACCCAAACCAGCCCCCAAACGACCCCGTAGGAGGCACGAACACCTCGCACGGGACCAATGTAACTTGTAGGAACGGACCGCGTAGTCCCGGGTCTCCTGGTTTGAGAGTATGACGATAATTTGAAAAAATCACACTTAGACTTGAAAACAGGCCGTTAAAGGGTGAAAACCCAAAGTAGCCCCCAAACGACCCCGTAGGAGGAGTGAACATCTCGCACGGGACCAATGTAACTTGTAGGAACTGACCGCGTAGTCCCGGGTCTCCCGGTTTTAGAGTATGACGATAATTTGCAAAAATCACACTTAGACTTGAAAACAGGCCGTTAAAGGGTGAAAACCCAAACCAGCCCCCAAACGACCCCGTAGGAGGCACGAACACCTCGCACGGGACCAATGTAACTTGTAGGAACTGATCGCGTATTTCCGGGGTCTCCCGGTTTGAGAGTATAACGATAATTTGCGAAAATCACACTTAGACTTGAAAACAGGCCGTTAAAGGGTGAAAACCCAAACCAGCCCCCAAACGACCCCGTAGGAGGCACGAACACCTCGCACGGGACCAATGTAACTTGTAGGAACTGACCGCTTAGTCCCGGGTCTCCCGGTTTGAGAGTATGACGATAATTTGCAAAAATCACACTTAGACTTGAAAACAGGCCATTAAAGGGTGAAAACCCAAACCAGCCCCCAAACGACCCCGTAGGATGCACGAACACCTCACACGGGACCAATGTAACTTGTAGGAACTGACCGCGTAGTCCCGGGTCTCCCGGTTTGAGAGTATGATGATAATTTGCAGAAATCACACTTAGACTTGAAAACAGGCCGTTAAAGGGTGAAAACCCAAACCAGCCCCCAAACAACCCCGTAGGAGGCGCGAACACCTCGCACGGGACCAATGTAACTTGTAAGAACTAACCGCGTAGTCCCGGGTCTCCCGGTTTAAGAGTATGACGATAATTTGCAAAAATTAGACTTAGACTTGAAAACAGGCCGTTAAAGGGGAAAACCCAAACCAGCCCCCAAACGACCCCGTAGGAGGCGTGAACACCTCGCACGGGACCAATGTAACTTGTAGGAACTGACCGTGTAGTCTCGGGTCTCCCGGTTTGAGAGTATGATGATAATTTGCAAAAATCACACTTAGACTTGAAAACAGGGCGTTAAAGGGTGAAAACCCAAACCAGCCCCCAAACGACCCCGTAGGAGGCACGAACACCTCGTACGGGACCAATGTAACTTGTAGGAACTGACCGCGTAGTCCCGGGTCTCCCGGTTTGAGAGTATGATGACAATTTGAAAAAATCACACTTACTTGAAAACGGGTTGTCAAAGGGTGAAAACCCAAACCAGCCCCCAAACGACCCCGTAGGAGGCACGAACACCTCGCACGGGACCAATGTAACTTGTAGGAACTGACCGCGTAGTCTCGCGTCTCCCGGTTTGATAGTATGACGATAATTTGCAAAAATCACACTTAGACTTGAAAACAGGCCGTTAAAGGGTGAAAACCCAAACCAGCCCCCATATGACCCCGTAGGAGGCACGAACACCTCGCACGGGACCAATGTAAATTGTAGGACTTGACCGCGTAGTCCCGCGTCTCCCGGTTTGAGAGTATGACGATAATTTGCAAAAATCACACTTAGACTTGAAAACAGGCCGTTAAATGGTGAAAACCCAAACCAGCCCCCAAACGACCCCGTAGGAGGCGCGAACACCTTGCACGGGACCAATTTAACTTGTAGGAACTGACCGCGTAGTCCCAGGTCTCCCGATTTGAGAGTATGACGATAATTTACACAAATCACACTTTGACTTGAAAACAGGCCGTTAAAGGGTGAAAACCCAAACCAGCCCCCAAACGACCCCGTAGGAGGCACGAACACCTCGTACGGGACTAATGTAACTTATAGGAACTGACCGTGTAGTCCCGGGTCTCCCGATTTGAGAGTATGACGATAATTTGCAAAAATACACTTAGACATGAAAACAGGCCGTTAAAGGGTGAAAACCCAAACCAGCCCCCAAACGACCCCGTAGGAGGCGCGAACACCTCGCACGGGACCAATGTAACTTGTAGTTACGGACCGCGTAGTCCCGGGTCTCCCGGTTTGAGAGTATGACGATAATTTGCAAAAATCACACTTAGACTTGAAAACAGGCCGTTAAAGGGTGAAAACCCAAACCAGTCCCCAAACGACCCCGTAGGAGGCGTGAACATCTCGCACGGGACCAATGTAACTTGTAGGAACTGACCGCGTAGTCCCGGGTCTCCCGGTTTGAGAGTATGACGATAATTTGCAAAAATCACACTTAGACTTGAAAACAGGCCGTTAAAGGGTGAAAACCCAAACCAGCCCCCAAACGACCCCGTAGGAGGTACGAACACCTCGCACAGGACCAATGTAACTTGTAGGAACTGACCGCGTAGTCCCGGGTCTCCCGGATTGAGAGTATGACGATAATTTGCAAAAATCACACTTAGACTTGAAAATCGGCCGTTAAAGAGTGAAAACCCAAACCAGCCCCCAAACGACCCCGTAGGAGGCGCAAACACCTCGCACGGGACCAATGTAACTTGTAGGAATTGAACGTGTAGTGCCAGGTCTCCCGGTTTGAGAGTATGACGATAATTTACAAAAATAACACTTTGACTTGAAAACAGGCCGTTAAAGGGTGAAAACCCAAACCAGCCCCTAAACGACCCCGTAGGAGGCGTGAACATCTCGCACCGGACAAATGTAACTTGTTGGAACTGACCGCGTAGTCCCGGGTCTCCCGGTTTGAGAGTATGACGATAATTTGCAAAAATCACACTTAGACTTGAAAATCAGCCGTTAAATGGTGAAAACCCAAACCAGCCCCCAAACGACCCCGTAGGAGGCGCGAACACCTCGCACGGGACCAAATTAACTTGTAGGAATTGAACGCGTAGTCCCAGGTCTCCCGGTTTGAGAGTATGACGATAATTTACAAAAATCACACTTTGACTTGAAAACAGGCCGTTAAAGGGTGAAAACCCAAACCAGCCCCCAAACGACCCCGTAGGAGGCACGAACACCTCGCACGGGACCAATGTAACTTGTAGGAACGGACCGCATAGTCCCGGGTCTCCCGGTTTGAGAGTATGACGATAATTTGCAAAAATCACACTTAGACTTGAAAACAGGCCGTTAAAGGGTGAAAACCCAAACCAGCCCCCAAACGACCCCGTAGGAGGCGTGAGCATCTCGCACGGGACCAATGTAACTTGTAGGAACGGACCGCGTAGTCCCGGGTCTCCCGGTTTGAGAGTATGACGATAATTTGCAAAAATCACACTTAGACTTGAAAACAGGCCGTTAAAGGGTGAAAACCCAAACGAGCCCCCAAACGACCCCGTAGGAGGTGTGAACATCTCGCACGGGACCAATGTAACTTGTACGAACTGACCGCGTAGTCCCGGGTCTCCCGGTTTGAGAGTATGACGATAATTTGCAAAAATCACATTTAGACTTGAAAACAGGCCGTTAAAGGGTGAAAACCCAAACCAGCCCCCAAACGACCCCGTAGGAGGCACGAACACCTCGCACGGGACCAATGTAAATTGTAGGACTTGACCGCGTAGTCCCGCGTCTCCCGGTTTGAGAGTATGACGATAATTTGCAAATATCACACTTAGACTTGAAAACAGGCCGTTAAATGGTGAAAACCCAAACCAGCCCCCAAACGACCCCGTAGGATGCGCGAACACCTCGCACGGGACCAATTTAACTTGTAGGAACTGACCGCGTAGTCCCAGGTCTCCCGATTTGAGAGTATGACGATAATTTACACAAATCACACTTTGACTTGAAAACAGGCCGTTAAAGGGTGAAAACCCAAACCAGCCCCCAAACGACCCCGTAGGAGGCACGAACACCTCGCACGGGACCAATGTAACTTATAGAACTGACCGCGTAGTCCCGGGTCTCCCGATTTGAGAGTATGACGATAATTTGCAAAAATACACTTAGACATGAAAACAGGCCGTTAAAGGGTGAAAACCCAAACCAGCCCCCAAACGACCCCGTAGGAGGCACGAACACCTCGCGCGGGACCAATGTAACTTGTAGGAACGGACCGCGTAGTCCCGGGTCTCCCAGTTTGAGAGTATGACGATAATTTGCAAAAATCACACTTAGACATGAAAACAGGCCGTTAAAGGGTGAAAACCCAAACCAGCCCCCAAACGACCCCGTAGGAGGCGTTAACATCTCGCACGGGACCAATGTAACTTGTAGGAACTGATCGCGTAGTCCCGGGTCTCCCGGTTTGAGAGTATGACGATAATTTGCAAAAATCACACTTAGACTTGAAAACAAACCGTTAAAGGGTGAAAACCCAAACCAGCCCCCAAACGACCCCGTAGGAGGCGCGAACACCTCGCACGGGACCAATGTAACTTGTAGGAACTGACCGCGTAGTCCCGGGTCTCTCGGTTTGAGAGTATGTCGATAATTTACAAAAATCACACTTAGACTTGAAAACGGACCGTTAAAGGGTGAAAACCCAAACCAGCCCCCAAACGACCCCGTAGGAGGCGCGAACACCTCGCACGGGACCAATGTAACTTTTAGGAACTGACCGCGTAGTCCTGGGTCTCCCGATTTGAGTGTATGACGATAATTTGCAAAAATCACACTTAGACTTGAAAATGGGCCGTTAAAGGGTGAAAACCCAAACTAGCCCCCAAATGACCCCGTAGGAGGCACGAACACCTTGCACGGGACCAATGTAACTTGTAGGAACTGACCGCGTAGTCCCGGGTCTCCTAGTTTGAGAGTATGACGATAATTTGCAAAAATCACACTTAGACTTGAAAACAGGCCGTTAAAGGTTGAAAACCCAAACCAGCCCCCAAACGACCCCGTAGGAGGCGTGAACATCTCGCACGGGACCAATGTAACTTGTAGGAACTGACCGCGTAGTCCCGGGTCTCCCGGTTTGAGAGTATGACAATAATTTGCAAAAATCACACTTAGACTTGAAAACAGGCCGTTAAAGGGTGAAAACCCAAACCAGCCCCCAAACGACCCCGTAGGAGGCACGAACACCTCGTACGGGACTAATGTAACTTATAGGAACTGACCGTGTAGTCCCGGGTCTCCCGATTTGAGAGTATGACGATAATTTGCAAAAATACACTTAGACATGAAAACAGGCCGTTAAAGGGTGAAAACCCAAACCAGCCCCCAAACGACCCCGTAAGAGGCGCGAACGCCTCGCACGGGACCAATGTAACTTGTAAGAACTGACCGCGTAGTCCCGGGTCTCCCGGTTTGAGAGTATGACGATAATTTGCAAAAATTAGACTTAGACTTGAAAACAGGCCGTTAAAGGGGAAAACCCAAACCAGCCCCCAAACGACCCCGTAGGAGGCGTGAACACCTCGCATGGGACCAATGTAACTTGTAGGAACTGACCGTGTAGTCATGGGTCTCCCGGTTTGAGAGTATGATGATAATTTGCAAAAATCACACTTAGACTTGAAAACAGGGCGTTAAAGGGTGAAAACCCAAACCAGCCCCCAAACGACCCCGTAGGAGGCACGAACACCTCGTACGGGACCAATGTAACTTGTAGGAACTGACCGCGTAGTCCCGGGTCTCCCGGTTTGAGAGTATGATGATAATTTGAAAAAATCACACTGACTTGAAAACGGGCTGTCAAAGGGTGAAAACCCAAACCAGCCCCCAAACGACCCCGTAGGAGGCACGAACACCTCGCACGGGACCAATGTAACTTGTAGGAACTGACCGCGTAGTCTCGCGTCTCCCGGTTTGATAGTATGACGATAATTTGCAAAAATCACACTTAGACTTGAAAACAGGCCGTTAAAGGGTGAAAACCCAAACCAGCCCCCATACGACCCCGTAGGAGGCACGAACACCTCGCATGGGACCAATGTAAATTGTAGGACTTGACCGCGTAGTCCCGCGTCTCCCGATTTGAGAGTATGACGATAATTTGCAAAAATCACACTTAGACTTGAAAACAGGCCGTTAAATGGTGAAAACTCAAACCAGCCCCCAAACGACCCCGTAGGAGGCGCGAACACCTTGCACAGGACCAATTTAACTTGTAGGAACTGACCGCATAGTCCCAGGTCTCCCGATTTGAGAGTATGACGATAATTTACACAAATCACACTTTGACTTGAAAATAGGCCGTTAAAGGGTGATAACCCAAACCAGCCCCTAAACGACCCCGTAGGAGGCACGAACACCTCGTACGGGACTAATGTAACTTATAGGAACTGACCGTGTAGTCCCGGGTCTCCCGATTTGAGAGTATGACGATAATTTGCAAAAATACACTTAGACATGAAAACAGGCCGTTAAAGTGTGAAAACCCAAACTAGCCCCCAAACGACCCCGTAGGAGGCGCGAACACCTCGCACGGGACCAATGTAACTTGTAGGAACGGACCGCGTAGTCCCGGGTCTCCCGGTTTGAGAGTATGACGATAATTTGCAAAAATCACACTTAGACTTGAAAACAGGCCGTTAAAGGGTGAAAACCCAAACCAGCCCCCAAACGACCCCGTAGGAGGCGTGAACATCTCGCACGGGACCAATGTAACTTGTAGGAACTGACCGCGTAGTCCCGGGTCTCCTGGTTTGAGAGTATGACGATAATTTGCAAAAATCACACTTAGACTTGAAAACAGGCCGTTAAAGGGTGAAAACCCAAACCAGCCCCCAAACGACCCCGTAGGAGGCACGAACACCTCGCACGGGAACAATGTAACTTGTAGGAACTGACCGCGTAGTCCCGGGTCTCCCGGATTGAGAGTATGACGATAATTTGCAAAAATCACACTTAGACTTGAAAACCGGCCGTTAAAGAGTGAAAACCCAAACCAGCCCCCAAACGACCCCGTAGGAGGCGCGAACACCTCGCACGGGACCAATGTAACTTGTAGGAATTGAACGCGTAGTGCCAGGTCTCCCGGTTTGAGAGTATGACGATAATTTACAAAAATAACACATTGACTTGAAAACAGGCCGTTAAAGGGTGAAAACCCAAACCAGCCCCTAAACGACCCCGTAGGAGGCGTGAACATCTCGCACGGGACCAATGTAACTTGTAGGAACTGACCGCGTAGTCCCGGGTCTCCCGGTTTGAGAGTATGACGATAATTTGCAAAAATCACACTTAGACTTGAAAACCGGCCGTTAAATTGTGAAAACCCAAACCAGCCCCCAAATGACCCCGTAGGAGGCGCGAACACCTCGCACGGGACCAATGTAACTTGTAGGAATTGAACGCGTAGTCCCAGGTCTCCCGGTTTGAGAGTATGACGATAATTTACAAAAATCACACTTTGACTTGAAAACAGGCCGTTAAAGGGTGAAAACCCAAACCAGCCCCCAAACGACCCCGTAGGAGGCACGAATACCTCGCACGGGACCAATGTAACTTGTAGGAACGGACCGCGTAGTCCAGGGTCTCCCGGTTTGAGAGTATGACGATAATTTGCAAAAATCACACTTAGACTTGAAAACAGGCTGTTAAAGGGTGAAAACCCAAACCAGCCCCCAAACGACCCCGTAGGAGGCGTGAGCATCTCGCACGGGACCAATGTAACTTGTAGGAACGGACCGCGTAGTCCCGGGTCTCCCGGTTTGAGAGTATGACGATAATTTGCAAAAATCACACTTAGACTTGAAAACAGGCCGTTAAAGGGTGAAAGCCCAAACCAGCCCCCAAACGACCCCGTAGGAGGCGTGAACATCTCGCACGGGACCAATGTAACTTGTAGGAACTGACCGCGTAGTCCCGGGTCTCCCGGTTTGAGAGTATGACGATAATTTGCAAAAATCACACTTAGACTTGAAAACAGGCCGTTAAAGGGTGAAAACCCAAACCAGCCCCCAAACGACTCCGTAGGAGGCACGAACACCTCGCACGGGACCAATGTAAATTGTAGGACTTGACCGCGTAGTCCCGCGTCTCCCGGTTTGAGAGTATGACGATAATTTGCAAATATCACACTTAGACTTGAAAACAGGCCGTTAAATGGTGGAAACCCAAACCAGCCCCCAAACAACCCCGTAGGAGGCGCGAACACCTCGCACGGGACCAATTTAACTTGTAGGAACTGACCGCGTAGTCCCAGGTCTCCCGATTTGAGAGTATGACGATAATTTACACAAATCACGCTTTGACTTGAAAACAGGCCGTTAAAGGGTGAAAACCCAAACCAGCCCCCAAACGACCCCGTAGGAGGCACGAACACCTCGCACGGGACCAATGTAACTTATAGGAACTGACCGCGTAGTCCCGGGTCTCCCGATTTGAGTGTATGACGATAATTTGCAAAAATACACTTAGACATGAAAACAGGCCGTTAAAGGGTGAAAACCCAAACCAGCCCCCAAACGACCCCGTAGGAGGCACGAACACCTCGCACGGGACCAATGTAACTTATAGGAACTGACCGCGTAGTCCCGGGTCTCCCGATTTGAGAGTATGACGATAATTTGCAAAAATCACACTTACACATGAAAACAAGCCGTTAAAGGGTGAAAACCCAAACCAGCCCCCAAACGACCCCGTAGGAGGCGTTAACATCTCGCACGGGACCAATGTAACTTGTAGGAACTGATCGCGTAGTCCCGGGTCTCCCGGTTTGAGAGTATGACGATAATTTGCAAAAATCACACTTAGACTTGAAAACAGGCCGTTAAAGGGTGAAAACCAAAACCAGCCCCCAAACGACCCCGTAGGAGGTGCGAACACCTCGCACGGGACCAATGTAACTTATAGGAACTGACCGCGTAGTCCCGGGTCTCTCGGTTTGAGAGTATGTCGATAATTTACAAAAATCACACTTAGACTTGAAAACGGACCGTTAAAGGGTGAAAACCCAAACCAGCCCCCAAACGACCCCGTAGGAGGCGCGAACACCTCGCACGGGACCAATGTAACTTTTAGGAACTGACGGCGTAGTCCTGGGTCTCCCGATTTGAGTGTATGACGATAATTTGCAAAAATCACACTTAGACTTGAAAATGGGCCGTTAAAGGGTGAAAACCCAAACTAGCCCCCAAACGACCCCGTAGGAGGCACGAACACCTTGCACGGGACCAATGTAACTTGTAGGAACTGACCGCGTAGTCCCGGGTCTCCTGGTTTGAGAGTATGACGATAATTTGCAAAAATCACACTTAGACTTGAAAACAGGCCGTTAAAGGGTGAAAACCCAAACCAGCCCCCAAACGACCCCGTAGGAGGCGTGAACATCTCGCACGGGACCAATGTAACTTGTTGGAACTGACCGCGTAGTCCCGGGTCTCCCGGTTTGAGAGTATGACAATAATTTGCAAAAATCACACTTAGACTTGAAAACAGGCCGTTAAAGGGTGAAAACCCAAACCAGCCCCCAAACGACCCCGTAGGAGGCACGAACACCTCGTACGGGACTAATGTAACTTATAGGAACTGACCGTGTAGTCCCGGGTCTCCCGATTTGAGAGTATGACGATAATTTGCAAAAATACACTTAGACATGAAAACAGGCCGTTAAAGGGGAAAACCCAAACCAGCCCCCAAACGACCCCGTAAGAGGCGCGAACACCTCGCACGAGACCAATGTAACTTGTAAGAACTGACCGCGTAGTCCCGGGTCTCCCGGTTTGAGAGTATGACGATAATTTGCAAAAATTAGACTTAGACTTGAATACAGGCCGTTAAAGGGGAAAACCCAAACCAGCTCCCAAACGACCCCGTAGGAGGCGTGAACACCTCGCATGGGACCAATGTAACTTGTAGGAACTGACCGTGTAGTCATGGGTCTCCCGGTTTGAGAGTATGATGATAATTTGCAAAAATCACACTTAGACTTGAAAACAGGGCGTTAAAGGGTGAAAACCCAAACCAGCCCCCAAACGACCCCGTAGGAGGCACGAACACCTCGTACGGGACCAATGTAACTTGTAGGAACTGACCGCATAGTCCCGGGTCTCCCGATTTGAGTGTATGATGATAATTTGAAAAAATCACACTGACATGAAAACGGGCTGTCAAAGGGTGAAAACCCAAACCAGCCCCCAAACGACCCCGTAGGAGGCACGAACACCTCGCACGGGACCAATGTAACTTGTAGGAACTGACCGCGTAGTCTCGCGTCTCCCGGTTTGATAGTATGACGATAATTTGCAAAAATCACACTTAGACTTGAAAACAGGCCGTTAAAGGGTGAAAACCCAAACCAGCCCCCATACGACCCCGTAGGAGGCACGAACACCTCGCTCGGGACCAATGTAAATTGTAGGACTTGACCGCGTAGTCCCGCGTCTCCCGGTTTGAGAGTATGACGATAATTTGCAAAAATCACACTTAGACTTGAAAACAGGCCGTTAAATGGTGAAAACTAAAACCAGCCCCCAAACGACCCCGTAGGAGGCGCGAACACCTTGCACGGGACCAATTTAACTTGTAGGAACTGACCGCGTAGTCCCAGGTCTCCCGATTTGAGAGTATGACGATAATTTACACAAATCACACTTTGACTTGAAAACAGGCCGTTAAAGGGTGAAAACCCAAACCAGCCCCCAAACGACCCCGTAGGAGGCACGAACACCTCGTACGGGACTAATGTAACTTATAGGAACTGACCGTGTAGTCCCGGGTCTCCCGATTTGAGAGTATGACGATAATTTGCAAAAATACACTTAGACATGAAAACAGGCCGTTAAAGGGTGAAAACCCAAACCAGCCCCCAAACGACCCCGTAGGAGGCGCGAACACCTCGCACGGGACCAATGTAACTTGTAGGAACGGAACGCGTAGTCCCGGGTCTCCCGGTTTGAGAGTATGACGATAATTTGCAAAAATCACACTTAGACTTGAAAACAGGCCGTTAAAGGGTGAAAACCCAAACCAGCCCCCAAACGACCCCGTAGGAGGCGTGAACATCTCGCACGGGACCAATGTAACTTGTAGGAACTGACCGCGTAGTCCCGGGTCTCCTGGTTTGAGAGTATGACGATAATTTGCAAAAATCACACTTAGACTTGAAAACAGGCCGTTAAAGGGTGAAAACCCAAACCAGCCCCCAAACGACCTCGTAGGAGGCACGAACACCTCGCACGGGACCAATGTAACTTGTAGGAACTGACCGCGTAGTCCCGGGTCTCCCGGATTGAGAGTATGACGATAATTTGCAAAAATCACACTTAGACTTGAAAACCGGCCGTTAAAGAGTGAAAACCCAAACCAGCCCCCAAACGACCCCGTAGGAGGCGCGAACACCTCGCACGGGACCAATGTAACTTGTAGGAATTGAACGCGTAGTCCCAGGTCTCCCGGTTTGAGAGTATGACGATAATTTACAAAAATAACACTTTGACTTGAAAACAGGCCGTTAAAGGGTGAAAACCCAAACCAGCCCCTAAACGACCCCGTAGGAGGCGTGAACATCTCGCACGGGACCAATGTAACTTGTAGGAACTGACCGCGTAGTCCCGGGTCTCCCGGTTTGAGAGTATGACGATAATTTGCAAAAATCACACTTAGACTTGAAAACCGGCCGTTAAATGGTGAAAACCCAAACCAGCCCCCAAACGACCCCGTAGGAGGCGCGAACACCTCGCACGGGACCAATGTAACTTGTAGGAATTGAACGCGTAGTCCCAGGTCTCCCGATTTGAGAGAATGTCGATAATTTACAAAAATCACACTTTGACTTGAAAACAGGCCGTTAAAGGGTGAAAACCCAAACCAGCCCCCAAACGACCCCGTAGGAGGCACGAACACCTCGCACGGGACCAATGTAACTTGTAGGAACGGACCGCGTGGTCCCAGGTCTCCCGATTTGAGAGTATGACGATAATTTACACAAATCACACTTAGACTTGAAAACGGGCCGTTAAAGGGTGAAAACCCAAACCAGCCCCCAAACGACCCCGTAGGAGGCGTGAGCATCTCGCACGAGACCAATGTAACTTGTAGGAACTGACCGCATAGTCCCGGGTCTCCCGGTTTGAGAGTATGACGATAATTTGCAAAAATCACACATAGACTTGAAAACAGGCCGTTAAAGGGTAAAAACCCAAACCATCCCCCAAACGATCCCGTAGGAGGCGCGAACACCTCGTACGGGACCAATGTAACTTGTAGGAACTGACCGCGTAGTCCCGGGTCTCTCGGTTTGAGAGTATGACGATAATTTAAAAAAATCACACTTAGACTTGAAAACGGGCCGTTAAAGGGTGAAAACCCAAACCAGCCCCCAAACGACCCCGTAGGAGGCACGAACACCTCACACGGTACCAATGTAACTTGTAGGAACTGACCGCGTAGTCCCGGGTCTCCCGGTTTGAGAGTATGATGATAATTTGCAAAAATCACACTTAGACTTGAAAACAGGCCGTTAAAGGGTGAAAACCCAAACCAGGCCCCAAACGACCCCGTAGGAGGCGTGAACACCTCGCACGGGACCAATGTAACTTGTAGGAACTGACCGCGTAGTCCCGGGTCTCTCGGTTTGAGAGTATGACGATAATTTGCAAAAATCACACTTAGACTTGAAAACAGGCCGTTAAAGGGTGAAAACCCAAACCAGCCCCCAAATGACCCCGTAGGAGGCGCGAACACCTCGCACGGGACCAATGTAACTTGTAAGAACTGACCGCGTAGTCCCGGGTCTCCTGGTTTGAGAGTATGACGATAATTTGCAAAAATTAGACTTAGACTTGAAAACAGGCCGTTAAAGGGGAAAACTTAAACCTTCCCCCAAACGACCCCGTAGGAGGCGTGAACACCTCGCACGGGACCAATGTAACTTGTAGGAACTGACCGTGTAGTCCCGGGTCTCCCGGTTTGAGAGTATGACGATAATTTGCAAAAATCATACTTAGACTTGAAAACAGGGCGTTAAAGGGTGAAAATCCAAACCAGCCCCCAAACGACCCCGTAGGAGGCACAAACACCTCGCACGGGACCAATGTAAGTTGTAGGAACTGACCGCGTAGTCCCGGGTCTCCCGGTTTGAGAGTATGATGATAATTTGCAAAAATCACACTTAGACTTGAAAACGGGCTGTCAAAGGGTGAAAACCCAAACCAGCCCCCAAACGACCCCGTAGGAGGCACGAACACCTCGCACGGGACCAATGTAACTTGTAGGAACTGACCGCGTAGTCTCGCGTCTCCCGGTTTGATAGTATGACGATAATTTGCAAAAAACACACTTAGACTTGAAAACAGGCCGTTAAAGGGTGAAAACCCAAACCAGCCCCCAAACGACCCCGTAGGAGGCACGAACACCTCGCACGGGACCAATGTAACTTATAGGAACTGACCGCGTAGTCCCGGGTCTCCCGATTTGAGAGTATGACGATAATTTGCAAAACTCAAACTTAGACTTGAAAACAGGCCGCTAAATGGTGAAAACCAAAACCAGCCCCCAAACGACCCCGTAGGAGGCGCGAACACCTCGCACGGGACCAATTTAACTTGTAGGAACTGACCGCGTAGTCCCAGGTCTCCCGATTTGAGAGTATGACGATAATTTACACAAATCACATGACTTGAAAATAGGCCGTTAAAGGGTGAAAACCCAAACCAGCCCCCAAATGACCCCGTAGGAGGCACGAACACCTCGCACGGGACCAATGTAACTTGTAGGAACGGACCGCGTAGTCCCGGGTCTCCCGGTTTGAGAGTATGACGATAATTTCCAAAAATCACACTTAGACTTGAAAAACAGGCCGTTAAAGGGTGAAAACCCAAACCAGCCCCCAAACGACCCCGTAGGAGGCGTGAACATCTCGCACGGGACCAATGTAACTTGTAGGAACTGACCGCGTAGTCCCGGGTCTCCCGATTTGAGAGTATGACGATAATTTGCAAAAATCACACTTAGACTTGAAAACAGGCCGTTAAAGGGTGAAAATCCAAACCAGCCCCCAAACGACCCCATAGGAGGCACGAACACCTCGCACGGGACCAATGTAACTTGTAGGAACTGACCGCGTAGTCCCGGGTCTCCCGGTTTGAGAGTATGACGATAATTTGCAAAAATCAAACTTAGACTTGAAAACCGGCCGTTAAAGAGTGAAAACCCAAACCAGCCCCCAAACGACCCCGTAGGAGGCACGAACACCTCGCACGGGACCAATGTAACTTATAGGAACTGACCGCGTAGTCCCGGGTCTCCCGATTTGAGAGTATGACGATAATTTGCAAAAATACACTTAGACGTGAAAACTGGCCGTTAAATGGTGAAAACCCAAACCAGCCCCCAAACGACCCCGTGGGAGGCACGAACACCTCGCATGGGACAAATGTAAATTGTAGGACTTGACCGCGTAGTCCCGCGTCTCCCGGTTTGAGAGTATGACGATAATTTGCAAAAATCACACTTAGACTTGAAAACCGGTCGTTCAATGGTGAAAACCCAAACCTGCCCCCAAACGACCCCGTAGGAGGCGCGAACACCTCGCACGGGACCAATGTAACTTGTAGGAATTGAACGCGTAGTCCCAGGTCTCCCGGTTTGAGAGTATGATGATAATTTACAAAAATCACACTTTGACTTGAAAACAGGCCGTTAAAGGGTGAAAACCCAAACAAGCCCCCAAACGACCCCGTAGGAGGCGCGAACACCTCGCACGGGACCAATGTAACTTGTAGGAACGGACCGCGTAGTCCCGGGTCTCCCGGTTTGAGAGTATGACGATAATTTGCAAAAATCACACTTAGACTTGAAAACAATCAGTTAAAGGGTGAAAACCCAAACAACCCCGTAGGAGGCGTGAGCATCTCGTACGAGACCAATGTAACTTGTAGGAATTGACCGCGTAGTCCCGGGTCTCCCGGTTTGAGAGTATGACGATAATTTGCAAAAATCACACTTAGACTTGAAAACAGGCCGTTAAAGGGTAAAAACCCAAACCAGCCCCCAAACGACCCCGTAGGAGGCGCGAACACCTCGCACGGGACCAATGTAACTTGTAGGAACTAACCGCGTAGTCCCGGGTCTCTCGGTTTGAGAGTATGACGATAATTTACAAAAATCACACTTAGACTTGAAAACGGGCCGTTAAAGGGTGAAAACCCAAACCAGCCCCCAAACGACCCCGTAGGAGGCACGAACACCTCACACGGGACCAATGTAACTTGTAGGAACTGACCGCGTAGTCCCGGGTCTCTCGGTTTGAGAGTATGATGATAATTTGCAAAAATCACACTTAGACTTGAAAACAGGCCGTTAAAGGGTGAAAACCCAAACCAGGCCCCAAACGACCCCGTAGGAGGCGTGAACACCTCGCACGGGACCAATGTAACTTGTAGGAACTGACCGCGTAGTCCCGGGTCTCCCGGTTTGAGAGTATGACGATAATTTGCAAAAATCACACTTAGACTTGAAAACAGGCCGTTAAAGGGTGAAAACCCAAACCAGCCCCCAAATGACCCCGTAGGAGGCGCGAACACCTCGCACGAGACCAATGTAACTTGTAAGAACTGACCGCGTAGTCCCGGGTCTCCCGGTTTGAGAGTATGACGATAATTTGCAAAAATTAGACTGACTTGAGAACAGGCCGTTAAAGGGGAAAACTTAAACCATCCCCCAAACGACCCCGTAGGAGGCGTGAACACCTCGCACGGGACCAATGTAACTTGTAGGAACTGACAGTGTAGTCCCGGGTCTCCCGGTTTGAGAGTATGACGATAATTTGCAAAAATCAGACTTAGACTTGAAAACAGGGCGTTAAAGGGTGAAAACCCAAACCAGCCCCCAAACGACCACGTAGGAGGCACAAACACCTCGCACGGGACCAATGTAACTTGTAGGAACTGACCGCGTAGTCCCGGGTCTCCCGGTTTGAGAGTATGATGATAATTTGCAAAAATCACACTTAGACTTGAAAACGGGCTGTCAAAGGGTGAAAACCCAAACCAGCCCCCAAACGACCCCGTAGGAGGCACGAACACCTCGCACGGGACCAATGTAACTTTTAGGAACTGACCGCGTAGTCTCGCGTCTCCCGATTTGATAGTATGACGATAATTTGCAAAAATCACACTTAGACTTGAAAACAGGCCGTTAAAGGGTGAAAACCCAAACCAGCCCCCAAACGACCCCGTAGGAGGCACGAACACCTCGCACGGGACCAATGTAAATTGTAGGACTTAACCGCGTAGTCCCGCGTCTCCCGGTTTGAGAGTATGATGATAATTTGCAAAAATCACACTTAGACTTGAAAACAGGCCGCTAAATGGTGAAAACCAAAACCAGCCCCCAAACGACCCCGTAGGAGGCGCGAACACCTCGCACGGGACCAATTTAACTTGTAGGAACTGACCGCGTAGTCCCGGGTCTCCCGGTTTGAGAGTATGATGATAATTTGCAAAAATCACACTTAGACTTGAAAACGGGCTGTCAAAGGGTGAAAACCCAAACCAGCCCCCAAACGACCCCGTAGGAGGCACGAACACCTCGCACGGGACCAATGTAACTTGTAGGAACTGACCGCGTAGTCTCGCGTCTCCCGATTTGATAGTATGACAATAATTTGCAAAAATCACACTTAGACTTGAAAACAGGCCGTTAAAGGGTGAAAACCCAAACCAGCCCCCAAACGACCCCGTAGGAGGCACGAACACCTCGCACGGGACCAATGTAAATTGTAGGACTTAACCGCGTAGTCCCGCGTCTCCCGGTTTGAGAGTATGATGATAATTTGCAAAAATCACACTTAGACTTGAAAACAGGCCGCTAAATGGTGAAAACCAAAACCAGCCCCCAAACGACCCCGTAGGAGGCACGAACACCTCGCACGGGACCAATGTAACTTGTAGGAACGGACCGCGTAGTCCCGGGTCTCCCTGTTTGAGAGTATGACGATAATTTCCAAAAATCACACTTAGACTTGAAAACAGGCCGTTAAAGGGTGAAAACCCAAACCAGCCCCCAAACGAGCCCGTAGGAGGCGTGAACATCTCGCACGGGACCAATGTAACTTGTAGGAACTGACCGCGTAGTCCCGGGTCTCCCGGTTTGAGAGTATGACGATAATTTGCAAAAATCACACTTAGACTTGAAAACAGGCCGTTAAAGGGTGAAAACCCAAACCAGCCCCCAAACGACCCCGTAGGAGGCGCGAACACCTCGCACGGGACCAATGTAACTTGTAGGAACTGACCGCGTAGTCCCGGGTCTCTCGGTTTGAGAGTATGTCGATAATTTGCAAAAATCACACTTAGACTTGAAAACAGGCTGTTAAAGGGTGAAAACCCAAACCAGCCCCCAAACGACCCCGTAGGAGGCACGAACACCTCGCACGGGACCAATGTAACTTATAGAACCTGACCGCGTAGTCCCGGGTCTCCCGATTTGAGAGTATGACGATAATTTGCAAAAATACACTTAGACGTGAAAACTGGCCGTTAAAGGGTGAAAACCCAAACCAGCCCCCAAACGACCCCGTGGGCGGCACGAACACCTCGTACGGGACAAATGTAAATTGTAGGACTTGACCGCATAGTCCCGCATCTCCCGGTTTGAGAGTATGACGATAATTTGCAAAAATCACACTTAGACTTGTAAACCGGCCGTTCAATGGTGAAAACCCAAACCAGCCCCCAAACGACCCCGTAGGAGGCACGAACACCTCGCACGGGACCAATGTAACTTGTAGGAATAGAACGCGTAGTCCCAGGTCTCCCGGTTTGAGAGTATGACGATAATTTACAAAAATCACACTTTGACTTGAAAACAGGCCGTTAAAGGGTGAAAACCCAAACCAGCCCCCAAACGACCCCGTAGGAGGCACGAACACCTCGCACGGGACCAATGTAACTTGTAGGAACGGACCGCGTAGTCCCGGTTCTCCCGGTTTGAGAGTATGACGATAATTTGCAAAAATCACACTTAGACTTGAAAACAATCAGTTAAAGGGTGAAAACCCAAACTAGCCCCCAAATGACCCCGTAGGAGGCGTGAGCATCTCGTACGAGACCAATGTAACTTGTAGGAATTGACCGCGTAGTCCCGGGTCTCCCGGTTTGAGAGTATGACGATAATTTGCAAAAATCACACTTAGACTTGAAAACAGGCCGTTAAAGGATAAAAACCCAAACCAACCCCCAAACGACCCCGTAGGAGGCGCGAACACCTCGCACGGGACCAATGTAACTTGTAGGAACTAACCGCGTAGTCCCGGGTCTCTCGGTTTGAGAGTATGACGATAATTTACAAAAATCACACTTAGACTTGAAAACGGGCCGTTAAAGGGTGAAAACCCAAACCAGCCCCCAAACGACCCCGTAGGAGGCACGAACACCTCACACGGGACCAATGTAACTTGTAGGAACTGACCGCGTAGTCCCGGGTCTCCCGGTTTGAGAGTATGATGATAATTTGCAAAAATCACACTTAGACTTGAAAATAGGCCGTTAAAGGGTGAAAACCCAAACCAGGCCCCAAACGACCTCGTAGGAGGCGTGAACACCTCGCACGGGACCAATGTAACTTGTAGGAACTGACCGCGTAGTCCCGGGTCTCCCGGTTTGAGAGTATGATGATAATTTGCAAAAATCACACTTAGACTTGAAAACAGGCCGTTAAAGGGTGAAAATCCAAACCAGCCCCCAAATGACCCCGTAGGAAGCGCGAACACCTCGCACGGGACCAATGTAACTTGTAAGAACTGACCGCGTAGTCCCGGGTCTCCCGGTTTGAGAGTATGACGATAATTTACAAAAATTAGACTTAGACTTGAAAATAGGCCGTTAAAGGGGAAAACTTAAACCATCCCCCAAACGACCCCGTAGGAGGCGTGAACACCTCGCACGGGACCAATGTAACTTGTAGGAACTCACCGTGTAGTCCCGGGTCTCCCGGTTTGAGAGTACGACGATAATTTGCAAAAATCATACTTAGACTTGAAAACAGGGCGTTAAAGGGTGAAAACCCAAACCAGCCCCCAAACGACCCCGTAGGAGGCACGAACACCTCGCATGGAACCAATGTAACTTGTAGGAACTGACCGCGTAGTCTCGGGTCTCCCGGTTTGAGAGTATGACGATAATTTGCAAAAATCATACTTAGACTTGAAAACGGGCTGTCAAAGGGTGAAAACCCAAACCAGCCCCCAAACGACCCCGTAGGAGGCACGAACACCTCGCACCGGACCAATGTAACTTATAGGAACTGACCGCGTAGTCTCGCGTCTCCCGGTTTGATAGTATGACGATAATTTGCAAAAATCACACTTAGACTTGAAAACAGGCCGTTAAAGGGTGAAAACCCAAACCAGCCCCCAAACGACCCCGTAGGAGGCACGAACACCTCGCACGGGACCAACGTAAATTGTAGGACTTGACCGCGTAGTCCCGCGTCTCCCGGTTTGAGAGTATGACGATAATTTGCAAAAATCACACTTAGACAAGAAAACAGGCCGTTAAATGGTGAAAACCCAAACCAGCCCCCAAACGACCCCGTAGGAGGCGCGAACACCTCGCACGGGACCAATTTAACTTGTAGGAATTGACCGCGTAGTCCCAGGTCTCCCGATTTGAGAGTATGACGATAATTTACACAAATCACACATTGACTTGAAAACAGGCCGTTAAAGGGTGAAAACCCAAACCAACCCCCAAACGACCCCGTAGGAGGCACGAACACCTCGGACGGGACCAATGTAACTTATAGGAACTGACCGCGTAGTCCCGGGTCTCCCGATTTGAGAGTATGACGATAATTTGCAAAAATACACTTAGACATGAAAACAGGCCGTTAAAGGGTGAAAACCCAAACCAGCCCCCAAACGACCCCGTAGGAGGCACGAACACCTCACACGGGACAAATGTAACTTGTAGGAACGGACCGCGTAGTCCCGGGTCTCCCGGTTTGAGAGTATGACGATAATTTGCAAAAATCACACTTAGACTTGAAAACAGGCCGTTAAAGGGTGAAAACCCAAACCAGCCCCCAAACGACCCCGTAGGAGGCGTGAACATCTCGCACGGGACCAATGTAACTTGTAGGAACTGACCGCGTAGTCCCGGGTCTCCCGGTTTGAGAGTATGACGATAATTTGCAAAAATCACACTTAGACTTGAAAACAGGCCGTTAAAGGGTGAAAACCCAAACCAGCCCCCAAACGACCCCGTAGGAGGCGCAAAAACCTCGCACGGGACCAATGTAACTTGTAGGAACTGACCGCGTAGTCCCGGGTCTCTCGGTTTGAGAGTATGTTGATAATTTACAAAAATCACACTTAGACTTGAAAACGGACCGTTAAAGGGTGAAAAGCCAAACCAGCGCCCAAACGACCCCGTAGGAGGCGCGAACACCTCACACGGGACCAATGTAACTTTTAGGAACTTACCGCGTAGTCCCGGGTCTCCCGATTTGAGTGTATGACGATAATTTGTGAAAATCACACTTAGACTTGAAAACGGGCCGTTAAAGGGTGAAAACCCAAACTAGCCCCCAAACGACCCCGTAGGAGGCACGAACACCTTGCACGGGACCAATGTAACTTGTAGGAACTGACCGCGTAGTCCCGGGTCTCCTGGTTTGAGAGTATGACGATAATTTGCAAAAATCACACTTAGACTTGAAAACAGGTCGTTAATGGGTGAAAACCCAAACCAGCCCCCAAACGACCCCGTAGGAGGCACGAACACCTCGCACGGGACCAATGTAACTTGTAGGAACTGATTGCGTAGTCCCGGGTCTCCCGGTTTGAGAGTATGACGATAATTTGCAAAAATCCCACTTAGACTTGAAAACAGGCCGTTAAAGAGTGAAAACCCAAACCAGCCCCCAAACGACCCCGTAGGAGGCACGAACACCTCGCACGGGACCAATGTAACTTGTAGGAACTGACCGCGTAGTCCCGGGTCTCCCAGTTTGAGAGTATGACGATAATTTGCAAAAATCACACTTAGACTTGAAAACAGGCTGTTAAAGGGTGAAAACCCAAACCAGCCCCCAAACGACCCCGTCGGAGGCACGAACACCTCACACGGGACCAATGTAACTTGTAGGAAGTGACCGCGTAGTCCCGGGTCTCCCGGTTTGAGAGTATGATGATAATTTACAAAAATCACACTTAGACTTGAAAACAGGCCGTTAAAGGGTGAAAACCCAAACAAGCCCCCAAACGACCCCGTAGGAGGCGTGAACACCTCGCACGGGACCAATGTAACTTATAGGAACTGACCGCGTAGTCCCGGGTCTCCCGATTTGAGAGTATGACGATAATTTGCAAAAATCACACTTAGACTTGAAAACAGGTCGTTAAAGGGTGAAAACCCAAACCAGCCCCCAAACGACCCCGTAGGAGTCACGAACACCTCGGACGGGACCAATGTAACTTATAGGAACTGACCGCGTAGTCCCGGGTCTCCCGATTTGAGAGTATGACGATAATTTGCAAAAATACATTTAGACATGAAAACAGGCCGTTAAAGGGTGAAAACCCAAACCAGCCCCCAAACGACCCCGTAGGAGGCACGAACACCTCACACGGGACCAATGTAACTTGTAGGAACGGACCGCGTAGTCCCGGGTCTCCCGGTTTGAGAGTATGACGATAATTTGCAAAAATCACACTTAGACTTGAAAACAGGCCGTTAAAGGGTGAAAACCCAAACCAGCCCCCAAACGACCCCGTAGGAGGCGTGAACATCTCGCACGGGACCAATGTAACTTGTAGGAACTGACCGCGTAGTCCCGGGTCTCCCGGTTTGAGAGTATGATGATAATTTGCAAAAATCACACTTAGACTTGAAAACAGGCCGTTAAAGGGTGAAAACCCAAACCAGCCCCCAAACGACCCCGTAGGAGGCGCAAAAACCTCGCACGGGACCAATGTAACTTGTAGGAACTGACCGCGTAGTCCCGGGTCTCTCGGTTTGAGAGTATGTCGATAATTTACAAAAATCACACTTAGACTTGAAAACGGACCGTTAAAGGGTGAAAAGCCAAACCAGCCCCCAAACGACCCCGTAGGAGGCGCGAACACCTCGCACGGGACCAATGTAACTTTTAGGAACTTACCGCGTAGTCCCGGGTCTCCCGATTTGAGTGTATGACGATAATTTGTGAAAATCACACTTAGACTTGAAAACGGGCCGTTAAAGGGTGAAAACCCAAACTAGCTCCCAAACGACCCCGTAGGAGGCACGAACACCTTGCACGGGACCAATGTAACTTGTAGGAACTGACCGCGTAGTCCCGGGTCTCCTGGTTTGAGAGTATGATGATAATTTGCAAAAATCACACTTAGACTTGAAAACAGGCCGTTAATGGGTGAAAACCCAAACCAGCCCCCAAACGACCCCGTAGGAGGCACGAACACCTCGCACGGGACCAATGTAACTTGTAGGAACTGGTTGCGTAGTCCCGGGTCTCCCGGTTTGAGAGTATGACGATAATTTGCAAAAATCCCACTTAGACTTGAAAACAGGCCGTTAAAGAGTGAAAACCCAAACCAGCCCCCAAACGACCCCGTAGGAGGCACGAACACCTCGCACGGGACCAATGTAACTTGTAGGAACTGACCGCGTAGTCCCGGGTCTCCCAGTTTGAGAGTATGACGATAATTTGCAAAAATCACACTTAGACTTGAAAACAGGCTGTTAAAGGGTGAAAACCCAAACCAGCCCCCAAACGACCCCGTTGGAGGCACGAACACCTCACACGGGACCAATGTAACTTGTAGGAAGTGACCGCGTAGTCCCGGGTCTCCCGGTTTGAGAGTATGATGATAATTTACAAAAATCACACTTAGACTTGAAAACAGGCCGTTAAAGGGTGAAAACCCAAACAAGCCCCCAAACGACCCCGTAGGAGGCGTGAACACCTCGCACGGGACCAATGTAACTTATAGGAACTGACCGCGTAGTCCCGGGTCTCCCGATTTGAGAGTATGACGATAATTGGCAAAAATCACACTTAGACTTGAAAACAGGTCGTTAAAGGGTGAAAACCCAAACCAGCCCCCAAACGACCCCGTAGGAGTCACGAACACCTCGCACGGGACCAATGTAACTTGTAGGAACTGACCGCGTAGTCCCGGGTCTCCCGGTTTGAGAGTATGACGATAATTTGCAAAAATCACACTTAGACTTGAAAACAGGCCGTTAAAGGGTGAAAACCCAAACCAGCCCCCAAACGACCCCGTTGGAGGCGCGAACACCTCGCACGGGACCAATGTAACTTGAAAGAACTGACCGCGTAGTCCCGGGTCTCCCGGTTTGAGAGTATGACGATAATTTGCAAAAATTAGACTTAGACTTGAAAACAGGCCATTAAAGGGGAAAACCCAAACCAGCTCCCAAACGACCCCGTAGGAGGCGTGAACACCTCGCACGGGACCAATGTAACTTGTAGGAACTGACCGCGTAGTCCCGGGTCTCTCGGTTTGAGAGTATGACGAAAATTTACAATAATCACACTTAGACTTGAAAACGGACCGTTAAAGGGTGAAAACCCAAACGAGCCCCCAAACGACCCCGTAGGAGGCACGAACACCTCGCATGGGACCAATGTAACTTGTAGGAACTGACCGCGTAGTCCCGGGTCTCCCAGATTGAGAGTATGACGATAATTGGCAAAAATCACACTTAGACTTGAAAACAGGCCGTTAAAGTTTGAAAACCCAAACCAGCCCCCAAACGACCCCGTAGGAGGCACGACACCTCGCACGGGACCCATGTAACTTGTAGGAACTGACCGCGTAGTCCCGGGTCTCCCGGTTTAAGAGTATGACTATAATTTGCAAAAATCTCACTTTGACTTGAAAATTGGCCGTTAAATGGTGAAAACCCAAACCAGCCCCCAAACGACCCCGTAGGAGGCGCGAACACCTCGCACGGGACCAATGTAACTTGTAGGAACTGACCGCGTAGTCCCGGGTCTCCCGGTTTGAGAGTATTACGATAATTTGCAAAAATCACACTTATACTTGAAAACCGGCCGTTAAATGGTGAAAACCCAAACCAGCCCCCAAATGACCCCGTAGGAGGCGCGAACACCTCGTACGGGACCAATGTAACTTGTAGGAATTGAACGCGTAATCCCAGGTCTCCCGGTTTGAGAGTGTTATGATAATTTACAAAAATCACACTTTGACTTGAAAACAGGCCGTTAAAGGGTGAAAACCCAAACCAGCCCCCAAACGACCCCGTAGGAGGCACGAACACCTCGCACGGGACCAATGTAACTTGTAGGAACGGACCGCGTAGTCCCGGGTCTCCCGGTTTGAGAGTATGACGATAATTTGCAAAAATCACACTTAGACTTAAAAACAGGCCGTTAAAGGTGAAAACCCAAACCAGCCCCCAAACGACCCCGTAGGAGCCGTGAGCATCTCGCACGAGACCAATGTAACTTGTAGGAACTGACCGCGTAGTCCCGGGTCTCCCGGTTTGAGAGTATGACGATAATTTGCAAAAATCACACTTAGACTTGAAAACAGGCTGTTAAAGGGTGAAAACCCAAACCAGCCCCAAACGACCCCGTAGGAGGCGCGAACACCTCGCACGGGACCAATGTAACTTGTAGGAACTGACCGCGTAGTCCCGGGTCTCTCGGTTTGAGAGTATGACGATAATTTACAAAAATCACACTTAGACTTGAAAACGGGCCGTTAAAGGGTGAAAACCCAAACTAGCCCCCAAACGACCCCGTAGTAGGCACGAACACCTCACACGGGACCAATGTAACATGTAGGAACTGACCGCGTAGTCCCGGGTCTCCCGATTTGAGAGTATGATGATAATTTGCAAAAATCACACTTCGACTTGAAAACAGGCCGTTAAAGGGTGAAAACCCAAACCAGGCCCCAAACGACCCCGTAGGAGGCTTGAACACCTCGCACGGGACCAATGTAACTTGTAGGAACTGACCGCGTAGTCCCGGGTCTCCCGGTTTGAGAGTATGACAATAATTTGCAAAAATCACACTTAGACTTGAAAACAGGCTGTTAAAGGGTGAAAACCCAAACCAGCCCCCAAATGACCCCGTAGGAGGCGAGAACACCGCGCACGGGACCAATGCAACTTCTAGGAACTGACCGCGTAGTCCCGGGTCTCCCGGTTTAAGAGTATGACTATAATTTGCAAAAATCTCACTTTGACTTGAAAATTGGCCGTTAAATGGTGAAAACCCAAACCAGCCCCCAAACGACCCCGTAGGAGGCGCGAACACCTCGCACGGGACCAATGTAACTTGTAGGAACTGACCGCATAGTCCCGGGTCTCCCGGTTTGAGAGTATTACGATAATTTGCAAAAATCACACTTATACTTGAAAACCGGCCGTTAAATGGTGAAAATCCAAACCAGCCCCCAAATGACCCCGTAGGAGGCGCGAACACCTCGCACGGGACCAATGTAACTTGTAGGAATTGAACGCGTAATCCCAGGTCTCCCGGTTTGAGAGTGTGACGATAATTTACAAAAATCACACTTTGACTTGAAAACAGGCCGTTAAAGGGTGAAAACCCAAACCAGCCCCCAAACGACCCCGTAGGAGGCACGAACACCTCGCACGGGACCAATGTAACTTGTAGGAACGGACCGCGTAGTCCCGGGTCTCCCGGTTTGAGAGTATGACGATAATTTGCAAAAATCACACTTAGACTTAAAAACAGGCCGTTAAAGGGTGAAAACCCAAACCAGCCCCCAAACGACCCCGTAGGAGGCGTGAGCATCTCGCACGAGACCAATGTAACTTGTAGGAACTGACCGCGTAGTCCCGGGTCTCCCGGTTTGAGAGTATGACGATAATTTGATAAAATCACACTTAGACTTGAAAACAGGCTGTTAAAGGGTGAAAACCCGAACCAGCCCCCAAACGACCCTGTAGGAGGCGCGAACACCTCGCACGGGACCAATGTAACTTGTAGGAACTGACCGCGTAGTCCCGGGTCTCTCGGTTTGAGAGTATGACGATAATTTACAAAAATCACACTTAGACTTGAAAACGGGCCGTTAAAGGGTGAAAACCCAAACCAACCCCCAAACGACCCCGTAGTAGGCACGAACACCTCACACGGGACCAATGTAACTTGTAGGAACTGACCGCGTAGTCCCGGGTCTCCCGATTTGAGAGTATGATGATAATTTGCAAAAATCACACTTAGACTTGAAAACAGGCCGTTAATGGGTGAAAACCCAAACCAGCCCCCAAACGACCCCGTAGGAGGCACGAACACCTCGCACGGGACCAATGTAACTTCTAGGAACTGACCGCGTAGTCCCGGGTCTCCCGGTTTGAGAGTATGACGATAATTTGCAAAAATCACACTTAGACTTGAAAACAGGCCGTTAAAGAGTGAAAACCCAAACCAGCCCCCAAACGACCCCGTAGGAGGCACGAACACCTCGCACGGGACCAATGTAACTTGTAGGAACTGACCGCGTAGTCCCGGGTCTCCCAGTTTGAGAGTATGACGATAATTTGCAAAAATCACACTTAGACTTGAAAACAGCCTGTTAAAGGGTGAAAACCCAAACCAGCCCCCAAACGACCCCGTAGGAGGCACGAACACCTCACACGGGACAAAGGTAACTTGTAGGAAGTGACCGCGTAGTCCCGGGTCTCCCGGTTTGAGAGTATGATGATAATTTACAAAAATCACACTTAGACTTGAAAACAGGCCGTTAAAGGGTGAAAACCCAAACAAGCCCCCAAACGACCCCGTAGGAGGCGTGAACACCTCGCACGGGACCAATGTAACTTATAGGAACTGACCGCGTAGTCCCGGGTCTCCCGATTTGAGAGTATGACGATAATTTGCAAAAATCACACTTAGACTTGAAAACAGGTCGTTAAAGGGTGAAAACCCAAACCAGCCCCCAAACGACCCCGTAGGAGTCACGAACACCTCGCACGGGACCAATGTAACTTGTAGGAACTGACCGCATAGTCCCGGGTCTCCCGGTTTGAGAGTATGACAATAATTTGCAAAAATCACACTTAGACTTGAAAACAGGCCGTTAAAGGGTGAAAACCCAAACCAGCCCCCAAACGACCCCGTTGGAGGCGCGAACACCTCGCACGGGACCAATGTAACTTGAAAGAACTGACCGCGTAGTCCCGGGTCTCCCGGTTTGAGAGTATGACGATAATTTGCAAAAATTAGACTTAGACTTGAAAACAGGCCGTTAAAGGGGAAAACCCAAACCAGCTCCCAAACGACCCCGTAGGAGGCGTGAACACCTCGCACGGGACCAATGTAACTTGTAGGAACTGACCGCGTAGTCCCGGGTCTCTCGGTTTGAGAGTATGATGAAAATTTACAAAAATCACACTTAGACTTGAAAACGGACCGTTAAAGGGTGAAAACCCAAACCAGCCCCCAAACGACCCCGTAGGAGGCACGAACACCTCGCATGGGACCAATGTAACTTGTAGGAACTAACCGCGTAGTCCCGGGTCTCCCGGTTTGAGAGTATGATGATAATTTGCAAAAATCACACTTAGACTTGAAAACAGGCCGTTAAAGTTTGAAAACCCAAACCAGCCCCCAAACGACCCCGTAGGAGGCACGACACCTCGCACGGGACCCATGTAACTTGTAGGAACTGACCGCGTAGTCCCGGGTCTCCCGGTTTAAGAGTATGACTATAATTTGCAAAAATCTCACTTTGACTTGAAAATTGGCCGTTAAATGGTGAAAACCCAAACCAGCCCCCAAACGACCCCGTAGGAGGCGCGAACACCTCGCACGGGACCAATGTAACTTGTAGGAACTGACCGCGTAGTCCTGGGTCTCCCGGTTTGAGAGTATTACGATAATTTGCAAAAATCACACTTATACTTGAAAACCGGCCGTTAAATGGTGAAAAACCAAACCAGCCCCCAAATGACCCCGTAGGAGGCGCGAACACCTCGCACGGGACCAATGTAACTTGTAGGAATTGAACGCGTAATCCCAGGTCTCCCGGTTTGAGAGTGTGATGATAATTTACAAAAATCACACTTTGACTTGAAAACAGGCCGTTAAAGGGTGAAAACCCAAACCAGCCCCCAAACGACCCCGTAGGAGGCACGAACACCTCGCACGGGACCAATGTAACTTGTAGGAACGGACCGCGTAGTCCCGGGTCTCCCGGTTTGAGAGTATGACGATAATTTGCAAAAATCACACTTAGACTTAAAAACAGGCCGTTAAAGGGTGAAAACCCAAACCAGCCCCCAAACGACCCCGTAGGAGCCGTGAGCATCTCGCACGAGACCAATGTAACTTGTAGGAACTGACCGCATAGTCCCGGGTCTCCCGGTTTGAGAGTATGACGATAATTTGCAAAAATCACACTTAGACTTGAAAACAGGCTGTTAAAGGGTGAAAACCCAAACCAGCCCCAAACGACCCCGTAGGAGGCGCGAACACCTCGCACGGGACCAATGTAACTTGTAGGAACTGACCGCGTAGTCCTGGGTCTCTCGGTTTGAGAGTATGACGATAATTTACAAAAATCACACTTAGACTTGAAAACGGGCCGTTAAAGGGTGAAAACCCAAACCAGCCCCCAAACGACCCCGTAGTAGGCACGAACACCTCACACGGGACCAATGTAACTTGTAGGAACTGACCGCGTAGTCCCGGGTCTCCCTATTTGAGAGTATGATGATAATTTGCAAAAATCACACTTAGACTTGAAAACAGGCCGTTAAAGGGTGAAAACCCAAACCAGGCCCCAAACGACCCCGTAGGAGGCGTGAACACCTCGCACGGGACCAATGTAACTTGTAGGAACTGACCGCGTAGTCCCGGGTCTCCCGGTTTGAGAGTATGACGATAATTTGCAAAAATCACACTTAGACTTGAAAACAGGCTGTTAAAGGGTGAAAACCCAAACCAGCCCCCAAATGACCCCGTAGGAGGCGAGAACACCTCGCACGGGACCAATGTAACTTGTAGGAACTGACCGCGTAGTCCCGGGTCTCCCGGTTTAAGAGTATGACTATAATTTGCAAAAATCTCACTTTGACTTGAAAATTGGCCGTTAAATGGTGAAAACCCAAACCAGCCCCCAAACGACCCCGTAGGAGGCGCGAACACCTCGCACGGGACCAATGTAACTTGTAGGAACTGACCGCATAGTCCCGGGTCTCCCGATTTGAGAGTATTACGATAATTTGCAAAAATCACACTTATACTTGAAAACCGGCCGTTAAATGGTGAAAACCCAAACCAGCCCCCAAATGACCCCGTAGGAGGCGCGAACACCTCGCACGGGACCAATGTAACTTGTAGGAATTGAACGCGTAATCCCAGGTCTCCCGGTTTGAGAGTGTGACGATAATTTACAAAAATCACACTTTGACTTGAAAACAGGCCGTTGAAGGGTGAAAACCCAAACCAGCCCCCAAACGACCCCGTAGGAGGCACGAACACCTCGCACAGGACCAATGTAACTTGTAGGAACGGACCGCGTAGTCCCGGGTCTCCCGGTTTGAGAGTATGACGATAATTTGAAAAAATCACACTTAGACTTAAAAACAGGCCGTTAAAGGGTGAAAACCCAAACCAGCCCCCAAACGACCCCTTAGGAGGCGTGAGCATCTCGCACGAGACCAATGTAACTTGTAGGAACTGACCGCGTAGTCCCGGGTCTCCCGGTTTGAGAGTATGACGATAATTTGATAAAATCACACTTAGACTTGAAAACAGGCTGTTAAAGGGTGAAAACCCAAACCAGCCCCCAAACGACCCTGTAGGAGGCGCGAACACCTCGCACGGGACCAATGTAACTTGTAGGAACTGACCGCGTAGTCCCGGGTCTCTCGGTTTGAGAGTATGACGATAATTTACAAAAATCACACTTAGACTTGAAAACGGGCCGTTAAAGGGTGAAAACCCAAACCAGCCCCCAACCGACCCCGTAGTAGGCACGAACACCTCACACGGGACCAATGTAACTTGTAGGAACTGACCGCGTAGTCCCGGGTCTCCCGATTTGAGAGTATGATGATAATTTGCAAAAATCACACTTAGACTTAAAAACAGGCCGTTAAAGGGTGAAAACCCAAACCAGGCCCCAAACGACCCCGTAGGAGGCGTGAACACCTCGCACGGGACCAATGTAACTTGTAGGAACTGACCGCGTAGTCCCGGGTCTCCCGGTTTGAGAGTATGACGAAAATTTACAATAATCACACTTAGACTTGAAAACGGACCGTTAAAGGGTGAAAACCCAAACGAGCCCCCAAACGACCCCGTAGGAGGCACGAACACCTCGCATGGGACCAATGTAACTTGTAGGAACTGACCGCGTAGTCCCGGGTCACCCAGTTTGAGAGTATGACGATAATTGGCAAAAATCACACTTAGACTTGAAAACAGGCCGTTAAAGTTTGAAAACCCAAACCAGCCCCCAAACGACCCCGTAGGAGGCACGACACCTCGCACGGGACCCATGTAACTTGTAGGAACTGACCGCGTAGTCCCGGGTCTCCCGGTTTAAGAGTATGACTATAATTTGCAAAAATCTCACTTTGACTTGAAAATTGGCCGTTAAATGGTGAAAACCCAAACCAGCCCCCAAACGACCCCGTAGGAGGCGCGAACACCTCGCACGGGACCAATGTAACTTGTAGGAACTGACCGCGTAGTCCCGGGTCTCCCGGTTTGAGAGTATTACGATAATTTGCAAAAATCACACTTATACTTGAAAACCGGCCGTTAAATGGTGAAAACCCAAACCAGCCCCCAAATGACCCCGTAGGAGGCGCGAACACCTCGTACGGGACCAATGTAACTTGTAGGAATTGAACGCGTAATCCCAGGTCTCCCGGTTTGAGAGTGTTATGATAATTTACAAAAATCACACTTTGACTTGAAAACAGGCCGTTAAAGGGTGAAAACCCAAACCAGCCCCCAAACGACCCCGTAGGGGGCACGAACACCTCGCACGGGACCAATGTAACTTGTAGGAACGGACCGCGTAGTCCCGGGTCTCCCGGTTTGAGAGTATGACGATAATTTGCAAAAATCACACTTAGACTTAAAAACAGGCCGTTAAAGGTGAAAACCCAAACCAGCCCCCAAGCGACCCCGTAGGAGCCGTGAGCATCTCGCACGAGACCAATGTAACTTGTAGGAACTGACCGTGTAGTCCCGGGTCTCCCGGTTTGAGAGTATGACGATAATTTGCAAAAATCACACTTAGACATGAAAACAGGCTGTTAAAGGGTGAAAACCCAAACCAGCCCCAAACGACCCCGTAGGAGGCGCGAACACCTCGCACGGGACCAATGTAACTTGTAGGAACTGACCGCGTAGTCCCGGGTCTCTCGGTTTGAGAGTATGACGATAATTTACAAAAATCACACTTAGACTTGAAAACGGGCCGTTAAAGGGTGAAAACCCAAACTAGCCCCCAAACGACCCCGTAGTAGGCACGAACACCTCACACGGGACCAATGTAACTTGTAGGAACTGACCGCGTAGTCCCGGGTCTCCCGATTTGAGAGTATGATGATAATTTGCAAAAATAACACTTAGACTTGAAAACAGGCCGTTAAAGGGTGAAAACCCAAACCAGGCCCCAAACGACCCCGTAGGAGGCGTGAACACCTCGCACGGGACCAATGTAACTTGTAGGAACTGACCGCGTAGTCTCGGGTCTCCCGGTTTGAGAGTATGACAATAATTTGCAAAAATCACACTTAGACTTGAAAACAGGCTGTTAAAGGGTGAAAACCCAAACCAGCCCCCAAATGACCCCGTAGGAGGCGAGAACACCTCGCACGAGACCAATGTAACTTGTAGGAACTGACCGCGTAGTCCCGGGTCTCCCGGTTTAAGAGTATGACTAAAATTTGCAAAAATCTCACTTTGACTTGAAAATTGGCCGTTAAATGGTGAAAACCCAAACCAGCCCCCAAACGACCCCGTAGGAGGCCCGAACACCTCGCACGGGACCAATGTAACTTGTAGGAACTGACCGCATAGTCCCGGGTCTCCCGGTTTGAGAGTATTACGATAATTTGCAAAAATCACACTTATACTTGAAAACCGGCCGTTAAATGGTGAAAACCCAAACCAGCCCCCAACTGACCCCGTAGGAGGCGCGAACACCTCGCACGGGACAAATGTAACTTGTAGGAATTGAACGCGTAATCCCAGGTCTCCCGGTTTGAGAGTGTGACGATAATTTACAAAAATCACACTTTGACTTGAAAACAGGCCGTTAAAGGGTGAAAACCCAAACCAGCCCCCAAACGACCCCGTAGGAGGCACGAACACCTCGCACGGGACCAATGTAACTTGTAGGAACGGACCGCGTAGTCCCGGGTCTCCCGGTTTGAGAGTATGACGATAATTTGCAAAAATCACACTTAGACTTAAAAACAGGCCGTTAAAGGGTGAAAACCCAAACCAGCCCCCAAACGACCCCGTAGGAGGCGTGAGCATCTCGCACGAGACCAATGTAACTTGTAGGAACTGACCGCGTAGTCCCGGGTCTCCCGGTTTGAGAGTATGAGAATAATTTGATAAAATCACACTTAGACTTGAAAACAGGCTGTTAAAGGGTGAAAACCCAAACCAGCCCCCAAACGACCCTGTAGGAGGCGCGAACACCTCGCACGGGACCAATGTAACTTGTAGGAACTGACCGCGTAGTCCCGGGTCTCTCGGTTTGAGAGTATGACGATAATTTACAAAAATCACACTTAGACTTGAAAACGGGCCGTTAAAGGGTGAAAACCCAAACCAGCCCCCAAATGACCCCGTAGTAGGCACGAACACCTCACACGGGACCAATGTAACTTGTAGGAACTGACCGCGTAGTCCCGGGTCTCCCGATTTGAGAGTATGATGATAATTTGCAAAAATCACACTTAGACTTGAAAACAGGCCGTTAATGGGTGAAAACCCAAACCAGCCCCCAAATGACCCCGTAGGAGGCACGAACACCTCGCACGGGACCAATGTAACTTGTAGGAACTGACCGCGTAGTCCCGGGTCTCCCGGTTTGAGAGTATGACGATAATTTGCAAAAATCACACTTAGACTTGAAAACAGGCCGTTAAAGAGTGAAAACCCAAACCAGCCCCCAAACGACCCCGTAGGAGGCACGAACACCTCGCACGGGACCAATGTAACTTGTAGGAACTGACCGCGTAGTCCCGGGTCTCCCAGTTTGAGAGTATGACGATAATTTGCAAAAATCACACTTAGACTTGAAAACAGCCTGTTAAAGGGTGAAAACCCAAACCAGCCCCCAAACGACCCCGTAGGAGGCACGAACACCTCACACGGGACCAAGGTAACTTGTAGGAAGTGACCGCGTAGTCCCGGGTCTCCCGGTTTGAGAGTATGATGATAATTTACAAAAATCACACTTAGACCTGAAAACAGGCCGTTAAAGGGTGAAAACCCAAACAAGCCCCCAAACGACCCCGTAGGAGGCGTGAACACCTCGTACGGGACCATTGTAACTTATAGGAACTGACCGCGTAGTCCCGGGTCTCCCGATTTGAGAGTATGACGATAATTTGCAAAAATCACACTTAGACTTGAAAACAGGTCGTTAAAGGGTGAAAACCCAAACCAGCCCCCAAACGACCCCGTAGGAGTCACGAACACCTCGCACGGGACCAATGTAACTTGTAGGAACTGACCGCATAGTCCCGGGTCTCCCGGTTTGAGAGTATGACGATAATTTGCAAAAATCACACTTAGACTTGAAAACAGGCCGTTAAAGGGTGAAAACCCAAACCAGCCCCCAAACGACCCCGTTGGAGGCGCGAACACCTCGCACGGGACCAATGTAACTTGAAAGAACTGACCGCGTAGTCCCGGGTCTCCCGGTTTGAGAGTATGACGATAATTTGCAAAAATTAGACTTAGACTTGAAAACAGGCCGTTAAAGGGGAAAACCCAAACCAGCTCCCAAACGACCCCGTAGGAGGCGTGAACACCTCGCACGGGACCAATGTAACTTGTAGGAACTGACCGCGTAGTCCCGGGTCTCTCGGTTTGAGAGTATGACGAAAATTTACAAAAATCACACTTAGACTTGAAAACGGACCGTTAAAGGGTGAAAACCCAAACCAGCCCCCAAACGACCCCGTAGGAGGCACGAACACCTCGCATGGAACCAATGTAACTTGTAGGAACTGACCGCGTAGTCCCGGGTCTCCCGGTTTGAGAGTATGACGATAATTTGCAAAAATCACACTTAGACTTGAAAACAGGCCGTTAAAGTTTGAAAACCCAAACCAGCCCCCAAACGACCCCGTAGGAGGCACGACACCTCGCACGGGACCCATGTAACTTGTAGGAACTGACCGCGTAGTCCCGGGTCTCCCGGTTTAAGAGTATGACTATAATTTGCAAAAATCTCACTTTGACTTGAAAATTGGCCGTTAAATGGTGAAAACCCAAACCAGCCCCCAAACGACCCCGTAGGAGGCGCGAACACCTCGCACGGGACCAATGTAACTTGTAGGAACTGACCGCGTAGTCCTGGGTCTCCCGGTTTGAGAGTATTACGATAATTTGCAAAAATCACACTTATACTTGAAAACCGGTCGTTAAATGGTGAAAAACCAAACCAGCCCCCAAATGACCCTGTAGGAGGCGCGAACACATCGCACGGGACCAATGTAACTTGTAGGAATTGAACGCGTAATCCCAGGTCTCCCGGTTTGAGAGTGTGATGATAATTTACAAAAATCACACTTTGACTTGAAAACAGGCCGTTAAAGGGTGAAAACCCAAACCAGCCCCCAAACGACCCCGTAGGAGGCACGAACACCTCGCACGGGACCAATTTAACTTGTAGGAACGGACCGCGTAGTCCCGGGTCTCCCGGTTTGAGAGTATGACGATAATTTGCAAAAATGACACTTAGACTTAAAAACAGGCCGTTAAAGGGTGAAAACCCAAACCAGCCCCCAAATGACCCCGTAGGAGCCGTGAGCATCTCGCACGAGACCAATGTAACTTATAGGAACTGACCGCGTAGTCCCGGTTTGAGAGTATGACGATAATTTGCAAAAATCACACTTAGACTTGAAAACAGGCTGTTAAAGGGTGAAAACCCAAACCAGCCCCAAACGACCCCGTAGGAGGCGCGAACACCTCGCACGGGACCAATGTAACTTGTAGGAACTAACCGCGTAGTCCTGGGTCTCTCGGTTTGAGAGTATGACGATAATTTACAAAAATCACACTTAGACTTGAAAACGGGCCGTTAAAGGGTGAAAACCCAAACCAGCCCCCAAACGACCCCGTAGTAGGTACGAACACCTCACACGGGACCAATGTAACTTGTAGGAACTGACCGCGTAGTCCCGGGTCTCCCTATTTGAGAGTATGATGATAATTTGCAAAAATCACACTTAGACTTGAAAACAGGCCGTTAAAGGGTGAAAACCCAAACCAGGCCCCAAACGACCCCTTAGGAGGCGTGAACACCTCGCACGGGACCAATGTAACTTGTAGGAACTGACCGCGTAGTCCCGGGTCTCCCGGTTTGAGAGTATGACGATAATTTGCAAAAATCACACTTAGACTTGAAAACAGGCTGTTAAAGGGTGAAAACCCAAACCAGCCCCCAAATGACCCCGTAGGAGGCGAGAACACCTCGCACGGGACCAATGTAACTTGTAAGAACTGACCGCGTAGTCCCGGGTCTCCCGGTTTAAGAGTATGACCATAATTTGCAAAAATCTCACTTTGACTTGAAAATTGGCCGTTAAATGGTGAAAACCCAAACCAGCCCCCAAACGACCCCGTAGGAGGCGCGAACACCTCGCACGGGACCAATGTAACTTGTAGGAACTGACCGCATAGTCCCGGGTCTCCCGGTTTGAGAGTATTACGATAATTTGCAAAAATCACACTTATACTTGAAAACCGGCCGTTAAATGGTGAAAACCCAAACCAGCCCCCAAATGACCCCGTAGGAGGCGCGAACACCTCGCACGGGACCAATGTAACTTGTAGGAATTGAACGCGTAATCCCAGGTCTCCCGGTTTGAGAGTGTGACGATAATTTACAAAAATCACACTTTGACTTGAAAACAGGCCGTTGAAGGGTGAAAACCCAAACCAGCCCCCAAACGACCCCGTAGGAGGCACGAACACCTCGCACGGGACCAATGTAACTTGTAGGAACGGACCGCGTAGTCCCGGGTCTCCCGGTTTGAGAGTATGACGATAATTTGAAAAAATCACACTTAGACTTAAAAATAGGCCGTTAAAGGGTGAAAACCCAAACCAGCCCCCAAACGACCCCGTAGGAGGCGTGAGCATCTCGCACGAGACCAATGTAACTTATAGGAACTGACCGCGTAGTCCCGGGTCTCCCGGTTTGAGAGTATGACGATAATTTGATAAAATCACACTTAGACTTGAAAACAGGCTGTTAAAGGGTGAAAACCCAAACCAGCCCCCAAACGACCCTGTAGGAGGCGCGAACACCTCGCACGGGACCAATGTAACTTGTAGGAACTGACCGCGTAGTCCCGGGTCTCTCGGTTTGAGAGTATGACGATAATTTACAAAAATCACACTTAGACTTGAAAACGGGCCGTTAAAGGGTGAAAACCCAAACCAGCCCCCAACCGACCCCGTAGTAGGCACGAACACCTCACACGGGACCAATGTAACTTGTAGGAACTGACCGCATAGTCCCGGGTCTCCCGATTTGAGAGTATGATGATAATTTGCAAAAATCACACTTAGACTTGAAAACAGGCCGTTAAAGGGTGAAAACCCAAACCAGGCCCCAAACGACCCCGTAGGAGGCGTGAACACCTCGCACGGGACCAATGTAACTTGTAGGAACTGACCGCGTAGTCCCGGGTCTCCCGGTTTGAGAGTATGACGATAATTTGCAAAAATCACACTTAGACTTGAAAACATGCTGTTAAAGGGTGAAAACCCAAACCAGCCCCCAAATGACCCCGTAGGAGGCGAGAACACCTCGCACGGGACCAATGTAACTTCTAGGAACTGACCGCGTAGTCCCGGGTCTCCCGGTTTAAGAGTATGACTATAATTTGCAAAAATCTCACTTTGACTTGAAAATTGGCCGTTAAATGGTGAAAACCCAAACCAGCCCCCAAACGACCCCGTAGGAGGCGCGAACACCTCGCACGGGACCAATGTAACTTGTAGGAACTGACCGCATAGTCCCAGGTCTCCCGGTTTGAGAGTATTACGATAATTTGCAAAAATCACACTTATACTTGAAAACCGGCCGTTAAATGGTGAAAACCCAAACCAGCCCCCAAATGACCCCGTAGGAGGCGCGAACACCTCGCACGGGACCAATGTAACTTGTAGGAATTGAACGCATAATCCCAGGTCTCCCGGTTTGAGAGTGTGACGATAATTTACAAAAATCACACTTTGACTTGAAAACAGGCCGTTAAAGGGTGAAAACCCAAACCAGCCCCCAAACGACCCCGTAGGAGGCACGAACACCTCGCACGGGATCAATGTAACTTGTAGGAACTGACCGCGTAGTCCCGGGTCTCCCGGTTTAAGAGTATGACTATAATTTGCAAAAATCTCACTTTGACTTGAAAATTGGCCGTTAAATGGTGAAAACCCAAACCAGCCCCCAAACGACCCCGTAGGAGGCGTGAGCATCTCGCACGAGACCAATGTAACTTGTAAGAACTGACCGCGTAGTCCCGGGTCTCCCGATTTGAGAGTATGACGATAATTTGAAAAAATTAGACTTAGACTTGAAAACAGGCCGTTAAAGGGGAAAACTCAAACCATCCCCCAAACGACCCCGTAGGAGGCGTGAACACCTCGCACGGGACCAATGTAACTTGTAGGAACTGATCGTGTAGTCCCGGGTCTCCCGGTTTGAGAGTATGACGATAATTTGCAAAAATAATACTTAGACTTGAAAACAGGGCGTTAAAGGGTGAAAACCCAAACCAGCCCCCAAACGACCCCGTAGGAGGCACGAACACCTCGCACGGGACCAATGTAACTTGTAGGAACTGACCGCGTAGTCCCGGGTCTCCCGGTTTGAGAGTATGATGATAATTTGCAAAAATCACACTTAGACTTGAAAACGGGCTGTCAAAGGGTGAAAACCCAAACCAGCCCCCAAACGACCCCGTAGGAGGCACGAACACCTCGCACGGGACCAATGTAACTTGTAGGAACTGACCGCGTAGTCTCGCATCTCCCGGTTTGATAGTATGACGATAATTTGCAAAAATCACACTTAGACTTGAAAACAGGCCGTTAAAGGGTGAAAACCCAAACCAGCCGCCAAACGACCCCGTTGGAGGCACGAACACCTCGCACGGGAGCAATGTAAATTGTAGGACTTGACCGCGTAGTCCCGCGTCTCTCGGTTTGAGAGTATGACGATAATTAGCAAAAATCACACTTAGACTTGAAAACAGGCGGGTAAATGGTGAAAACCCAAACCAGCCCCCAAACGACCCCGTAGGAGGCGCGAACACCTCGCACGGGACCAATTTAACTTGTAGGAACTGACCGCGTAGTCCCAGGTCTCCCGATTTGAGAGTATGACGATAACTTACACAAATCACACTTTGACTTGAAAACAGGCCGTTAAAGGGTGAAAACCCAAACCAGCCCCCAAACGACCCCGTAGGAGGCACGAACACCTCGCACGGGACTAATGTAACTTATAGGAACTGACCGTGTAGTCCCGGGTCTCCCGATTTGAGAGTATGACGATAATTTGCAAAAATACACTTAGACATGAAAACAGGCCGTTAAAGGGTGAAAACCCAAACCAGCCCCCAAACGACCCCGTAGGAGGCACGAACACCTCGCACGGGACCAATGTAACTTGTAGGAACGGACCGCGTAGTCCCGGGTCTCCCGGTTTGAGAGTATGACGATAATTTGCAAAAATCACACTTAGACTTGAAAACAGGCCGTTAAAGGGTGAAAACCCAATCCAGCACCCAAATGACCCCGTAGGAGGCGCGAACACCTCGCACGGGACCAATGTAACTTGTAGGAATTGAACGCGTAATCCCAGGTCTCCCGGTTTGAGAGTGTAACGATAATTTACAAAAATCACACTTTGACTTGAAAACAGGCCGTTAAAGGGTGAAAACCCAAACCAGCCCACAAACGACCCCGTAGGAGGCACGAACACCTCGCACGGGACCAATGTAACTTGTAGGAACGGACCGCGTAGTCCCGGGTCTCCCGGTTTGAGAGTATGACGATAATTTGCAATAATCACACTTAGACTTGAAAATAGGCCGTTAAAGGGTGAAAACCCAAACCAGCCCCCAAACGACCCCGTAGGAGGCGCGAGCATCTCGCATGAGACAAATGTAACTTGTAAGAACTGACCGCGTAGTCCCGAGTCTCCCGGTTTGAGAGTATGACGATAATTTGCAAAAATTAGACTTAGACTTGAAAACAGGCCGTTAAAGGGGAAAACTCAAACCATCCCCCAAACGACCCCGTAGGAGGCGTGAACACCTCGCACGGGACCAATGTAACTTGTAGGAACTGACCGTGTAGTCCCGGGTCTCCCGGTTTGAGAGTATAACGATAATTTGCAAAAATCATACTTAGACTTGAAAACAGGGCGTTAAAGGGTGAAAACCCAAACCGGCCCCCAAACGACCCCGTAGGAGGCACGAACACCTCTCACGGGACCAATGTAACTTGTAGGAACTGACCGCGTAGTCCCGGGTCTCCCGGTTTGAGAGTATGATGATAATTTGCAAAAATCACACTTAGACTTGAAAACGAGCTGTCAAAGGGTGAAAACCCAAACCAGCCCCCAAACGACCCCGTAGGAGGCACGAACACCTCGCACGGGACCAATGTAACTTGTAGGAACTGACCGCGTAGTCTCCCATCTCCCGGTTTGATAGTATGACGATAATTTGCAAAAATCACACTTAGACTTGAAAACAGGCCGTTAAAGGGTGAAAACCCAAACCAGCCGCCAAACGAGCCCGTAGGAGGCACGAACACCTCGCACGGGAGCAATGTAACTTGTAGGAACTGACCGCGTAGTCCCGGTTCTCCCGGTTTGAGAGTATGACGATAATTTGCAAAAATCACACTTAGACTTGAAAACAGGCCGTTAAAGGGTGAAAACCCAAACCAGCCCCCAAATGACCCCGTAGGAGGCGCGAACACCTCGCACGGGACCAATGTAACTTGTAGGAATTGAACGCGTAATCCCAGGTCTCCCGGTTTGAGAGTGTGACGATAATTTACAAAAATCACACTTTGACTTGAAAACAGGCCGTTAAAGGGTGAAAACCCAAACCAGCCCCCAAACGACCCCGTAGGAGGCACGAACACCTCGCACGGGACCAATGTAACTTGTAGGAACGGACCGCGTAGTCCTGGGTCTCCCGGTTTGAGAGTATGACGATAATTTGCAAAAATCACACTTAGACTTAAAAACAGGCCGTTAAAGGGTGAAAACCCAAACCAGCCCCCAAACGACCCCGTAGGAGGCGTGAGCATCTCGCACGGGACCAATGTAACTTGTAGGAACTGACCGTGTAGTCTCGCATCTCCCTATTTGATAGTATGACGATAATTTGCAAAAATCACACTTAGACTTGAAAACAGGCGGTTAAATGGTGAAAACCCAAACCAGCCCCCAAACGACCCCGTAGGAGGCGCGAACACCTCGCACGGGACCAATTTAACTTGTAGGAACTGACCGCGTAGTCCCAGGTCTCCCGATTTGAGAGTATGACGATAACTTACACAAATCACACTTTGACTTGAATACAGGCCGTTAAAGGGTGAAAACCCAAACCAGCCCCCAAATGACCCCGTAGGAGGCACGAACACCTCGCACGGGACTAATGTAACTTATAGGAACTGACCGTGTAGTCCCGGGTCTCCCGATTTGAGAGTATGACGATAATTTGCAAAAATAGACTTAGACATGAAAACAGGCCGTTAAAGTGTGAAAACCCAAACCAGCCCCCAAACGACCCCGTAGGAGGCACGAACACCTCGCACGGGACCAATGTAACTTGTAGGAACGGACCGCGTAGTCCCGGGTCTCCCGATTTGAGAGTATGACGATAATTTGCAAAAATCACACTTAGACTTGAAAACAGGCCGTTAAAGGGTGAAAACCCAAACCAGCCCCCAAACCACCCCGTAGGAGGCGTGAACATCTCGCACGGGACCAATGTAACTTGTAGGAACTGACCGCGTAGTCCCGGGTCTCCCGGTTTGAGAGTATGACGATAATTTGCAAAAATCACACTTAGACTTGAAAACAGGCCGTTAAAGGGTGAAAACCCAAACCAGCCCCCAAACGACCCCGTAGGAGGCACGAACACCTCGCACGGGACCAATGTAACTTGTAGGAACTGACCGCGTAGTCCCGGGTCTCCCGGTTTGAGAGTATGACGATAATTTGCAAAAATCACACTTAGACTTGAAAACCGGCCGTTAAAGAGTGAAAACCCAAACCAGCCCCCAAACGACCCCGTAGGAGGCACGAACACTTCGGACGGGACCAATGTAACTTGTAGGAACTGACCGCGTAGTCCCGGGTCTCCCAGTTTGAGAGTATGACGATAATTTGCAAAAATCACACTTAGACTTGAAAACAGGCCGTTAAAGGGTGAAAACCCAAACCAGCCCCCAAACGACCCCGTAGGAGGCACGAACACCTCACACGGGACCAATGTAACTTGTAGGAACTGACCGCGTAGTCCCGGGTCTCCCGGTTTGAGAGTATGATGATAATTTACAAAAATCACATTTAGACTTGAAAACCGGCCGTTAAAGGGTGAAAACCCAAACAAGCCCCCAAACGACCCCGTAGGAGGCGTGAACACCTCGCACGGGACCAATGTAACTTGTAGGAACTGACCGCGTAGTCCCGGGTCTCCCGGTTTGAGAGTATGATGATAATTTGCAAAAATCACACTTAGACTTGAAAACAGGCCGTTAAAGGGTGAAAACCCAAACCAGCCCCCAAACGACCCCGTAGGAGGCGCGAACACCTCGCACGGGACCAATGTAACTTGTAGGAACTGACCGCGTAGTCTCGGGTCTCCCGGTTTAAGAGTATGACTGTAATTTGCAAAAATCACACTTATACTTGAAAACCGGCCGTTAAATGGTGAAAACCCAAACCAGCCCCCAAATGACCCCGTAGGAGGCGCGAAGACCTCGCACGGGACCAATGTAACTTGTAGGAATTGATCGCGTAGTCCCAGGTCTCCCGGTTTGAGAGTATGATGATAATTTAAAAAAATCACAGTTTGACTTGAAAGTAGGCCGTTAAAGGGTGAAAACCCAAACCAGCCCCCAAACGACCCCGTAGGAGGCACGAACACCTCGCACGGGACCAATGTAACTTGTAGGAACGAACCGCGTAGTCCCGGGTCTCTCGGTTTGAGAGTGTGATGATAATTTACAAAAATCACACTTATACTTGAAAACCGGTCGTTAAATGGTGAAAACCCAAACCAGCCCCCAAATGACCCCGTAGGAGGCGTGAACACCTCGCACGGGACCAATGTAACTTGTAGGAACTGACCGCGTAGTCCCGGGTCTCCCGGTTTGAGAGTATGACGATAATTTGCAAAAATCACACTTAGACTTGAAAACAGGCCGTTAAAGGGTGAAAACCCAAACCAGCCCCCAAACGACCCCGTAGGAGGCGCGAACACCTCGCACGGGACCAATGTAACTTGTAGGAACTGACCGCGTAGTCCCGGGTCTCTCGGTTTGAGAGTATGACGATAATTTACAAAAATCACACTTAGACTTGAAAACGGGCCGTTAAAGGATGAAAACCCAAACCAGCCCCCAAACGACCCCGTAGGAGGCACGAACACCTCACACGGGACCAATGTAACTTGTAGGAACTGACCGCGTAGTCCCGGGTCTCCCGGTTTAAGAGTATGACTATAATTTGCAAAAATCTCACTTAGACTTGAAAATTGGCCGTTAAATGGCGAAAACCCAAACCAGCCCCCAAACAACCCCGTAGGAGGCGCGAACACCTCGCACGGGACCAATGTAACTTGTAGGAACTGACCGCGTAGTCCCGGGTCTCCCGGTTTGAGAGTATTACGATAATTTGCAAAAATCACACTTATACTTGAAAACCGGCCGTTAAATGGTGAAAACCCAAACCAGCCCCCAAATGACCCCGTAGGAGGCGCGAACACCTCGCACGGGACCAATGTAACTTGTAGGAATTGAACGTGTAGTCCCAGGTCTCCCGGTTTGAGAGTATGACGATAATTTACAAAAATCACACTTTGACTTGAAAGTAGGCCGTTAAAGGGTGAAAACCCAAACCAGCCCCCAAACGACCCCGTAGGAGGCGTGAGCATCTCGCACGAGACCAATGTAACTTGTAGGAACTGACCGCGTAGTCCCGGGTCTCCCGGTTTGAGAGTATGACGATAATTTGCAAAAATCACACTTAGACTTGAAAACAGGCCGTTAAAGGGTGAAAACCCAAACCAGCCCCCAAACGACCCCGTAGGAGGCGCGAACACCTCGCACGGGACCAATGTAACTTGTAGGAACTGACCGCGTAGTCCCGGGTCTCTCGGTTTGAGAGTATGACGATAATTTACAAAAATCACACTTAGACTTGAAAACGGGCCGTTAAAGGGTGAAAACCCAAACCAGCCCCCAAACGACCCCGTAGGAGGCACGAACACCTCACACGGGACCAATGTAACTTGTAGGAACTGACCGCGTAGTCCGGGGTCTCCCGGTTTGAGAGTATGATGATAATTTGCAAAAATCACACTTAGACTTGAAAACAGGCCGTTAAAGGGTGAAAACCCAAACCAGGCCCCAAACGACCCCGTAGGAGGCGTGAACACCTCCCATGGGACCAATGTAACTTGTAGGAACTGACCGCGTAGTCCCGGGTCTCCCGGTTTGAGAGTATGACGATAATTTAAAAAAATCACACTTAGACTTGAAAACAGGCCGTTAAAGGGTGAAAACCCAAACCAGCCCTCAAATGACCCCGTAGGAGGAGCGAACACCTCGCACGGGACCAATGTAACTTGTAAGAACTGACCGCGTAGTCCCGGGTCTCCCGGTTTGAGAGTATGATGATAATTTGCAAAAATTAGACTTAGACTTGAAAACAGGCCGTTAAAGGGGAAAACTCAAACCATCCCCCAAACGACCCCGTAGGAGGCGTGAACACCTCGCACGGGACCAATGTAACTTGTAGGAACTGACCATGTAGTCCCGGGTCTCCCGGTTTGAGAGTATGATGATAATTTGCAAAAATCACACTTAGACTTGAAAACAGGCCGTTAAAGGGTGAAAACCCAAACCAGCCCCCAAACGACCCCGTAGGAGGCACGAACACCTCGCACGGGACCAATGTAACTTGTAGGAACTGACCGCGTAGTCCCGGGTCTCCCGGTTTGAGAGTATGACGATAATTTGCAAAAATCACACTTAGACTTGAAAACCAGCCGTTAAAGAGTGAAAACCCAAACCAGCCCCCAAACGACCCCGTAGGAGGCACGAACACCTCGCACGGGACCAATGTAACTTGTAGGAACTGACCGCGTAGTTCTGGGTCTCCCAGTTTGAGAGTATGACGATAATTTGCGAAAATCACACTTAGACTTGAAAACAGGCCGTTAAAGGGTGAAAACCCAAACCAGCCCCCAAACGACCCCGTAGGAGGCACGAACACCTCACACGGGACCAATGTAACTTGTAGGAACTGACCGCGTAGTCCCGGGTCTCCCGGTTTGAGAGTATGATGATAATTTACAAAAATCACACTTAGACTTGAAAACCGGCCGTTAAAGGGTGAAAACCTAAACAAGCCCCCAAACGACCCCGTAGGAGGCGTAAACACCTCGCACGGGACCAATGTAACTTGTAGGAACTGACCGCGTAGTCCCGGGTCTCCCGGTTTGAGAGTATGACGATAATTTTCAAAAATCACACTTAGACTTGAAAACAGGCCGTTAAAGGGTGAAAACCCAAACCAGCACCCGAACGACCCCGTAGGAGGCGCGAACACCTCGCACGGGACCAATGTAACTTGTAGGAACTGACCGCGTAGTCCCGGGTCTCTCGGTTTGAGGGTATGACGATAATTTACAAAAATCACACTTAGACTTGAAAAAGGGCCGTTAAAGGGTGAAAACCCAAACCAGCCCCCAAATGACCCCGTAGGAGGCACGAACACCTCACACGGGACCAATGTAACTTGTAGGAACTGACCGCGTAGTCCCGGGTCTCCCGGTTTAAGAGTATGACTATAATTTGCAAAAATCTCACTTAGACTTGAAAATTGGCCGTTAAATGGTGAAAACCCAAACCAGCACCCAAACGACCCCGTAGGAGGCGCGAACACCTCGCACGGGACCAATGTAACTTGTAGGAACTGACCGCGTAGTCCCGGGTCTCCCGGTTTGAGATTATTACGATAATTTGCAAAAATCACACTTATACTTGAAAACCGGCCGTTAAATGGTGAAAACCCAAACCAGCCCCCAAATGACCCCGTAGGAGGCGCGAACACCTCGCACGGGACCAATGTAACTTGTAGGAATTGAACGCGTAGTCCCAGGTCTCCCGGTTTGAGAGTATGATGATAATTTACAAAAATCACACTTTGACTTGAAAGTAGGCCGTTAAAGGGTGAAAACCCAAACCAGCACCCAAACGACCCCGTAGGAGGCACGAACACCTCGCACGGGACCAATGTAACTTGTAGGAACGAACCGCGTAGTCCCGAGTCTCCCGGTTTGAGAGTATGATGATAATTTACAAAAATCACACTTATACTTGAAAACCGGCCATTAAATGGTGAAAACCCAAACCAGCCCCCAAATGACCCCGTAGGAGGCGTGAACACCTCGCACGGGACCAATGTAACTTGTAGGAACTGACCGCGTAGTCCCGGGTCTCCCGGTTTGAGAGTATGACGATAATTTGCAAAAATCACACTTAGACTTGAAAACAGGCCGTTAAAGGGTGAAAACCCAAACCAGCCCCCAAACGACCCCGTAGGAGGCGCGAACACCTCGCACGGGACCAATGTAACTTGTAGGAACTGACCGCGTAGTCCCGGGTCTCTCGGTTTGAGAGTATGACGATAATTTACAAAAATCACACTTAGACTTGAAAACGGGTCGTTAAAGGGTGAAAACCCAAACCAGCCCCCAAACGACCCCGTAGGAGGCACGAACACCTCACACGGGACCAATGTAACTTGTAGGAACTGACCGCGTAGTCCCGGGTCTCCCGGTTTAAGAGTATGACTATAATTTGCAAAAATCTCACTTAGACTTGAAAATTGGCCGTTAAATGGTGAAAACCCAAACCAGCCCCCAAACGACCCCGTAGGAGGCGCGAACACCTCGCACGGGACCAATGTAACTTGTAGGAACTGATCGCGTAGTCCCGGGTCTCCGGGTTTGAGAGTATTACGATAATTTGCAAAAATCACACTTATACTTGAAAACCGGCCGTTAAATGGTGAAAACCCAAACCAGCCCCCAAATGACCCCGTAGGAGGCGCGAACACCTCGCACGGGACCAATGTAACTTGTAGGAATTGAACGCGTAGTCCCAGGTCTCCCGGTTTGAGAGTATGACGATAATTTACAAAAATCACACTTAGACTTGAAAACAGGCCGTTAAAGGGTGAAAACCCAAACCAGCCCCCAAACGACCCCGTAGGAGGCGCGAACACCTCGCACGGGACCAATGTAACTTGTAGGAACTGACCGCGTAGTCCCGGGTCTCCCGGTTTGAGAGTATTACGATAATTTGCAAAAATCACACTTATACTTGAAAACCGGCCGTTAAATGGTGAAAACCCAAACCAGCCCCCAAATGACCCCGTAGGAGGCGCGAACACCTCGCACGGGACCAATGTAACATGTAGGAATTGAACGCGTAGTCCCAGGTCTCCCGGTTTGAGAGTATGACGATAATTTACAAAAATCACACTTAGACTTGAAAACAGGCCGTTAAAGGGTGAAAACCCAAACCAGCCCCCAAACGACCCCGTAGGAGGCGCGAACACCTCGCACGGGACCAATGTAACTTGTAGGAACTGACCGCGTAGTCCCGGGTCTCCCGGTTTGAGAGTATTACGATAATTTGCAAAAATCACACTTATACTTGAAAACCGGCCGTTAAATGGTGAAAACCCAAACCAGCCCCCAAATGACCCCGTAGGAGGCACGAACACCTCGCACGGGACCAATGTAACTTGTAGGAATGAACCGCGTAGTCCCGGGTCTCCCGGTTTGAGAGTATGACGATAATTTGCAAAAATCACACTTAGACTTGAAAACAGGCCGTTAAAGGGTGAAAACCCAAACCAGCCCCCAAACGACCCCGTAGGAGGCGCGAACACCTCGCACGGGACCAATGTAACTTGTAGGAACTGACCGCGTAGTCCCGGGTCTCTCGGTTTGAGAGTATGACGATAATTTACAAAAATCACACTTAGACTTGAAAACGGGCCGTTAAAGGGTGAAAACCCAAACCAGCCCCCAAACGACCCCGTAGGAGGCACGAACACCTCACACGGGACCAATGTAACTTGTAGGAACTGACCGCGTAGTCCCGGGTCTCCCGGTTTAAGAGTATGACTATAATTTGCAAAAATCTCACTTAGACTTGAAAATTGGCCGTTAAATGGCGAAAACCCAAACCAGCCCCCAAACAACCCCGTAGGAGGCGCGAACACCTCGCACGGGACCAATGTAACTTGTAGGAACTGACCGCGTAGTCCCGGGTCTCCCGGTTTGAGAGTATTACGATAATTTGCAAAAATCACACTTATACTTGAAAACCGGCCGTTAAATGGTGAAAACCCAAACCAGCCCCCAAATGACCCCGTAGGAGGCGCGAACACCTCGCACGGGACCAATGTAACTTGTAGGAATTGAACGTGTAGTCCCAGGTCTCCCGGTTTGAGAGTATGACGATAATTTACAAAAATCACACTTTGACTTGAAAGTAGGCCGTTAAAGGTTGAAAACCCAAACCAGCCCCCAAACGACCCCGTAGGAGGCGTGAGCATCTCGCACGAGACCAATGTAACTTGTAGGAACTGACCGCGTAGTCCCGGGTCTCCCGGTTTGAGAGTATGACGATAATTTGCAAAAATCACACTTAGACTTGAAAACAGGCCGTTAAAGGGTGAAAACCCAAACCAGCCCCCAAACGACCCCGTAGGAGGCGCGAACACCTCGCACGGGACCAATGTAACTTGTAGGAACTGACCGCGTAGTCCCGGGTCTCTCGGTTTGAGAGTATGACGATAATTTACAAAAATCACACTTAGACTTGAAAACGGGCCGTTAAAGGGTGAAAACCCAAACCAGCCCCCAAACGACCCCGTAGGAGGCACGAACACCTCACACGGGACCAATGTAACTTGTAGGAACTGACCGCGTAGTCCGGGGTCTCCCGGTTTGAGAGTATGATGATAATTTGCAAAAATCACACTTAGACTTGAAAACAGGCCGTTAAAGGGTGAAAACCCAAACCAGGCCCCAAACGACCCCGTAGGAGGCGTGAACACCTCCCATGGGACCAATGTAACTTGTAGGAACTGACCGCGTAGTCCCGGGTCTCCCGGTTTGAGAGTATGACGATAATTTGCAAAAATCACACTTAGACTTGAAAACAGGCCGTTAAAGGGTGAAAACCCAAACCAGCACCCGAACGACCCCGTAGGAGGCGCGAACACCTCGCACGGGACCAATGTAACTTGTAGGAACTGACCGCGTAGTCCCGGGTCTCTCGGTTTGAGAGTATGACGATAATTTACAAAAATCACACTTAGACTTGAAAAAGGGCCGTTAAAGGGTGAAAACCCAAACCAGCCCCCAAATGACCCCGTAGGAGGCACGAACACCTCACACGGGACCAATGTAACTTGTAGGAACTGACCGCGTAGTCCCGGGTCTCCCGGTTTAAGAGTATGACTATAATTTGCAAAAATCTCACTTAGACTTGAAAATTGGCCGTTAAATGGTGAAAACCCAAACCAGCACCCAAACGACCCCGTAGGAGGCGCGAACACCTCGCACGGGACCAATGTAACTTGTAGGAACTGACCGCGTAGTCCCGGGTCTCCCGGTTTGAGATTATTACGATAATTTGCAAAAATCACACTTATACTTGAAAACCGGCCGTTAAATGGTGAAAACCCAAACCAGCCCCCAAATGACCCCGTAGGAGGCGCGAACACCTCGCACGGGACCAATGTAACTTGTAGGAATTGAACGCGTAGTCCCAGGTCTCCCGGTTTGAGAGTATGATGATAATTTACAAAAATCACACTTTGACTTGAAAGTAGGCCGTTAAAGGGTGAAAACCCAAACCAGCACCCAAACGACCCCGTAGGAGGCACGAACACCTCGCACGGGACCAATGTAACTTGTAGGAACGAACCGCGTAGTCCCGAGTCTCCCGGTTTGAGAGTATGATGATAATTTACAAAAATCACACTTATACTTGAAAACCGGCCATTAAATGGTGAAAACCCAAACCAGCCCCCAAATGACCCCGTAGGAGGCGTGAACACCTCGCACGGGACCAATGTAACTTGTAGGAACTGACCGCGTAGTCCCGGGTCTCCCGGTTTGAGAGTATGACGATAATTTGCAAAAATCACACTTAGACTTGAAAACAGGCCGTTAAAGGGTGAAAACCCAAACCAGCCCCCAAACGACCCCGTAGGAGGCGCGAACACCTCGCACGGGACCAATGTAACTTGTAGGAACTGACCGCGTAGTCCCGGGTCTCTCGGTTTGAGAGTATGACGATAATTTACAAAAATCACACTTAGACTTGAAAACGGGTCGTTAAAGGGTGAAAACCCAAACCAGCCCCCAAACGACCCCGTAGGAGGCACGAACACCTCACACGGGACCAATGTAACTTGTAGGAACTGACCGCGTAGTCCCGGGTCTCCCGGTTTAAGAGTATGACTATAATTTGCAAAAATCTCACTTAGACTTGAAAATTGGCCGTTAAATGGTGAAAACCCAAACCAGCCCCCAAACGACCCCGTAGGAGGCGCGAACACCTCGCACGGGACCAATGTAACTTGTAGGAACTGATCGCGTAGTCCCGGGTCTCCGGGTTTGAGAGTATTACGATAATTTGCAAAAATCACACTTATACTTGAAAACCGGCCGTTAAATGGTGAAAACCCAAACCAGCCCCCAAATGACCCCGTAGGAGGCGCGAACACCTCGCACGGGACCAATGTAACTTGTAGGAATTGAACGCGTAGTCCCAGGTCTCCCGGTTTGAGAGTATGACGATAATTTACAAAAATCACACTTAGACTTGAAAACAGGCCGTTAAAGGGTGAAAACCCAAACCAGCCCCCAAACGACCCCGAAGGAGGCGCGAACACCTCGCACGGGACCAATGTAACTTGTAGGAACTGACCGCGTAGTCCCGGGTCTCCCGGTTTGAGAGTATTACGATAATTTGCAAAAATCACACTTATACTTGAAAACCGGCCGTTAAATGGTGAAAACCCAAACCAGCACCCAAATGACCCCGTAGGAGGCGCGAACACCTCGCACGGGACCAATGTAACATGTAGGAATTGAACGCGTAGTCCCAGGTCTCCCGGTTTGAGAGTATGACGATAATTTACAAAAATCACACTTAGACTTGAAAACAGGCCGTTAAAGGGTGAAAACCCAAACCAGCCCCCAAACGACCCCGTAGGAGGCGCGAACACCTCGCACGGGACCAATGTAACTTGTAGGAACTGACCGCGTAGTCCCGGGTCTCCCGGTTTGAGAGTATTACGATAATTTGCAAAAATCACACTTATACTTGAAAACCGGCCGTTAAATGGTGAAAACCCAAACCAGCCCCCAAATGACCCCGTAGGAGGCACGAACACCTCGCACGGGACCAATGTAACTTGTAGGAATGAACCGCGTAGTCCCGGGTCTCCCGGTTTGAGAGTATGACGATAATTTGCAAAAATCACACTTAGACTTGAAAACAGGCCGTTAAAGGGTGAAAACCCAAACCAGCCCCCAAACGACCCCGTAGGAGGCGCGAACACCTCGCACGGGACCAATGTAACTTGTAGGAACTGACCGCGTAGTCCCGGGTCTCTCGGTTTGAGAGTATGACGATAATTTACAAAAATCACACTTAGACTTGAAAACGGGCCGTTAAAGGGTGAAAACCCAAACCAGCCCCCAAACGACCCCGTAGGAGGCACGAACACCTCACACGGGACCAATGTAACTTGTAGGAACTGACCGCGTAGTCCCGGGTCTCCCGGTTTAAGAGTATGACTATAATTTGCAAAAATCTCACTTAGACTTGAAAATTGGCCGTTAAATGGCGAAAACCCAAACCAGCCCCCAAACAACCCCGTAGGAGGCGCGAACACCTCGCACGGGACCAATGTAACTTGTAGGAACTGACCGCGTAGTCCCGGGTCTCCCGGTTTGAGAGTATTACGATAATTTGCAAAAATCACACTTATACTTGAAAACCGGCCGTTAAATGGTGAAAACCCAAACCAGCCCCCAAATGACCCCGTAGGAGGCGCGAACACCTCGCACGGGACCAATGTAACTTGTAGGAATTGAACGTGTAGTCCCAGGTCTCCCGGTTTGAGAGTATGACGATAATTTACAAAAATCACACTTTGACTTGAAAGTAGGCCGTTAAAGGTTGAAAACCCAAACCAGCCCCCAAACGACCCCGTAGGAGGCGTGAGCATCTCGCACGAGACCAATGTAACTTGTAGGAACTGACCGCGTAGTCCCGGGTCTCCCGGTTTGAGAGTATGACGATAATTTGCAAAAATCACACTTAGACTTGAAAACAGGCCGTTAAAGGGTGAAAACCCAAACCAGCCCCCAAACGACCCCGTAGGAGGCGCGAACACCTCGCACGGGACCAATGTAACTTGTAGGAACTGACCGCGTAGTCCCGGGTCTCTCGGTTTGAGAGTATGACGATAATTTACAAAAATCACACTTAGACTTGAAAACGGGCCGTTAAAGGGTGAAAACCCAAACCAGCCCCCAAACGACCCCGTAGGAGGCACGAACACCTCACACGGGACCAATGTAACTTGTAGGAACTGACCGCGTAGTCCGGGGTCTCCCGGTTTGAGAGTATGATGATAATTTGCAAAAATCACACTTAGACTTGAAAACAGGCCGTTAAAGGGTGAAAACCCAAACCAGGCCCCAAACGACCCCGTAGGAGGCGTGAACACCTCCCATGGGACCAATGTAACTTGTAGGAACTGACCGCGTAGTCCCGGGTCTCCCGGTTTGAGAGTATGACGATAATTTGCAAAAATCACACTTAGACTTGAAAACAGGCCGTTAAAGGGTGAAAACCCAAACCAGCACCCGAACGACCCCGTAGGAGGCGCGAACACCTCGCACGGGACCAATGTAACTTGTAGGAACTGACCGCGTAGTCCCGGGTCTCTCGGTTTGAGAGTATGACGATAATTTACAAAAATCACACTTAGACTTGAAAAAGGGCCGTTAAAGGGTGAAAACCCAAACCAGCCCCCAAATGACCCCGTAGGAGGCACGAACACCTCACACGGGACCAATGTAACTTGTAGGAACTGACCGCGTAGTCCCGGGTCTCCCGGTTTAAGAGTATGACTATAATTTGCAAAAATCTCACTTAGACTTGAAAATTGGCCGTTAAATGGTGAAAACCCAAACCAGCACCCAAACGACCCCGTAGGAGGCGCGAACACCTCGCACGGGACCAATGTAACTTGTAGGAACTGACCGCGTAGTCCCGGGTCTCCCGGTTTGAGATTATTACGATAATTTGCAAAAATCACACTTATACTTGAAAACCGGCCGTTAAATGGTGAAAACCCAAACCAGCCCCCAAATGACCCCGTAGGAGGCGCGAACACCTCGCACGGGACCAATGTAACTTGTAGGAATTGAACGCGTAGTCCCAGGTCTCCCGGTTTGAGAGTATGATGATAATTTACAAAAATCACACTTTGACTTGAAAGTAGGCCGTTAAAGGGTGAAAACCCAAACCAGCACCCAAACGACCCCGTAGGAGGCACGAACACCTCGCACGGGACCAATGTAACTTGTAGGAACGAACCGCGTAGTCCCGAGTCTCCCGGTTTGAGAGTATGATGATAATTTACAAAAATCACACTTATACTTGAAAACCGGCCATTAAATGGTGAAAACCCAAACCAGCCCCCAAATGACCCCGTAGGAGGCGTGAACACCTCGCACGGGACCAATGTAACTTGTAGGAACTGACCGCGTAGTCCCGGGTCTCCCGGTTTGAGAGTATGACGATAATTTGCAAAAATCACACTTAGACTTGAAAACAGGCCGTTAAAGGGTGAAAACCCAAACCAGCCCCCAAACGACCCCGTAGGAGGCGCGAACACCTCGCACGGGACCAATGTAACTTGTAGGAACTGACCGCGTAGTCCCGGGTCTCTCGGTTTGAGAGTATGACGATAATTTACAAAAATCACACTTAGACTTGAAAACGGGTCGTTAAAGGGTGAAAACCCAAACCAGCCCCCAAACGACCCCGTAGGAGGCACGAACACCTCACACGGGACCAATGTAACTTGTAGGAACTGACCGCGTAGTCCCGGGTCTCCCGGTTTAAGAGTATGACTATAATTTGCAAAAATCTCACTTAGACTTGAAAATTGGCCGTTAAATGGTGAAAACCCAAACCAGCCCCCAAACGACCCCGTAGGAGGCGCGAACACCTCGCACGGGACCAATGTAACTTGTAGGAACTGATCGCGTAGTCCCGGGTCTCCGGGTTTGAGAGTATTACGATAATTTGCAAAAATCACACTTATACTTGAAAACCGGCCGTTAAATGGTGAAAACCCAAACCAGCCCCCAAATGACCCCGTAGGAGGCGCGAACACCTCGCACGGGACCAATGTAACTTGTAGGAATTGAACGCGTAGTCCCAGGTCTCCCGGTTTGAGAGTATGACGATAATTTACAAAAATCACACTTAGACTTGAAAACAGGCCGTTAAAGGGTGAAAACCCAAACCAGCCCCCAAACGACCCCGTAGGAGGCGCGAACACCTCGCACGGGACCAATGTAACTTGTAGGAACTGACCGCGTAGTCCCGGGTCTCCCGGTTTGAGAGTATTACGATAATTTGCAAAAATCACACTTATACTTGAAAACCGGCCGTTAAATGGTGAAAACCCAAACCAGCCCCCAAATGACCCCGTAGGAGGCGCGAACACCTCGCACGGGACCAATGTAACATGTAGGAATTGAACGCGTAGTCCCAGGTCTCCCGGTTTGAGAGTATGACGATAATTTACAAAAATCACACTTAGACTTGAAAACAGGCCGTTAAAGGGTGAAAACCCAAACCAGCCCCCAAACGACCCCGTAGGAGGCGCGAACACCTCGCACGGGACCAATGTAACTTGTAGGAACTGACCGCGTAGTCCCGGGTCTCCCGGTTTGAGAGTATTACGATAATTTGCAAAAATCACACTTATACTTGAAAACCGGCCGTTAAATGGTGAAAACCCAAACCAGCCCCCAAATGACCCCGTAGGAGGCACGAACACCTCGCACGGGACCAATGTAACTTGTAGGAATGAACCGCGTAGTCCCGGGTCTCCCGGTTTGAGAGTATGACGATAATTTGCAAAAATCACACTTAGACTTGAAAACAGGCCGTTAAAGGGTGAAAACCCAAACCAGCCCCCAAACGACCCCGTAGGAGGCGCGAACACCTCGCACGGGACCAATGTAACTTGTAGGAACTGACCGCGTAGTCCCGGGTCTCTCGGTTTGAGAGTATGACGATAATTTACAAAAATCACACTTAGACTTGAAAACGGGCCGTTAAAGGGTGAAAACCCAAACCAGCCCCCAAACGACCCCGTAGGAGGCACGAACACCTCACACGGGACCAATGTAACTTGTAGGAACTGACCGCGTAGTCCCGGGTCTCCCGGTTTAAGAGTATGACTATAATTTGCAAAAATCTCACTTAGACTTGAAAATTGGCCGTTAAATGGCGAAAACCCAAACCAGCCCCCAAACAACCCCGTAGGAGGCGCGAACACCTCGCACGGGACCAATGTAACTTGTAGGAACTGACCGCGTAGTCCCGGGTCTCCCGGTTTGAGAGTATTACGATAATTTGCAAAAATCACACTTATACTTGAAAACCGGCCGTTAAATGGTGAAAACCCAAACCAGCCCCCAAATGACCCCGTAGGAGGCGCGAACACCTCGCACGGGACCAATGTAACTTGTAGGAATTGAACGTGTAGTCCCAGGTCTCCCGGTTTGAGAGTATGACGATAATTTACAAAAATCACACTTTGACTTGAAAGTAGGCCGTTAAAGGTTGAAAACCCAAACCAGCCCCCAAACGACCCCGTAGGAGGCGTGAGCATCTCGCACGAGACCAATGTAACTTGTAGGAACTGACCGCGTAGTCCCGGGTCTCCCGGTTTGAGAGTATGACGATAATTTGCAAAAATCACACTTAGACTTGAAAACAGGCCGTTAAAGGGTGAAAACCCAAACCAGCCCCCAAACGACCCCGTAGGAGGCGCGAACACCTCGCACGGGACCAATGTAACTTGTAGGAACTGACCGCGTAGTCCCGGGTCTCTCGGTTTGAGAGTATGACGATAATTTACAAAAATCACACTTAGACTTGAAAACGGGCCGTTAAAGGGTGAAAACCCAAACCAGCCCCCAAACGACCCCGTAGGAGGCACGAACACCTCACACGGGACCAATGTAACTTGTAGGAACTGACCGCGTAGTCCGGGGTCTCCCGGTTTGAGAGTATGATGATAATTTGCAAAAATCACACTTAGACTTGAAAACAGGCCGTTAAAGGGTGAAAACCCAAACCAGGCCCCAAACGACCCCGTAGGAGGCGTGAACACCTCCCATGGGACCAATGTAACTTGTAGGAACTGACCGCGTAGTCCCGGGTCTCCCGGTTTGAGAGTATGACGATAATTTGCAAAAATCACACTTAGACTTGAAAACAGGCCGTTAAAGGGTGAAAACCCAAACCAGCCCTCAAATGACCCCGTAGGAGGAGCGAACACCTCGCACGGGACCAATGTAACTTGTAAGAACTGACCGCGTAGTCCCGGGTCTCCCGGTTTGAGAGTATGATGATAATTTGCAAAAATTAGACTTAGACTTGAAAACAGGCCGTTAAAGGGGAAAACTCAAACCATCCCCCAAACGACCCCGTAGGAGGCGTGAACACCTCGCACGGGACCAATGTAACTTGTAGGAACTGACCATGTAGTCCCGGGTCTCCCGGTTTGAGAGTATGATGATAATTTGCAAAAATCACACTTAGACTTGAAAACAGGCCGTTAAAGGGTGAAAACCCAAACCAGCCCCCAAACGACCCCGTAGGAGGCACGAACACCTCGCACGGGACCAATGTAACTTGTAGGAACTGACCGCGTAGTCCCGGGTCTCCCGGTTTGATAGTATGACGATAATTTGCAAAAATCACACTTAGACTTGAAAACCGGCCGTTAAAGAGTGAAAACCCAAACCAGCCCCCAAACGACCCCGTAGGAGGCACGAACACCTCGCACGGGACCAATGTAACTTGTAGGAACTGACCGCGTAGTTCTGGGTCTCCCAGTTTGAGAGTATGACGATAATTTGCGAAAATCACACTTAGACTTGAAAACAGGCCGTTAAAGGGTGAAAACCCAAACCAGCCCCCAAACGACCCCATAGGAGGCACGAACACCTCACACGGGACCAATGTAACTTGTAGGAACTGACCGCGTAGTCCCGGGTCTCCCGGTTTGAGAGTATGATGATAATTTACAAAAATCACACTTAGACTTGAAAACCGACCGTTAAAGGGTGAAAACCTAAACAAGCCCCCAAACGACCCCGTAGGAGGCGTAAACACCTCGCACGGGACCAATGTAACTTGTAGGAACTGACCGCGTAGTCCCGGGTCTCCCGGTTTGAGAGTATGACGATAATTTTCAAAAATCACACTTAGACTTGAAAACAGGCCGTTAAAGGGTGAAAACCCAAACCAGCACCCGAACGACCCCGTAGGAGGCACGAATACCTCGCACGGGACCAATGTAACTTGTAGGAACTGACCGCGTAGTCCCGGGTCTCTCGGTTTGAGAGTATGACGATAATTTACAAAAATCACACTTAGACTTGAAAAAGGGCCGTTAAAGGGTGAAAACCCAAACCAGCCCCCAAATGACCCCGTAGGAGGCACGAACACCTCACACGGGACCAATGTAACTTGTAGGAACTGACCGCGTAGTCCCGGGTCTCCCGGTTTAAGAGTATGACTATAATTTGCAAAAATCTCACTTAGACTTGAAAATTGGCCGTTAAATGGTGAAAACCCAAACCAGCCCCCAAACGACCCCGTAGGAGGCGCGAACACCTCGCACGGGACCAATGTAACTTGTAGGAACTGACCGCGTAGTCCCGGGTCTCCCGGTTTGAGATTATTACGATAATTTGCAAAAATCACACTTATACTTGAAAACCGGCCGTTAAATGGTGAAAACCCAAACCAGCCCCCAAATGACCCCGTAGGAGGCGCGAACACCTCGCACGGGACCAATGTAACTTGTAGGAATTGAACGCGTAGTCCCGGGTCTCTCGGTTTGAGAGTATGACGATAATTTACAAAAATCACACTTAGACTTGAAAACGGGCCGTTAAAGGGTGAAAACCCAAACCAGCCCCCAAATAACCCCGTAGGAGGCACGAACACCTCACACGGGACCAATGTAACTTGTAGGAACTGACCGCGTAGTCCCGGGTCTCCCGGTTTAAGAGTATGACTATAATTTGCAAAAATCTCACTTAGACTTGAAAATTGGCCGTTAAATGGTGAAAACCCAAACCAGCCCCCAAACGACCCCGTAGGAGGCGCGAACACCTCGCACGGGACCAATGTAACTTGTAGGAACTGACCGCGTAGTCCCGGGTCTCCCGGTTTGAGATTATTACGATAATTTGCAAAAATCACACTTATACTTGAAAACCGGCCGTTAAATGGTGAAAACCCAAACCAGCCCCCAAATGACCCCGTAGGAGGCGCGAACACCTCGCACGGGACCAATGTAACTTGTAGGAATTGAACGCGTAGTCCCAGGTCTCCCGGTTTGAGAGTATGATGATAATTTACAAAAATCACACTTTGACTTGAAAGTAGGCCGTTAACGGGTGAAAACCCAAACCAGCCCCCAAACGACCCCGTAGGAGGCACGAACACCTCGCACGGGACCAATGTAACTTGTAGGAACGAACCGCGTAGTCCCGAGTCTCCCGGTTTGAGAGTATGATGATAATTTACAAAAATCACACTTATACTTGAAAACCGGCCATTAAATGGTGAAAACCCAAACCAGCCCCCAAATGACCCCGTAGGAGGCGTGAACACCTCGCACGGGACCAATGTAACTTGTAGGAACTGACCGCGTAGTCCCGGGTCTCCCGGTTTGAGAGTATGACGATAATTTGCAAAAATCACACTTAGACTTGAAAACAGGCCGTTAAAGGGTGAAAACCCAAACCAGCCCCCAAACGACCCCGTAGGAGGCGCGAACACCTCGCACGGGACCAATGTAACTTGTAGGAACTGACCGCGTAGTCCCGGGTCTCTCGGTTTGAGAGTATGACGATAATTTACAAAAATCACACTTAGACTTGAAAACGGGTCGTTAAAGGGTGAAAACCCAAACCAGCCCCCAAACGACCCCGTAGGAGGCACGAACACCTCACACGAGACCAATGTAACTTGTAGGAACTGCCCGCGTAGTCCCGGGTCTCCCGGTTTAAGAGTATGACTATAATTTGCAAAAATCTCACTTAGACTTGAAAATTGGCCGTTAAATGGTGAAAACCCAAACCAGCCCCCAAACGACCCCGTAGGAGGCGCGAACACCTCGCACGGGACCAATGTAACTTGTAGGAACTGACCGCGTAGTCCCGGGTCTCCGGGTTTGAGAGTATTACGATAATTTGCAAAAATCACACTTATACTTGAAAACCGGCCGTTAAATGGTGAAAACCCAAACCAGCCACCAAATGACCCCGTAGGAGGCGCGAACACCTCGCACGGGACCAATGTAACTTGTAGGAATTGAACGCGTAGTCCCAGGTCTCCCGGTTTGAGAGTATGACGATAATTTACAAAAATCACACTTAGACTTGAAAACAGGCCGTTAAAGGGTGAAAACCCAAACCAGCCCCCAACGACCCCGTAGGAGGCACGAACACCTCGCACGGGACCAATGTAACTTGTAGGAACGAACCGCGTAGTCCCGGGTCTCCCGGTTTGAGAGTATGACGATAATTTGCAAAAATCACACTTAGACTTGAAAACAGGCCGTTAAAGGGTGAAAACCCAAACCAGCCCCCAAACGACCCCGTAGGAGGCGTGAGCATCTCGCACGAGACCAATGTAACTTGTAGGAACTGACCGCGTAGTCTCGGGTCTCCCGGTTTGAGAGTATGACGGTAATTTGCAAAAATCACACTTAGACTTGAAAACAGGCCGTTAAAGGGTGAAAACCCAAACCAGCCCCCAAACGACCCCGTAGGAGGCGCGAACACCTCGCACGGGACCAATGTAACTTGTAGGAACTGACCGCGTAGTCCCGGGTCTCTCGGTTTGAGAGTATGACGATAATTTACAAAAATCACACTTAGACTTGAAAACGGGCCGTTAAAGGGTGAAAACCCAAACCAGGCCCCAAACGACCCCGTAGGAGGCGTGAACACCTCCCATGGGACCAATGTAACTTGTAGGAACTGACCGCGTAGCCCGGGTCTCCCGGTTTGAGAGTATGACGATAATTTGCAAAAATCACACTTAGACTTGAAAACAGGCCGTTAAAGGGTGAAAACCCAAACCAGCCCCCAAATGACCCCGTAGGAGGTGCGAACACCTCGCACGGGACCAATGTAACTTGTAAGAACTGACCGCGTAGTCCCGGGTCTCCCGGTTTGAGAGTATGACGATAATTTGCAAAAATTAGACTTAGACTTGAAAACAGGCCGTTAAAGGGGAAAACTCAAACCATCCCCCAAACGACCCCGTAGGAGGCGTGAACACCTCGCACGGGACCAATGTAACTTGTAGGAACTGACCGTGTAGTCCCGGGTCTCCCGGTTTGAGAGTATGACGATAATTTGCAAAAATCATACTTAGACTTGAAAACAGGGCGTTAAAGGGTGAAAACCCAAACCAGCCCCCAAACGACCCCGTAGGAGGCACGAACACCTCGCACGGGACCAATGTAAGTTGTAGGAACTGACCGCGTAGTCCCGGGTCTCCCGGTTTGAGAGTATGATGATAATTTGCAAAAATCACACTTAGACTTGAAAACGGGCTGTCAAAGGGTGAAAACCCAAACCAGCCCCCAAACGACCCCGTAGGAGGCACGAACACCTCGCACGGGACCAATGTGACTTGTAGGAACTGACCGCGTAGTCTCGCGTCTCCCGGTTTGATAGTATGACGATAATTTGCAAAAATCACACTTAGACTTGAAAACAGGCCGTTAAAGGGTGAAAACCCAAACCAGCCCCCAAACGACCCCGTAGGAGGCACGAACACCTCGCACGGGACCAATGTAAATTGTAGGACTTGACCGCGTAGTCCCGCATCTCCCGGTTTGAGAGTATGACGATAATTTGCAAAAATCACACTTAGACTTGAAAACAGGCCGTTAAATGGTGAAAACCCAAACCAGCCCCCAAACGACCCCGTAGGAGGCGCGAACACCTCGCACGGGATCAATTTAACTTGTAGAAACTGACCGCGTAGTCCAAGGTCTCCCGATTTGAGAGTATGACGATAATTTACACAAATCACACTTTGACTTGAAAACAGGCCGTTAAAGGGTGAAAACCCAAACCAACCCCCAAACGACCCCGTAGGAGGCACGAACACCTCGCACGGGACTAATGTAACTTATAGGAACCGACCGTGTAGTCCCGGGTCTCCCGATTTGAGAGTATGACGATAATTTGCAAAAATACACTTAGACATGAAAACAGGTCGTTAAAGGGTGAAAACCCAAACCAGCCCCCAAACGACCCCGTAGGAGGCACGAACACCTCGAACGGGACCAATGTAACTTGTAGGAACGGACCGCGTAGTCCCGGGTCTCCCGGTTTGAGAGTATGACGATAATTTGCAAAAATCACACTTAGACTTGAAAACAGGCCGTTAAAGGGTGAAAACCCAAACCAGCCCCCAAACGACCCCGTGGGAGGCGTGAACATCTCGCACGGGACCAATGTAACTTGTAGGAACTGACCGCGTAGTCCCGGGTCTCCCGGTTTGAGAGTATGACGATAATTTGCAAAAATCACATTTAGACTTGAAAACAGGCCGTTAAAGGGTGAAAACCCAAACCAGCCCCCAAACGACCCCGTAGGAGGCGCGAACACCTCGCACGGGACCAATGTAACTTGTAGGAACTGACCGCGTAGTCCCGGGTCTCTCGGTTTGAGAGTATGACGATAATTTACAAAAATCACACTTAGACTTGAAAACGGACCGTTAAAGGGTGAAAACCCAAACCAGCCCCCAAACGACCCCGTAGGAGGCGCGAACACCTCGCACGGGACCAATGTAACTTTTAGGAACTGACCGCGTAGTCCCGGGTCTCCCGATTTGAGTGTATGACGATAATTTGGAAAAATCACACTTAGACTTGAAAACGGGCCGTTAAAGGGTGAAAACCCAAACTAGCCCCCAAACGACCCCGTAGGAGGCATGAACACCTTGCACGAGACCAATGTAACTTGTAGGAACTGACCGCGTAGTCCCGGGTCTCCCGATTTGAGAGTATGATGATAATTTGCAAAAATCACACTTAGACTTGAAAATAGGCCGTTAAAGGGTGAAAACCCAAACAAGCCCCCAAACGACCCCGTAGGAGGCGTGAACACCTCGCACGGGACCAATGTAACTTGTAGGAACTGACCGCGTAGTCCCGGGTCTCCCGGTTTGAGAGTATGATGATAATTTGTAAAAATCACACTTAGACTTCAAAACAGGCCGTTAAAGGGTGAAAACCCAAACCAGCCCCCAAACGACCCCGTAGGAGGCGCGAACACCTCGCACGGGACCAATGTTACTTGAAAGAACTGACCGCGTAGTCCCGGGTCTCCCGGTTTGAGAGTATGACGATAATTTGCAAAAATTAGACTTATACTTGAAAACAGGCCGTTAAAGGGGAAAACCCAAACCAGCCCCCAAACGACCCCGTAGGAGGCGTGAACACCTCGCACGGGACCAATGTAACTTGTAGGAACTGACCGCGTAGTCCCGGGTCTCTCGGTTTGAGAGTATGACGATAATTTACAAAAATCACACTTAGACTTGAAAACGGACTGTTAAAGGGTGAAAACCCAAACCAGCCCCCAAACGACCCCGTAGGAGGCACGAACACCTCGCACGGGACCAATGTAACTTGTAGGAACTAACCGCGTAGTCCCGGGTCTCCCGGTTTGAGAGTATGACGATAATATGCAAAAATCACACTTAGACTTGAAAACAGGCCGTTAAAGTTTGAAAACCCAAACCAGCCCCCAAACGACCCCGTTAGAGGCACGAACACCTCGCACGGGACCAATGTAACTTGTAGGAACTGACCGCGTAGTCCCGGGTCTCCCGGTTTGAGAGTATGACTATAATTTGCAAAAATCTCACTTAGACTTGAAAATTGGCCGTTAAATGGTGAAAACCCAAACCAGCCCCCAAACGACCCCGTAGGAGGCGCGAACACCTCGCACGGGACCAATGTAACTTGTAGGAACTGACCGCGTAGTCCCGGGTCTCCCGGTTTGAGAGTATTACAATAATTTGCAAAAATCACACTTATACTAGAAAATAGGCCGTTAAAGGGTGAAAACCCAAACCAGCCCCCAAACGACCCCGTAGGAGGCACCAACACCTCGCACGGGACCAATGTAACTTGTAGGAACTGACCGCGTAGTCCCGGGTCTCCCGGTTTGAGAGTATGACGATAATTTGCAAAAATCACACTTAGACTTGAAAACGGGCCGTTAAAGGGTGAAAACCCAAACCAGTCCCGAAACGACCCCGTAGGAGGCGCGAACACCTCGGACGGGACCAATGTAACTTGAAAGAACTGACAGCGTAGTCCCGGGTCTCCCGATTTGAGAGTATTACGATAATTTGCAAAAATTAGACTTAGACTTGAAAACAGGCCGTCAAAGGGGAAAACCCAAACCAGCCCCCAAACGACCCCGTAGGAGGCGTGAACACCTCGCACGGGACCAATGTAACTTGTAGGAACTGACCGCGTAGTCCCGGGTCTCCCGGTTTGAGAGTATGACGATAATTTACGAAAATCACACTTAGACTTGAAAACGGACCGTTAAAGGGTGAAAACCCAAACCAACCCCCAAACGACCCCGTAGGAGGCGCGAACACCTCGCACGGGACCAATGTAACTTGAAAGAACTGACCGCGTAGTCCCGGGTCTCCCGGTTTGAGAGTATGACAATAATTTGCAAAAATTAGACTTAGACTTGAAAATAGGTCGTTAAAGGGGAAAACCCAAACCAGCCCCCAAACGACCCCGTAGGAGGCGTGAACAACTCGCACGGGACCAATGTAACTTGTAGGAACTGACCGCGTAGCCTCGGGTCTCTCGGTTTGAGAGTATGACGATAATTTGCAAAAATCACACTTAGACTTGAAAACGGACCGTTAAAGGGTGAAAACCCAAACCAGCCCCCAAACGACCCCGTAGGAGGAACGAACACCTCGCACGGGACCAATGTAACTTGTAGGAACTGACCGCGTAGTCCCGGTTCTCCCGGTTTGAGAGTGTGACGATAATTTGCAAAAATCACACTTAGACTTGAAAACAGGCCGTTAAAGGGTGAAAACCCAAACCAGCCCCCAAACGACCCCGTAGGATGCACGAACATCTCGCACGGGACCAATGTAACTTGTAGGAACTGACCGCGTAGTCCCGGGTCTCCCGGTTTGAGAGTATGATGATAATTTGCGAAAATCACACTTAGACTTGAAAACAGGCCATTAAAGGGTGAAAACCCAAACCAGCCCCCAAACGACCCCGTAGGAGGCACGAACACCTCGCACGGGACCAATGTAACTTGTAGTAACTGACCGCGTAGTCCCGGGTCTCTCGGTTTGAGAGTATGACGATAATTTGTAAAAATCACACTTAGACTTGAAAACAGGCCGTTAAAGGGTGAAAACCCAAACCAGCCCCCAAACGACCCCGTAGGAGGCACGAACACCTCGCACGGGACCAATGTAACTTGTAGGAACTGACCGCGTAGTCCCGGGTCTCCCGGTTTGAGAGTATGACGATAATTTGCAAAAATCACACTTAGAATTGAAAACAGGCCGTTAAAGGGTGATAACCCAAACCAGCCCCCAAACGACCCCGTAGGAGGCGTGAACATCTCGCACAGGACCAATGTAACTTGTAGGAACTGACTGCGTAGTCCCGGGTCTCCCGGTTTGAGAGTATGACAATAATTTGCAAAAATCACACTTAGAATTGAAAACAGGCCGTTAAAGGGTGATAACCCAAACCAGCCCCCAAACGACCCCGTAGGAGGCGCGAACACCTCGCACGGGACCAATGTAACTTGTAGGAACTGACTGCATAGTCCCGGGTCTCCCAATTTAAGAGTATGATGATAATTTGCAAAAATTAGACTTAGACTTGAAAACAGGCCGTCAAAGGGGAAAACCCAAACCAGCCCCCAAACGACCCCGTAGGAGGCGTGAACACCTCGCACGGGACCAATGTAACTTGTAGGAACTGACCGCGTAGTCCCGGGTCTCTCGGTTTGAGAGTATGATGATAATTTACAAAAATCACACTTAGACTTGAAAACGGACCGTTAAAGGGTGAAAACCCAAACCAGCGCCCAAACGACCCCGTAGGAGGCACGAACACCTCGTACTGGACCAATGTAACTTGTAGGAACTGACCGCGTATTCCCGGGTCTCCCAGTTTGAGAGTATGACGATAATTTGCAAAAATCACACTTAGACTTGAAAACAGGCCGTTAAAGTTTGAGAACCCAAACCAACCCCCAAACGACCCCGTAGGAGGCACGAACACCTCGCACGGGACCAATGTAACTTGTAGGAACTGACCGCGTAGTCCCGGGTCTCCCGGTTTGAGAGTATGATGATAATTTGCAAAAATCACACTTAGACTTGAAAACAGGCCGTTAAAGGGTCAAAACCCAAACCAGCCCCCAAATGACCCCGTAGGAGGCACGAACACCTCGCACGGGACCAATGTAAGTTATAGGAACTGACCGCGTAGTCCCGGGTCTCCCGATTTGAGAGTATGACGATAATTTGCAAAAATACACTTAGACATGAAAACAGGCCGTTAAAGGGTGAAAACCCAAACCAGCCCCCAAACGACCCCGTAGGAGGCACGAACACCTCGCACGGGACCAATATAACTTGTAGGAACGGACCGCGTAGTCCCGGGTCTCCCGGTTTGAGAGTATGATGATAATTTGCAAAAATCACACTTAGACTTGAAAACAGGCCGTTAAAGGGTGAAAACCCAAACCAGCCCCCAAACGACCCCGTAGGAGGCGTGAACATCTCGCACAGGACCAATGTAACTTGTAGGAACTGACTGCGTAGTCCCGGGTCTCCCGGTTTGAGAGTATGACAATAATTTGCAAAAATCACACTTAGACTTGAAAACAGGCCGTTAAAGGGTGAAAAACCAAACCAGCCCCCAAACGACCCCGTAGGAGGCGCGAACACCTCGCACGGGACCAATGTAACTTGTAGGAACTGACCGCGTAGTCCCGGGTCTCTCGGTTTTAGAGTATGACGATAATTTACAAAAATCACACTTAGACTTGAAAACGGACCGTTAAAGGGTGAAAACCCAAACCAGCCCCCAAACGACCCCGTAGGAGGCACGAACACCTCGCACGGGACCAATGTAACTTGTAAGAACTGACCGCGAAGTCCCGGGTCTCCCGGTTTGAGAGTATGACGACAATTTATGAAAATCACACTTAGACTTGAAAACAAGCCGTTAAAGGGTGAAAACCCAAACCAGCTCCCAAACGACCCCTTGGAGGCACGAACACCTCGCACGGGACCAATGTAACTTGTAGGAACTGACCGCGTAGTCTCGGGTCTCCCGGTTTGAGAGTATGACGATAATTTGTAAAAATCACATTTAGACTTGAAAACAGGCCGTTAAACGGTGAAAACCCAAACCAGCCCCCAAACGACCCCGTAGGAGGCGCGAACACCTCGCACGGGACCAATGTAACTTTTAGGAACTGACCGCGTAGTCCCGGGTCTCCCGGTTTGAGTGTATGACGACAATTTGTAAAAATCACATTTAGACTTGAAAACAGGCCGTTAAACGGTGAAAACCCAAACCAGCCCCCAAACGACCCCGTAGGAGGCGCGAACACCTCGCACGGGACCAATGTAACTTTTAGGAACTGACCGCGTAGTCCCGGGTCTCCCGGTTTGAGTGTATGACGACAATTTGCAAAAATCACACTTAGACTTGAAAACGGGTCGTTAAAGGGTGAAAACCCAAACCAGCCCCCAAACGACCCCGTAGGAGGCACGAACACCTCACACGGGACCAATGTAACTTGTAGGAACTGACCGCGTAGTCCCGGGTCTCCCGGTTTAAGAGTATGACTATAATTTGCAAAAATCTCACTTAGACTTGAAAATTGGCCGTTAAATGGCGAAAACCCAAACCAGCCCCCAAACAACCCCGTAGGAGGCGCGAACACCTCGCACGGGACCAATGTAACTTGTAGGAACTGACCGCGTAGTCCCGGGTCTCCCGGTTTGAGAGTATTACGATAATTTGCAAAAATCACACTTATACTTGAAAACCGGCCGTTAAATGGTGAAAACCCAAACCAGCCCCCAAATGACCCCGTAGGAGGCGCGAACACCTCGCACGGGACCAATGTAACTTGTAGGAATTGAACGCGTAGTCCCAGGTCTCCCGGTTTGAGAGTATGACGATAATTTACAAAAATCACACTTTGACTTGAAAGTAGGCCGTTAAAGGGTGAAAACCCAAACCAGCCCCCAAACGACCCCGTAGGAGGCGTGAGCATCTCGCACGAGACCAATGTAACTTGTAGGAACTGACCGCGTAGTCCCGGGTCTCTCGGTTTGAGAGTATGACGATAATTTGCAAAAATCACACTTAGACTTGAAAACAGGCCGTTAAAGGGTGAAAACCCAAACCAGCCCTCAAACGACCCCGTAGGAGGCGCGAACACCTCGCACGGGACCAATGTAACTTGTAGGAACTGACCGCGTAGTCCCGGGTCTCTCGGTTTGAGAGTATGACGATAATTTACAAAAATCACACTTAGACTTGAAAACGGGCCGTTAAAGGGTGAAAACCCAAACCAGCCCCCAAACGACCCCGTAGGAGGCACGAACACCTCACACGGGACCAATGTAACTTGTAGGAACTGACCGCGTAGTCCGGGGTCTCCCGGTTTGAGAGTATGATGATAATTTGCAAAAATCACACTTAGACTTGAAAACAGGCCGTTAAAGGGTGAAAACCCAAACCAGGCCCCAAACGACCCCGTAGGAGGCGTGAACACCTCCCATGGGACCAATGTAACTTGTAGGAACTGAGCGCGTAGTCCCGGGTCTCCCGGTTTGAGAGTATGACGATAATTTGCAAAAATCACACTTAGACTTGAAAACAGGCCGTTAAAGGGTGAAAACCCAAACCAGCCCCCAAATGACCCCGTAGGAGGAGCGAACACCTCGCACGGGACCAATGTAACTTGTAAGAACTGACCGCGTAGTCCCGGGTCTCCCGGTTTGAGAGTATGACGATAATTTGCAAAAATTAGACTTAGACTTGAAAACAGGCCGTTAAAGGGGAAAACTCAAACCATCCCCCAAACGACCCCGTAGGAGGCGTGAACACCTCGCACGGGACCAATGTAACTTGTAGGAACTGACCATGTAGTCCCGGGTCTCCCGGTTTGAGAGTATGACGATAATTTGCAAAAATCACACTTAGACTTGAAAACAGGCCGTTAAAGGGTGAAAACCCAAACCAGCCCCCAAACGACCCCGTAGGAGGCACGAACACCTCGCACGGGACCAATGTAACTTGTAGGAACTGACCGCGTAGTCCCGGGTCTCCCGGTTTGAGAGTATGATGATAATTTGCAAAAATCACACTTAGACTTGAAAACCGGCCGTTAAAGAGTGAAAACCCAAACCAGCCCCCAAACGACCCCGTAGGAGGCACGAACACCTCGCACGGGACCAATGTAACTTGTAGGAACTGACCGCGTAGTTCTGGGTCTCCCAGTTTGAGAGTATGACGATAATTTGCAAAAATCACACTTAGACTTGAAAACAGGCCGTTAAAGGGTGAAAACCCAAACCAGCCCCCAAACGACCCCGTAGGTGGCACGAACACCTCACACGGGACCAATGTAACTTGTAGGAACTGACCGAGTAGTCCCGGGTCTCCCGGTTTGAGAGTATGATGATAATTTACAAAAATCACACTTAGACTTGAAAACCGGCCGTTAAAGGGTGAAAACCTAAACAAGCCCCCAAACGACCCCGTAGGAGGGGTGAACACCTCGCACGGGACCAATGTAACTTGTAGGAATTGACCGCGTAGTCCCGGGTCTCCCGGTTTGAGAGTATGACGATAATTTTCAAAAATCACACTTAGACTTGAAAACAGGCCGTTAAAGGGTGAAAACCCAAACCAGCACCCAAACGACCCCGTAGGAGGCGCGAATACCTCGCACGGGACCAATGTAACTTGTAGGAACTGACCGCGTAGTCCCGGGTCTCTCGGTTTGAGAGTATGACGATAATTTACAAAAATCACACTTAGACTTGAAAAAGGGCCGTTAAAGGGTGAAAACCCAAACCAGCCCCCAAACGACCCCGTAGGAGGCACGAACACCTCACACGGGACCAATGTAACTTGTAGGAACTGACCGCGTAGTCCCGGGTCTCCCGGTTTAAGAGTATGACTATAATTTGCAAAAATCTCACTTAGACTTGAAAATTGGCCGTTAAATGGTGAAAACCCAAACCAGCCCCCAAACGACCCCGTAGGAGGCGCGAACACCTCGCACGGGACCAATGTAACTTGTAGGAACTGACCGCGTAGTCCCGGGTCTCCCGGTTTGAGATTATTACGATAATTTGCAAAAATCACACTTATACTTGAAAACCGGCCGTTAAATGGTGAAAACCCAAACCAGCCCCCAAATGACCCCGTAGGAGGCGCGAACACCTCGCACGGGACCAATGTAACTTGTAGGAATTGAATGCGTAGTCCCAGGTCTCCCGGTTTGAGAGTATGACGATAATTTACAAAAATCACACTTTGACTTGAAAGTAGGCCGTTAAAGGGTGAAAACCCAAACCAGCCCCTAAACGACCCCGTAGGAGGCACGAACACCTCGCACGGGACCAATGTAACTTGTAGGAACGAACCGCGTAGTCCCGAGTCTCCCGGTTTGAGAGTATGATGATAATTTACAAAAATCACACTTATACTTGAAAACCGGCCGTTAAATGGTGAAAACCCAAACCAGCCCCCAAATGACCCCGTAGGAGGCGTGAACACCTCGCACGGGACCAATGTAACTTGTAGGAACTGACCGCGTAGTCCCGGGTCTCCCGGTTTGAGAGTATGACGATAATTTGCAAAAATCACACTTAGACTTGAAAACAGGCCGTTAAAGGGTGAAAACCCAAACCAGCCCCCAAACGACCCCGTAGGAGGCGCGAACACCTCGCACGGGACCAATGTAACGTGTAGGAACTGACCGCGTAGTCCCGGGTCTCTCGGTTTGAGAGTATGACGATAATTTACAAAAATCACACTTAGACTTGAAAACGGGTCGTTAAAGGGTGAAAACCCAAACCAGCCCCCAAACGACCCCGTAGGAGGCACGAACACCTCACACGGGACCAATGTAACTTGTAGGAACTGACCGCGTAGTTCTGGGTCTCCCAGTTTGAGAGTATGACGATAATTTGCAAAAATCACACTTAGACTTGAAAACAGGCCGTTAAAGGGTGAAAACCCAAACCAGCCCCCAAACGACCCCGTAGGAGGCACGAACACCTCACACGGGACCAATGTAACTTGTAGGAACTGACCGCGTAGTCCCGGGTCTCCCGGTTTGAGAGTATGATGATAATTTACAAAAATCACACTTAGACTTGAAAACCGGCCGTTAAAGGGTGAAAACCTAAACAAGCCCCCAAACGACCCCGTAGGAGGGGTGAACACCTCGCACGGGACCAATGTAACTTGTAGGAATTGACCGCGTAGTCCCGGGTCTCCCGGTTTGAGAGTATGACGATAATTTTCAAAAATCACACTTAGACTTGAAAACAGGCCGTTAAAGGGTGAAAACCCAAACCAGCACCCAAACGACCCCGTAGGAGGCGCGAATACCTCGCACGGGACCAATGTAACTTGTAGGAACTGACCGCGTAGTCCCGGGTCTCTCGGTTTGAGAGTATGACGATAATTTACAAAAATCACACTTAGACTTGAAAAAGGGCCGTTAAAGGGTGAAAACCCAAACCAGCCCCCAAACGACCCCGTAGGAGGCACGAACACCTCACACGGGACCAATGTAACTTGTAGGAACTGACCGCGTAGTCCCGGGTCTCCCGGTTTAAGAGTATGACTATAATTTGCAAAAATCTCACTTAGACTTGAAAATTGGCCGTTAAATGGTGAAAACCCAAACCAGCCCCCAAACGACCCCGTAGGAGGCGCGAACACCTCGCACGGGACCAATGTAACTTGTAGGAAATGACCGCGTAGTCCCGGGTCTCCCGGTTTGAGATTATTACGATAATTTGCAAAAATCACACTTATACTTGAAAACCGGCCGTTAAATGGTGAAAACCCAAACCAGCCCCCAAATGACCCCGTAGGAGGCGCGAACACCTCGCACGGGACCAATGTAACTTGTAGGAATTGAATGCGTAGTCCCAGGTCTCCCGTTTTGAGAGTATGACGATAATTTACAAAAATCACACTTTGACTTGAAAGTAGGCCGTTAAAGGGTGAAAACCCAAACCAGCCCCTAAACGACCCCGTAGGAGGCACGAACACCTCGCACGGGACCAATGTAACTTGTAGGAACGAACCGCGTAGTCCCGAGTCTCCCGGTTTGAGAGTATGATGATAATTTACAAAAATCACACTTATACTTGAAAACCGGCCGTTAAATGGTGAAAACCCAAACCAGCCCCCAAATGACCCCGTAGGAGGCGTGAACACCTCGCACGGGACCAATGTAACTTGTAGGAACTGACCGCGTAGTCCCGGGTCTCCCGGTTTGAGAGTATGACGATAATTTGCAAAAATCACACTTAGACTTGAAAACAGGCCGTTAAAGGGTGAAAACCCAAACCAGCCCCCAAACGACCCCGTAGGAGGCGCGAACACCTCGCACGGGACCAATGTAACGTGTAGGAACTGACCGCGTAGTCCCGGGTCTCTCGGTTTGAGAGTATGACGATAATTTACAAAAATCACACTTAGACTTGAAAACGGGTCGTTAAAGGGTGAAAACCCAAACCAGCCCCCAAACGACCCCGTAGGAGGCACGAACACCTCACACGGGACCAATGTAACTTGTAGGAACTGACCGCGTAGTCCCGGGTCTCCCGGTTTAAGAGTATGACTATAATTTGCAAAAATCTCACTTAGACTTGAAAATTGGCCGTTAAATGGTGAAAACCCAAACCAGCCCCCAAACGACCCCGTAGGAGGCGCGAACACCTCGCACGGGACCAATGTAACTTGTAGGAACTGACCGCGTAGTCCCGGGTCTCCGGGTTTGAGAGTATTACGATAATTTGCAAAAATCACACTTATACTTGAAAACCGGCCGTTAAATGGTGAAAACCCAAACCAGCCCCCATATGACCCCGTAGGAGGCGCGAACACCTCGCACGGGACCAATGTAACTTGTAGGAATTGAACGCGTAGTCCCAGGTCTCCCGGTTTGAGAGTATGACGATAATTTACAAAAATCACACTTAGACTTGAAAACAGGCCGTTAAAGGGTGAAAACCCAAACCAGCCCCCAACGACCCCGTAGGAGGCACGAACACCTCGCACGGGACCAATGTAACTTGTAGGAACGAACCGCGTAGTCCCGGGTCTCCCAGTTTGAGAGTATGGCGATAATTTGCAAAAATCACACTTAGACTTGAAAACAGGCCGTTAAAGGGTGAAAACCCAAACCAGCCCCCAAACGACCCCGTAGGAGGCGTGAGCATCTCGCACGAGACCAATGTAACTTGTAGGAACTGACCGCGTAGTCTCGGGTCTCCCGGTTTGAGAGTATGACGATAATTTGCAAAAATCACACTTAGACTTGAAAACAGGCCGTTAAAGGGTGAAAACCCAAACCAGCCCCCAAACGACCCCGTAGGAGGCGCGAACACCTCGCACGGGACCAATGTTACTTTTAGGAACTGACCGCGTAGTCCCGGGTCTCCCGGTTTGAGTGTATGACGACAATTTGCAAAAATCACACTTAGACTTGAAAACGGGTCGTTAAAGGGTGAAAACCCAAACCAGCCCCCAAACGACCCCGTAGGAGGCACGAACACCTCACACGGGACCAATGTAACTTGTAGGAACTGACCGCGTAGTCCCGGGTCTCCCGGTTTAAGAGTATGACTATAATTTGCAAAAATCTCACTTAGACTTGAAAATTGGCCGTTAAATGGCGAAAACCCAAACCAGCCCCCAAACAACCCCGTAGGAGGCGCGAACACCTCGCACGGGACCAATGTAACTTGTAGGAACTGACCGCGTAGTCCCGGGTCTCCCGGTTTGAGAGTATTACGATAATTTGCAAAAATCACACTTATACTTGAAAACCGGCCGTTAAATGGTGAAAACCCAAACCAGCCCCCAAATGACCCCGTAGGAGGCGCGAACACCTCGTACGGGACCAATGTAACTTGTAGGAATTGAACGCGTAGTCCCAGGTCTCCCGGTTTGAGAGTATGACGATAATTTATAAAAATCACACTTTGACTTGAAAGTAGGCCGTTAAAGGGTGAAAACCCAAACCAGCCCCCAAACGACCCCGTAGGAGGCGTGAGCATCTCGCACGAGACCAATGTAACTTGTAGGAACTGACCGCGTAGTCCCGGGTCTCCCGGTTTGAGAGTATGACGATAATTTGCAAAAATCACACTTAGACTTGAAAACAGGCCGTTAAAGGGTGAAAACCCAAACCAGCCCCCAAACGACCCCGTAGGAGGCGCGAACACCTCGCACGGGACCAATGTAACTTGTAGGAACTGACCGCGTAGTCCCGAGTCTCTCGGTTTGAGAGTATGACGATAATTTACAAAAATCACACTTAGACTTGAAAACGGGCCGTTAAAGGGTGAAAACCCAAACCAGCCCCCAAACGACGCCGTAGGAGGCACGAACACCTCACACGGGACCAATGTAACTTGTAGGAACTGACCGCGTAGTCCGGGGTCTCCCGGTTTGAGAGTATGATGATAATTTGCAAAAATCACACTTAGACTTGAAAACAGGCCGTTAAAGGGTGAAAACCCAAACCAGGCCCCAAACGACCCCGTAGGAGGCGTGAACACCTCCCATGGGACCAATGTTACTTGTAGGAACTGACCGCGTAGTCCCGGGTCTCCCGGTTTGAGAGTATGACGATAATTTGCAAAAATCACACTTAGACTTGAAAACAGGCCGTTAAAGGGTGAAAACCCAAACCAGCCCCCAAATGACCCCGTAGGAGGAGAGAACACCTCGCACGGGACCAATGTAACTTGTAAGAACTGACCGCGTAGTCCCGGGTCTCCCGGTTTGAGAGTATGACGATAATTTGCAAAAATTAGACTTAGACTTGAAAACAGGCCGTTAAAGGGGAAAACTCAAACCATCCCCCAAACGACCCCGTAGGAGGCGTGAACACCTCGCACGGGACCAATGTAACTTGTAGGAACTGACCATGTAGTCCCGGGTCTCCCGGTTTGAGAGTATGACGATAATTTGCAAAAATCACACTTAGACTTGAAAACAGGCCGTTAAAGGGTGAAAACCCAAACCAGCCCCCAAACGACCCCGTAGGAGGCACGAACACCTCGCACGGGACCAATGTAACTTGTAGGAACTGACCGCGTAGTCCCGGGTCTCCCGGTTTGAGAGTATGACGATAATTTGCAAAAATCACACTTAGACTTGAAAACCGGCCGTTAAAGAGTGAAAACCCAAACCAGCCCCCAAACGACCCCGTAGGAGGCACGAACACCTCGCACGGGACCAATGTAACTTGTAGGAACTGACCGCGTAGTTCTGGGTCTCCCAGTTTGAGAGTATGACGATAATTTGCGAAAATCACACTTAGACTTGAAAACAGGCCGTTAAAGGGTGAAAACCCAAACCAGCCCCCAAACGACCCCGTAGGAGGCACGAACACCTCACACGGGACCAATGTAACTTGTAGGAACTGACCGCGTAGTCCCGGGTCTCCCGGTTTGAGAGTATGATGATAATTTACAAAAATCACACTTAGACTTGAAAACCGGCCGTTAAAGGGTGAAAACCTAAACAAGCCCCCAAACGACCCCGTAGGAGGGGTGAACACCTCGCACGGGACCAATGTAACTTGTAGGAACTGACCGCATAGTCCCGGGTCTCCCGGTTTGAGAGTATGACGATAATTTTCAAAAATCACACTTAGACTTGAAAACAGGCCGTTAAAGGGTGAAAACCCAAACCAGCACCCAAACGACCCCGTAGGAGGCGCGAATACCTCGCACGGGACCAATGTAACTTGTAGGAACTGACCGCGTAGTCCCGGGTCTCTCGGTTTGAGAGTATGACGATAATTTACAAAAATCACACTTAGACTTGAAAAAGGGCCGTTAAAGGGTGAAAACCCAAACCAGCCCCCAAACGACCCCGTAGGAGGCACGAACACCTCACACGGGACCAATGTAACTTGTAGGAACTGACCGCGTAGTCCCGGGTCTCCCGGTTTAAGAGTATGACTATAATTTGCAAAAATCTCACTTAGACTTGAAAATTGGCCGTTAAATGGTGAAAACCCAAACCAGCCCCCAAACGACCCCGTAGGAGGCGCGAACACCTCGCACGGGACCAATGTAACTTGTAGGAACTGACCGCGTAGTCCCGGGTCTCCCGGTTTGAGATTATTACGATAATTTGCAAAAATCACACTTATACTTGAAAACCGGCCGTTAAATGGTGAAAACCCAAACCAGCCCCCAAATGACCCCGTAGGAGGCGCGAACACCTCGCACGGGACCAATGTAACTTGTAGGAATTGAACGCGTAGTCCCAGGTCTCCCGGTTTGAGAGTATGACGATAATTTACAAAAATCACACTTTGACTTGAAAGTAGGCCGTTAAAGGGTGAAAACCCAAACCAGCCCCTAAACGACCCCGTAGGAGGCACGAACACCTCGCACGGGACCAATGTAACTTGTAGGAACGAACCGCGTAGTCCCGAGTCTCCCGGTTTGAGAGTATGATGATAATTTACAAAAATCACACTTATACTTGAAAACCGGCCGTTAAATGGTGAAAACCCAAACCAGCCCCCAAATGACCCCGTAGGAGGCGTGAACACCTCGCACGGGACCAATGTAACTTGTAGGAACTGACCGCGTAGTCCCGGGTCTCCCGGTTTGAGAGTATGACGATAATTTGCAAAAATCACACTTAGACTTGAAAACAGGCCGTTAAAGGGTGAAAACCCAAACCAGCCCCCAAACGACCCCGTAGGAGGCGCGAACACCTCGCACGGGACCAATGTAACGTGTAGGAACTGACCGCGTAGTCCCGGGTCTCTCGGTTTGAGAGTATGATGATAATTTACAAAAATCACACTTAGACTTGAAAACGGGTCGTTAAAGGGTGAAAACCCAAACCAGCCCCCAAACGACCCCGTAGGAGGCACGAACACCTCACACGGGACCAATGTAACTTGTAGGAACTGACCGCGTAGTCCCGGGTCTCCCGGTTTAAGAGTATGACTATAATTTGCAAAAATCTCACTTAGACTTGAAAATTGGCCGTTAAATGGTGAAAACCCAAACCAGCCCCCAAACGACCCCGTAGGAGGCGCGAACACCTCGCACGGGACCAATGTAACTTGTAGGAACTGACCGCGTAGTCCCGGGTCTCCGGGTTTGAGAGTATTACGATAATTTGCAAAAATCACACTTATACTTGAAAACCGGCCGTTAAATGGTGAAAACCCAAACCAGCCCCCAAATGACCCCGTAGGAGGCGCGAACACCTCGCACGGGACCAATGTAACTTGTAGGAATTGAACGCGTAGTCCCAGGTCTCCCGGTTTGAGAGTATGACGATAATTTACAAAAATCACACTTAGACTTGAAAACAGGCCGTTAAAGGGTGAAAACCCAAACCAGCCCCCAACGACCCCGTAGGAGGCACGAACACCTCGCACGGGACCAATGTAACTTGTAGGAACGAACCGCGTAGTCCCGGGTCTCCCAGTTTGAGAGTATGACGATAATTTGCAAAAATCACACTTAGACTTGAAAACAGGCCGTTAAAGGGTGAAAACCCAAACCAGCCCCCAAACGACCCCGTAGGAGGCGTGAGCATCTCGCACGAGACAAATGTAACTTGTAGGAACTGACCGCGTAGTCTCGGGTCTCCCGGTTTGAGAGTATGACGATAATTTGCAAAAATCACACTTAGACTTGAAAACAGGCCGTTAAAGGGTGAAAACCCAAACCAGCCCCCAAACGACCCCGTAGGAGGCGCGAACACCTCGCACTGGACCAATGTAACTTGTAGGAACTGACCGCGTAGTCCCGGGTCTCTCGGTTTGAGAGTATGACGATAATTTACAAAAATCACACTTAGACTTGAAAACGGGCCGTTAAAGGGTGAAAACCCAAACCAGGCCCCAAACGACCCCGTAGGAGGCGTGAACACCTCCCATGGGACCAATGTAACTTGTAGGAACTGACCGCGTAGCCCGGGTCTCCCGGTTTGAGAGTATGACGATAATTTGCAAAAATCACACTTAGACTTGAAAACAGGCCGTTAAAGGGTGAAAACCCAAACCAGCCCCCAAATGACCCCGTAGGAGGTGCGAACACCTCGCACGGGACCAATGTAACTTGTAAGAACTGACCGCGTAGTCCCGGGTCTCCCGGTTTGAGAGTATGACGATAATTTGCAAAAATTAGACTTAGACTTGAAAACAGGCCGTTAAAGGGGAAAACTCAAACCATCCCCCAAACGACCCCGTAGGAGGCGTGAACACCTCGCACGGGACCAATGTAACTTGTAGGAACTGACCGTGTAGTCCCGGGTCTCCCGGTTTGAGAGTATGACGATAATTTGCAAAAATCATACTTAGACTTGAAAACAGGGCGTTAAAGGGTGAAAACCCAAACCAGCCCCCAAACGACCCCGTAGGAGGCACGAACACCTCGCACGGGACCAATGTAAGTTGTAGGAACTGACCGCGTAGTCCCGGGTCTCCCGGTTTGAGAGTATGATGATAATTTGCAAAAATCACACTTAGACTTGAAAACGGGCTGTCAAAGGGTGAAAACCCAAACCAGCCCCCAAACGACCCCGTAGGAGGCACGAACACCTCGCACGGGACCAATGTGACTTGTAGGAACTGACCGCGTAGTCTCGCGTCTCCCGATTTGATAGTATGACGATAATTTGCAAAAATCACACTTAGACTTGAAAACAGGCCGTTAAAGGGTGAAAACCCAAACCAGCCCCCAAACGACCCCGTAGGAGGCACGAACACCTCGCACGGGACCAATGTAAATTGTAGGACTTGACCGCGTAGTCCCGCATCTCCCGGTTTGAGAGTATGACGATAATTTGCAAAAATCACACTGAGACTTGAAAACAGGCCGTTAAATGGTGAAAACCCAAACCAGCCCCCAAACGACCCCGTAGGGGGCGCGAACACCTTGCACGGGACCAATTTAACTTGTAGAAACTGACCGCGTAGTCCAAGGTCTCCCGATTTGAGAGTATGACGATAATTTACACAAATCACACTTTGACTTGAAAACAGGCCGTTAAAGGGTGAAAACCCAAACCAACCCCCAAACGACCCCGTAGGAGGCACGAACACCTCGCACGGGACTAATGTAACTTATAGGAACCGACCGTGTAGTCCCGGGTCTCCCGATTTGAGAGTATGACGATAATTTGCAAAAATACACTTAGACATGAAAACAGGTCGTTAAAGGGTGAAAACCCAAACCAGCCCCCAAACGACCCCGTAGGAGGCACGAACACCTCGAACGGGAACAATGTAACTTGTAGGAACGGACCGCGTAGTCCCGGGTCTCCCGGTTTGAGAGTATGACGATAATTTGCAAAAATCACACTTAGACTTGAAAACAGGCCGTTAAAGGGTGAAAACCCAAACCAGCCCCCAAACGACCCCGTGGGAGGCGTGAACATCTCGCACGGGACCAATGTAACTTGTAGGAACTGACCGCGTAGTCCCGGGTCTCCTGGTTTGAGAGTATGACGATAATTTGCAAAAATCACACTTAGACTTGAAAACAGGCCGTTAAAGGGTGAAAACCCAAACCAGCCCCCAAACGACCCCGTAGGAGGCGCGAACACCTCGCACGGGACCAATGTAACTTGTAGGAACTGACCGCGTAGTCCCGGGTCTCTTGGTTTGAGAGTATGACGATAATTTACAAAAATCACACTTAGACTTGAAAACGGACCGTTAAAGGGTGAAAACCCAAACCAGCCCCCAAACGACCCCGTAGGAGGCGCGAACACCTCGCACGGGACCAATGTAACTTTTAGGAACTGACCGCGTAGTCCCGGGTCTCCCGATTTGAGTGTATGACGATAATTTGGAAAAATCACACTTAGACTTGAAAATGGGCCGTTAAAGGGTGAAAACCCAAACTAGCCCCCAAACGACCCCGTAGGAGGCATGAACACCTTGCACGAGACCAATGTAACTTGTAGGAACTGACCGCGTAGTCCCGGGTCTCCCGATTTGAGAGTATGATGATAATTTGCAAAAATCACACTTAGACTTGAAAACAGGCCGTTAAAGGGTGAAAACCCAAACAAGCCCCCAAACGACCCCGTAGGAGGCGTGAACACCTCGCACGGGACCAATGTAACTTGTAGGAACTGACCGCGTAGTCCCGGGTCTCCCGGTTTGAGAGTATGATGATAATTTGCAAAAATCACACTTAGACTTCAAAACAGGCCGTTAAAGGGTGAAAACCCAAACAAGCCCCCAAACGACCCCGTAGGAGGCGCGAACACCTCGCACGGGACCAATGTTACTTGAAAGAACTGACCGCGTAGTCCCGGGTCTCCCGGTTTGAGAGTATGACGATAATTTGCAAAAATTAGACTTATACTTGAAAACAGGCCGTTAAAGGGGAAAACCCAAACCAGCCCCCAAACGACCCCGTAGGAGGCGTGAACACCTCGCACGGGACCAATGTAACTTGTAGGAACTGACCGCGTAGTCCCGGGTCTCTCGGTTTGAGAGTATGACGATAATTTACAAAAATCACACTTAGACTTGAAAACGGACTGTTAAAGGGTGAAAACCCAAACCAGCCCCCAAACGACCCCGTAGGAGGCACGAACACCTCGCACGGGACCAATGTAACTTGTAGGAACTGACCGCGTAGTCCCGGGTCTCCCGGTTTGAGAGTATGACGATAATATGAAAAAATCACACTTAGACTTGAAAACAGGCCGTTAAAGTTTGAAAACCCAAACCAGCCCCCAAACGACCCCGTAGGAGGCGCGAACACCTCGCACGGGACCAATGTAACTTGTAGGAACTGACCGCGTCGTCCCGGGTCTCCCGGTTTGAGAGTATTACAATAATTTGCAAAAATCACACTTATACTTGAAAATAGGCCGTTAAAGGGTGAAAACCTAAACCAGCCCCCAAACGACCCCGTAGGAGGCACCAACACCTCGCACGGGACCAATGTAACTTGTAGGAACTGACCGCGTAGTCCCGGGTCTCCCGGTTTGAGAGTATGACGATAATTTGCAAAAATCACACTTAGACTTGAAAACGGGCCGTTAAAGGGTGAAAACCCAAACCAGCCCCGAAACGACCCCGTAGGAGGCGCGAACACCTCGGACGGGACCAATGTAACTTGAAAGAACTGACAGCGTAGTCCCGGGTCTCCCGATTTGAGAGTATTACGATAATTTGCGAAAATTAGACTTAGACTTGAAAACAGGCCGTCAAAGGGGAAAACCCAAACCAGCCCCCAAACGACCCCGTAGGAGGCGTGAACACCTCGCACGGGACCAATGTAACTTGTAGGAACTGACCGCGTAGTCCCGGGTCTCTCGGTTTGAGAGTATGACGATAATTTACAAAAATCACACTTAGACTTGAAAACGGACCGTTAAAGGGTGAAAACCCAAACCAACACCCAAACGACCCCGTCGGAGGCGCGAACACCTCGCACGGGACCAATGTAACTTGAAAGAACTGACCGCGTAGTCCCGGGTCTCCCGGTTTGAGAGTATGATAATAATTTGCAAAAATTAGACTTAGACTTGAAAATAGGTCGTTAAAGGGGAAAACCCAAACCAGCCCCCAAACGACCCCGTAGGAGGCGTGAACAACTCGCACGGGACCAATGTAACTTGTAGGAACTGACCGCGTAGCCCCGGGTCTCTCGGTTTGAGAGTATGACGTTAATTTGCAAAAATCACACTTAGACTTGAAAACGGACCGTTAAAGGGTGAAAACCCAAACCAGCCCCCAAACGACCCCGTAGGAGGCACGAACACCTCGCACGGGACCAATGTAACTTGTAGGAACTGACCGCGTAGTCCCGGTTCTCCCGGTTTGAGAGTATGACGATAATTTGCAAAAATCACACTTAGACTTGAAAACAGGCCGTTAAAGGGTGAAAACCCAAACCAGCCCTCAAACGACCCCGTAGGATGCACGAACATCTCGCACGGGACCAATGTAACTTGTAGGAACTGACCGCGTAGTCCCGAGTCTCCCGGTTTGAGAGTATGATGATAATTTGCGAAAATCACACTTAGACTTGAAAACAGGCCATTAAAGGGTGAAAACCCAAACCAGCCCCCAAACGACCCCGTAGGAGGCACGAACACCTCGCACGGGACCAATGTAACTTGTAGGAACTGACCGCGTAGTCCCGGGTCTCTCGGTTTGAGAGTATGACGATAATTTGTAAAAATCACACTTAGACTTGAAAACAGGCCGTTAAAGGGTGAAAACCCAAACCAGCCCCCAAACGACCCCGTAGGAGGCACGAACACCTCGCACGGGACCAATGTAACTTGTAGCAACTGACCGCGTAGTCCCGGGTCTCCCGGTTTGAGAGTATGACGATAATTTGCAAAAATCACACTTAGAATTGAAAACAGGCCGTTAAAGGGTGATAACCCAAACCAGCCCCCAAACGACCCCGTAGGAGGCGCGAACACCTCGCACGGGACCAATGTAACTTGTAGGAACTGATTGCATAGTCCCGGGTCTCCCAATTTAAGAGTATGATGATAATTTGCAAAAATTAGACTTAGACTTGAAAACAGGCCGTCAAAGGGGAAAACCCAAACCAGCCCCCAAACGACCCCGTAGGAGGCGTGAACACCTCGCACGGGACCAATGTAACTTGTAGGAACTGACCGCGTAGTCCCGGGTCTCTCGGTTTGAGAGTATGACGATAATTTACAAAAATCACACTTAGACTTGAAAACGGACCGTTAAAGGGTGAAAACCCAAACCAGCGCCCAAACGACCCCGTAGGAGGCACGAACACCTCGTACTGGACCAATGTAACTTGTAGGAACTGACCGCGAATTCCCGGGTCTCACAGTTTGAGAGTATGACGATAATTTGCAAAAATCACACTTAGACTTGAAAACAGGCCGTTAAAGTTTGAGAACCCAAACCAACCCCCAAACGACCCCGTAGGAGGCACGAACACCTCGCACGTGACCAATGTAACTTGTAGGAACTGACCGCGTAGTCCCGGGTCTCCCGGTTTGAGAGTATGATGATAATTTGCAAAAATCACACTTAGACTTGAAAACAGGCCGTTAAAGGGTGAAAACCCAAACCAGCCCCCAAATGACCCCGTAGGAGGCACGAACACCTCGCACGGGACCAATGTAAGTTATAGGAACTGACCGCGTAGTCCCGGGTCTCCCGATTTGAGAGTATGACGATAATTTGCAAAAATACACTTAGACATGAAAACAGGCCGTTAAAGGGTGAAAACCCAAACCAGCCCCCAAACGACCCCGTAGGAGGCACGAACACCTCGCACGGGACCAATATAACTTGTAGGAACGGACCGCGTAGTCCCGGGTCTCCCGGTTTGAGAGTATGATGATAATTTGCAAAAATCACACTTAGACTTGAAAACAGGCCGTTAAAGGGTGAAAACCCAAACCAGCCCCCAAACGACCCCGTAGGAGGCGTGAACATCTCGCACAGGACCAATGTAACTTGTAGGAACTGACCGCATAGTCCCGGGTCTCCCGGTTTGAGAGTATGACAATAATTTGCAAAAATCACACTTAGACTTGAAAACAGGCCGTTAAAGGGTGAAAACCCAAACCAGCCCCCAAACGACCCCGTAGGAGGCGTGAACACCTCGCACGGGACCAATGTAACTTGTAGGAACTGACCGCGTAGTCCCGGGTCTCTCGGTTTGAGAGTATGACGATAATTTACAAAAATCACACTTAGACTTGAAAACGGACCGTTAAAGGGTGAAAACCCAAACCAGCGCCCAAACGACCCCGTAGGAGGCACGAACACCTCGTACTGGACCAATGTAACTTGTAGGAACTGACCGCGAATTCCCGGGTCTCACAGTTTGAGAGTATGACGATAATTTGCAAAAATCACACTTAGACTTGAAAACAGGCCGTTAAAGTTTGAGAACCCAAACCAACCCCCAAACGACCCCGTAGGAGGCACGAACACCTCGCACGTGACCAATGTAACTTGTAGGAACTGACCGCGTAGTCCCGGGTCTCCCGGTTTGAGAGTATGATGATAATTTGCAAAAATCACACTTAGACTTGAAAACAGGCCGTTAAAGGGTGAAAACCCAAACCAGCCCCCAAATGACCCCGTAGGAGGCACGAACACCTCGCACGGGACCAATGTAAGTTATAGGAACTGACCGCGTAGTCCCGGGTCTCCCGATTTGAGAGTATGACGATAATTTGCAAAAATACACTTAGACATGAAAACAGGCCGTTAAAGGGTGAAAACCCAAACCAGCCCCCAAACGACCCCGTAGGAGGCACGAACACCTCGCACGGGACCAATATAACTTGTAGGAACGGACCGCGTAGTCCCGGGTCTCCCGGTTTGAGAGTATGATGATAATTTGCAAAAATCACACTTAGACTTGAAAACAGGCCGTTAAAGGGTGAAAACCCAAACCAGCCCCCAAACGACCCCGTAGGAGGCGTGAACATCTCGCACAGGACCAATGTAACTTGTAGGAACTGACCGCATAGTCCCGGGTCTCCCGGTTTGAGAGTATGACAATAATTTGCAAAAATCACACTTAGACTTGAAAACAGGCCGTTAAAGGGTGAAAAACCAAACCAGCCCCCAAACGACCCCGTAGGAGGCGCGAACACCTCGCCCGGGACCAATGTAACTTGTAGGAACTGACCGCGTAGTCCCGGGTCTCTCGGTTTGAGAGTATGACGATAATTTACAAAAATCACACTTAGACTTGAAAACGGGCCGTTAAAGGGTGAAAATCCAAACCAGCCCCCAAACGACCCCGTAGGAGGCACGAACACCTCGCACGGGACCAATGTAACTTGTAAGAACTGACCGCGTAGTCCCGGGTCTCCCGGTTTGAGAGTATGACGACAATTTATGAAAATCACACTTAGACTTGAAAACAGGCCGTTAAAGGGTGAAAACCCAAACCAGCTCCCAAACGACCCCTTGGAGGCACGAACACCTCGCACGGGACCAATGTAACTTGTAGGAACTGACCGCGTAGTCTCGGGTCTCCCGGTTTGAGAGTATGACGATAATTTGTAAAAATCACATTTAGACTTGAAAACAGGCCGTTAAACGGTGAAAACCCAAACCAGCTCCCAAACGACCCCGTAGGAGGCGCGAACACCTCGCACGGGACCAATGTAACTTTTAGGAACTGACCGCGTAGTCCCGGGTCTCCCGGTTTGAGTGTATGACGACAATTTGCAAAAATCACACTTAGACTTGAAAACGGGCCGTTAAAGGGTGAAAACCCAAACCAGCCCCCAAACGACCACGTAGGAGGCACGAACACCTTGCACGGGACCAATGTAACTTGTAGGAACTGACCGCGTAGTCCCGGGTCTCCTGGTTTGAGAGTATGACGATAATTTGCAAAAATCACACTTAGACTTAAAAACAGGCCGTTAAAGGGTGAAAACCCAAACGACCCCGTAGGAGGCACGAACACCTCGCACGGGACCAATGTAACTTGTAGGAACTGACCGTGTAGTCCCGGGTCTCCCGGTTTGAGAGTATGACGATAATTTGCAAAAATCACACTTAGACTTGAAAACAGGCCGTTAAAGGGGGAAAACCCAAACCAGCCCCCAAACGACCCCGTAGGAGGCGGGAACATCTCGCACGGGACCAATGTAACTTGTAGGAATTGATCGCGTAGTCCCGGGTCTCCCGGTTTGAGAGTATGACGATAATTTGCAAAAATCACACTTAGACTTGAAAACAGGCCGTTAAAGAGTGAAAACCCAAACCAGCCCCCAAACGACCCCGTAGGAGGCATGAACACCTCGCACGGGACCAATGTAACTTGTAGGAACTGACCGCGTAGTCCCGGTTCTCCCAGTTTGAGAGTATGATGATAATTTGCAAAAATTACACTTAGACTTGAAAACAGGCCGTTAAAGGGTGAAAACCCAAACCAGCCCCCAAACGACCCCGTAGGAGGAAGAAACACCTCACACGGGACCAATGTAACTTGTAGGAACTGACCGCGTAGTCCCGGGCCTCCCGGTTTGAGAGTATGATGATAATTTGCAAAAATCACACTTAGACTTGAAAACAGGCCGTTAAAGGGTGAAAACCCAAACAAGCCCCCAAACGACCCCGTAGGAGGCGTGAACACCTCGCACGGGTCCAATGTAACTTGTAGGAACTGACTGCGTAGTCCCGGGTCTCCCGGTTTGAGAGTATGACGATAATTTGGAAAAATCACACTTAGACTTGAAAACAGGCCGTTAAAGGGTGAAAACCCAAACCAGCCCCCAAACGACCCCGTAGGAGGCGCGAACACCTCGCACGGGACCAATATAACTTGTAGGAACGGACCGCGTAGTCCCGGGTCTCCCGGTTTGAGAGTATGATGATAATTTGCAAAAATCACACTTAGACTTGAAAACAGGCCGTTAAAGGGTGAAAACCCAAACCAGCCCCCAAACGACCCCGTAGGAGGCGTGAACACCTCGCACAGGACCAATGTAACTTGTAGGAACTGACCGCATAGTCCCGGGTCTCCCGGTTTGAGAGTATGACAATAATTTGCAAAAATCACACTTAGACTTGAAAACAGGCCGTTAAAGGGTGAAAAACCAAACCAGCCCCCAAACGACCCCGTAGGAGGCGCGAACACCTCGCCCGGGACCAATGTAACTTGTAGGAACTGACCGCGTAGTCCCGGGTCTCTCGGTTTGAGAGTATGACGATAATTTACAAAAATCACACTTAGACTTGAAAACGGGCCGTTAAAGGGTGAAAATCCAAACCAGCCCCCAAACGACCCCGTAGGAGGCACGAACACCTCGCACGGGACCAATGTAACTTGTAAGAACTGACCGCGTAGTCCCGGGTCTCCCGGTTTGAGAGTATGACGACAATTTATGAAAATCACACTTAGACTTGAAAACAGGCCGTTAAAGGGTGAAAACCCAAACCAGCTCCCAAACGACCCCTTGGAGGCACGAACACCTCGCACGGGACCAATGTAAGTTATAGGAACTGACCGCGTAGTCCCGGGTCTCCCGATTTGAGAGTATGACGATAATTTGCAAAAATACACTTAGACATGAAAACAGGCCGTTAAAGGGTGAAAACCCAAACCAGCCCCCAAACGACCCCGTAGGAGGCACGAACACCTCGCACGGGACCAATATAACTTGTAGGAACGGACCGCGTAGTCCCGGGTCTCCCGGTTTGAGAGTATGATGATAATTTGCAAAAATCACACTTAGACTTGAAAACAGGCCGTTAAAGGGTGAAAACCCAAACCAGCCCCCAAACGACCCCGTAGGAGGCGTGAACATCTCGCACAGGACCAATGTAACTTGTAGGAACTGACCGCATAGTCCCGAGTCTCCCGGTTTGAGAGTATGACAATAATTTGCAAAAATCACACTTAGACTTGAAAACAGGCCGTTAAAGGGTGAAAAACCAAACCAGCCCCCAAACGACCCCGTAGGAGGCGCGAACACCTCGCCCGGGACCAATGTAACTTGTAGGAACTGACCGCGTAGTCCCGGGTCTCTCGGTTTTAGAGTATGACGATAATTTACAAAAATCACACTTAGACTTGAAAACGGACCGTTAAAGGGTGAAAACCCAAACCAGCCCCCAAACGACCCCGTAGGAGGCACGAACACCTCGCACGGGACCAATGTAACTTGTAAGAACTGACCGCGTAGTCCCGGGTTTCCCGGTTTGAGAGTATGACGACAATTTATGAAAATCACACTTAGACTTGAAAACAGGCCGGTAAAGGGTGAAAACCCAAACCAGCTCCCAAACGACCCCTTGGAGGCACGAACACCTCGCACGGGACCAATGTAACTTGTAGGAACTGACCGCGTAGTCTCGGGTCTCCCGGTTTGAGAGTATGACGATAATTTGTAAAAATCACATTTACACTTGAAAACAGGCCGTTAAACGGTGAAAACCCAAACCAGCCCCCAAACGACCCCGTAGGAGGCGCGAACACCTCGCACGGGACCAATGTAACTTTTAGGAACTGACCGCGTAGTCCCGGGTCTCCCGGTTTGAGTGTATGACGACAATTTGCAAAAATCACACTTAGACTTGAAAACGGGCCGTTAAAGGGTGAAAACCCAAACCAGCCCCCAAACGACCACGTAGGAGGCACGAACACCTTGCACGGGACCAATGTAACTTGTAGGAACTGACCGCGTAGTCCCGGGTCTCCTGGTTTGAGAGTATGACGATAATTTGCAAAAATCACACTTAGACTTAAAAACAGGCCGTTAAAGGGTGAAAACCCAAACGACCCCGTAGGAGGCACGAACACCTCGCACGGGACCAATGTAACTTGTAGGAACTGACCGTGTAGTCCCGGGTCTCCCGGTTTGAGAGTATGACGATAATTTGCAAAAATCACACTTAGACTTGAAAACAGGCCGTTAAAGGGGGAAAACCCAAACCAGCCCCCAAACGACCCCGTAGGAGACGGGAACATCTCGCACGGGACCAATGTAACTTGTAGGAATTGATCGCGTAGTCCCGGGTCTCCCGGTTTGAGAGTATGACGATAATTTGCAAAAATCACACTTAGACTTGAAAACAGGCCGTTAAAGAGTGAAAACCCAAACCAGCCCCCAAACGACCCCGTAGGAGGCATGAACACCTCGCACGGGACCAATGTAACTTGTAGGAACTGACCGCGTAGTCCCGGTTCTCCCAGTTTGAGAGTATGATGATAATTTGCAAAAATTACACTTAGACTTGAAAACAGGCCGTTAAAGGGTGAAAACCCAAACCAGCCCCCAAACGACCCCGTAGGAGGCAGAAACACCTCACACGGGACCAATGTAACTTGTAGGAACTGACCGCGTAGTCCCGGGCCTCCCGGTTTGAGAGTATGATGATAATTTGCAAAAATCACACTTAGACTTGAAAACAGGCCGTTAAAGGGTGAAAACCCAAACAAGCCCCCAAACGACCCCGTAGGAGGCGTGAACACCTCGCACGGGTCCAATGTAACTTGTAGGAACTGACTGCGTAGTCCCGGGTCTCCCGGTTTGAGAGTATGACGATAATTTGGAAAAATCACACTTAGACTTGAAAACAGGCCGTTAAAGGGTGAAAACCCAAACCAGCCCCCAAACGACCCCGTAGGAGGCGCGAACACCTCGCACGGGACCAATGTAACTTTAAAGAACTGACCGCGTAGTCCCGGGTCTCCCGGTTTGAGAGTATGACGATAATTTGTAAAAATTAGACTTAGACTTGAAAACAGGCCGTTAAAGGGGAGAACCAAAACCAGCCCCCAAACGACCCCGTAGGAGGCGTGAACACCTCGCACGGGACCAATGTAACTTGTAGGAACTGACCGCGTAGTCCCGGGTCTCTCGGTTTGAGAGTATGACGATAATTTACAAAAATCACACTTAGGCTTGAAAACGGACCGTTAAAGGGTGAAAACCCAAACCAGCCCCCAAACGACCCCGTAGGAGGCACGAACACCTCGCACGGGACCAATGTAACTTGTAGGAACTGACCGCGTAGTCCCGAGTCTCCCGGTTTGAGAGTATGACGATAATTTGCAAAAATCACACTTAGACTTGAAAACAGGCCGTTAAAGTTTGAAAACCCAAACCAGCCCCCAAACGACCCCGTAGGAGGCACGAACACCTCGCACGGGACCAATATAACTTGTAGGAACTGACCGCGTAGTCCCGGGTCTCCCGGTTTGAGAGTATGACTATAATTTAAAAAAATCTCACTTAGACTTGAAAACAGGCCGTTAAATGGTGGAAACCCAAACCAACCCCCAAACGACCCCGTAGGAGGCGCGAACACCTCGCACGGGACCAATGTAACTTGTAGGAACTGACCGCGTAGTCCCGGGTCTCCCGGTTTGAGAGTATGACGATAATTTGCAAAAATCACACTTATACTTGAAAACAGGCAGTTAAAGGGTGAAAACCCAAACCAGCACCCAAACGACCCCGTAGGAGGCACGAACACCTCGCACGGGACCAATGTAACTTGTAGGAACTGACCGCGTAGTCCTCGGTCTCCCGATTTGAGAGTATGACGATAATTTGCAAATATTAGACTTAGACTTGAAAACAGGCCGTCAAAGGGGAAAACCCAAACCAGCTCCCAAACGACCCCGTAGGAGGTGTGAACACCTTGCACGGGACCAATGTAACTTGTAGGAACTGACCGCGTAGTCTCGGGTCTCTCGGTTTGAGAGTATGACGATAATTTACAAAAATCACACTTAGACTTGAAAACGGACCGTTAAAGGGTGAAAACCCAAACTAGCCCCCAAACGACTCCGTAGGAGGCGCGAACACCTCGCACGGGACCAATGTAACTTGAAAGAACTGACCGCGTAGTCCCGGGTCTCCCAGTTTGAGAGTATGACGATAATTTGCAAAAATTAGACTTAGACTTGAAAACAGGCCGTCAAAGGGGAAAACCCAAACCAGCCCCCAAACGACCCCGTAGGAGGCGTGAACACCTCGCACGGGACCAATGTAACTTGTAGGAACTGACCGCGTAGTCCCGGGTCTCTCGGTTTGAGAGTATGATGATAATTTACAAAAATCACACTTAGACTTGAAAACAGACCGTTAAAGGGTGAAAACCCAAACCAGCCCCCAAACGACCCCGTAGGAGGCACGAACACCTCGCATGGGACCAATGTAACTTGTAGGAACTGACCGCGTAGTCCCGGGTCTCCCGGTTTGAGAGTATGACGATAATTTGGAAAAATCACACTTAGACTTGAAAACAGGCCGTTAAAGTTTGAAAACCCAAACCAGCCCCCAAAAGACCCCGTAGGAGGCACGAACACCTCGCACGGGACCAATGTAAGTTGTAGGAACTGATCGCGTAGTCCCGGGTCTCCCGGTTTGAGAGTATGACTATAATTTGCAAAAATCTCACTTAGACTTGAAAACAGGCCGTTAAATGGTGAAAACCCAAACCAACCCCCAAACGACCCCGTAGGAAGCGCGAACACCTCGCACGGGACCAATGTAACTTGTAGGAACTGACCGTGTATTCCCGGGTCTCCCGGTTTGAGAGTATGACGATAATTTGCAAAAATCACACTTAGACTTGAAAACAGGCCGTTAAAGGGTAAAAACCCAAACCAGCCCCAAACGACCGCGTAGGAGGCACAAACACCTCGCACTGGACCAATGTAACTTGTAGGAACTGACCGCGTAGTCTCGGGTGTCCCGGTTTGAGAGTATGACGATAATTTGCAAAAATCACACTTAGACTTGAAAACAGGCCGTTAAAGGGTGAAAACCCAAACCAGCCCCCAAACGACCCCGTAGGAGGCGCGACCACCTCGCACGGGATCAATGTAACTTGTAGGAACTGACCGCGTAGTCCCGGGTCTCCCGGTTTGAGAGTATGATGATAATTTGCAAAAATCACACTTAGACTTGAAAACAGGCCGTTAAAGGGTGAAAACCCAAAACAGGCCCCAAACGACCCCGTAGGAGGCGTGAACACCTCGCACGGGACCAATGTAACTTGTAGGAACTGACCGCGTAGAACCGAGTCTCCCGGTTTGAGAGTATGACGATAATTTGCAAAAATCACACTTAGACTTGAAAACAGGCCGTTAAAGGGTGAAAACCCAAACCAGCCCCCAAACGACCCCGTAGGAGGGGCCAACACCTCGCACGGGACCAATGTAACTTGTAAGAACTGATCGCGTAGTCCCGGGTCTCCCGGTTTGAGAGTATGACGATAATTTGCAAAAATTAGACTTTGACTTGAAAACAGGCCGTTAAAGGGGAAAAACCCAAACCAGCCCCCAAACGACCCCGTAGGAGGCGTGAATACCTCGCACATGACCAATGTAACTTGTAGGAACTGACCGATTAGTCCCGGGTCTCCCGGTTTGAGAGTATGACGATAATTTGCAAAAATCACACTTAGACTTGAAAACAGGGCGTTAAAGGGTGAAAACCCAAACCAGCCCCCAAATGACCCCGTAGGAGGCACCAACACCTCGCACGGGACCAATGTAACTTGTAGGAACTGACCGCGTAGTCCCGGGTCTCCCGGTTTGAGAGTATGATGATAATTTGCAAAAATCACACTTAGACTTGAAAACGGGCAATCAAAGGGTGAAAACCCAAACCAGCCCCCAAACGACCCCGTAGGAGGCACGAACACCTCGCACGGGACCAATGTAACTTGTAGGAACTGACCGCGTAGTCTCGCATCTCCCGGTTTGATAGTTTGACGATAATTTGCAAAAATCACACTTAGACATGAAAACAGGCCGTTAAAGGGTGAAAACCCAAACCAGCCCCCAAACGACCCCGTAGGAGGCACGAACACCTCGCACGGGACCAATGTAAATTGTAGGACTTGACCGCGTAGTCCCGCATCTCTCGGTTTGAGAGTATGACGATAATTTGCAAAAATCACACTTAGACTTGAAAACAGGCCGTTAAATGGTGAAAACCCAAACAAGCCCCCAAACGACCCCGTAAGAGGCACGAACACCTCGCACGGGACCAATGTAACTTGTAGGAACTGACCGCGTAGTCCCGAGTCTCCCGGTTTGAGAGTATGACGATAATTTGCAAAAATCACACTTAGACTTGAAAACAGGCCGTTAAAGGGTGAAAACCCAAACAATCCCCCAAACGACCCCATAGGAGGCGCGACCACCTCGCACGGGACCAATGTAACTTGTAGGAACTGACCGCGTAGTCCCGGGTCTCCCGGTTTGAGAGTATAACGATAATTTGCAAAAATCGCACTTAGACTTGAAAACAGGCAGTTAAAGGGTGAAAACCCAAACCAGCCGCCAAACGACCCCGTAGGAGGCGCGAACACCTCGCACGGGACCAATGTAAATTGTAGGCAATGACCGCGTAGTCCCGGGTCTCCCTGTTTGAGAGTATGACTGTAATTTGTAAAAATCGCACTTAGACTTGAAAACAGGCCGTTAAAGGGTGGAAACCCAAACCAGCCCCCAAACGACCCCGTAGGAGGCACGAACACGTCGCACGGGACCAATGTAACTTGTAGGAACTGATCGCGTAGTCCCGGGTCACCCGGTTTGAGAGTATGACGATAATTTGCAAAAATCACACTTAGACTTGAAAACAGGCCGTTAAAGGGTGAAAACCCAAACCAGCCCCCAAATGACCCCGTAGGAGGCACGAACACCTCGCACGGGACCAATGTAACTTGTAGGAACTGATCGCGTAGTCCCGGGTCACCCGGTTTGAGAGTATGACGATAATTTGCAAAAATCACACTTAGACTTGAAAACAGGCCGTTAAAGTTTGAAAACCCAAACCAGCCCCCAAACGACCCCGTAGGAGGCACGAACACCTCGCACGGGACCAATGTAACTTGTAGGAACTGACCGCGTAGTCCCGGGTCTCCCGATTTGAGAGTATGACTATAATTTGCAAAAATCTCACTTAGACTTGAAAACAGGCCGTTAATTGGTGAAAACCCAAACCAGCCCCAAACGACCCCGTAGGAGGCGCGAACACCTCGCACGGGACCAATGTAACTTGTAGGAACTGACCGCGTAGTCCCGGGTCTCCCGGTTTGAGAGTACGACGATAATTTGCAAAAATCACACTTATACTTGAAAACAGGCCGTTAAAGTGTGAAAACCCAAACCAGCCCCCAAACGACCCCGTAGGAGGCACGAACACCTCGCACGGGACCAATGTAACTTGTAGGAACTGACCGCGTAGTCCCGGGTCTCCCGGTTTGAGAGTATGACGATAATTTGCAAAAATCACACTTAGACTTGAAAACAGGCCGTTAAAGGGTGAAAACCCAAACCAGCCCCCAAACGACCCTGTAGGAGGCGCGAACACCTCGCACGGGACCAATGTAACTTGAAAGAACTGACCGCGTAGTCCCAGGTCTCCCGATTTGAGAGTATGACGATAATTTGCAAAAATTAGACTTAGACTTGAAAACAGGCCGTCAAAGGGGAAAACCCAAACTAGCCCCCAAACGACCCCGTAGGAGGCGTGAACACCTCGCACGGGACCAATGTAACATGTAGGAACTGACCGCGTAGTCCCGGGTATCTCGGTTTGAGAGTATGACGATAATTTACAAAAATCACACTTAGACTTGAAAACGGACCGTTAAAGGGTGAAAACCCAAACCAGCCCCCAAACGACCCCGTAGGAGGCACGAACACCTCGCACGGGACCAATGTAACTTGTAGGAACTGACCGCGTAGTCCCAGGTCTCCCGGTTTGAGAGTATGACGATAATTTGCAAAAATCACACTTAGACTTGAAAACAGGCCGTTAAAGTTTGAAAACTCAAACCAACCCCCAAACGACCCCGTAGGAGGCACGAACACCTCGCATGGGACCAATGTAACTTGTGGGAACTGACCGCGTAGTCCCGGGTCTCCCGGTTTGAGAGTATGACTATAATTTGCAAAAATCTCACTTAGACTTGAAAACAGGCCGTTAAATGGTGAAAACCCAAACCAGCCCCCAAACGACCCCGTAGGAGGCGCGAACACCTCGCACGGGACCAATGTAACTTGTAGGAACTGACCGCGTAGTCCCGGGTCTCCCGGTTTGAGAGTATGACGATAATTTGCAAAAATCACACTTAGACTTGAAAACAGGCCGTTAAAGGGTGAAAACCCAAACCAGCCCCCAAACGACCCCGTAGGAGGTACGAACACCTCACACGGGACCAATGTAACTTGTAGGAACTGATCGCGTAGTCCCGGGTCTCCCGGTTTGAGAGTATGACGATAATTTGCAAAAATCACACTTAGACTTGAAAACAGGCCGTTAAAGGGTAAAAACCCAAACCAGCCCCAAACGACCGCGTAGGAGGCACAAACACCTCGTACTGGACCAATGTAACTTGTAGGAACTGACCGCGTAGTCCCGAGTCTCCCGGTTTGAGAGTATGACGATAATTTGCAAAAATCACACTTAGACTTGAAAACAGGCCGTTAAAGGGTGAAAACCCAAACAATCCCCCAAACGACCCCATAGGAGGCGCGACCACCTCGCACGGGACCAATGTAACTTGTAGGAACTGACCGCGTAGTCCCGGGTCTCCCGGTTTGAGAGTATGACGATAATTTGCAAAAATCACACTTAGACTTGAAAAGAGGCAGTTAGAGGGTGAAAACCCAAACCAGCCGCCAAACGACCCCGTAGGAGGCGCGAACACCTCGCACGGGACCAATGTAAGTTGTAGGAAATGACCGCGTAGTCCCGGGTCCCCCTGTTTGAGAGTATGACAGTAATTTGCAAAAATCACACTTAGACTTGAAAACAGGCCGTTAAAGGGTGAAAACCCAAACCAGCCCCCAAACGACCCCGTAGGACGCACGAACACGTCGCACGGGACCAATGTAACTTGTAGGAACTGATCGCGTAGTCCCGGGTCACCCGGTTTGAGAGTATGACGATAATTTGCAAAAAATCACACTTAGACTTGAAAACAGGCCGTTAAAGGGTGAAAACCCAAACCAGCCCCCAAATGACCCCGTAGGAGGCACGAACACCTCGCACGGGACCAATGTAACTTGTAGGAACTGATCGCGTAGTCCCGGGTCACCCGGTTTGAGAGTATGACGATAATTTGCAAAAATCACACTTAGACTTGAAAACAGGCCGTTAAAGTTTGAAAACCCAAATCAGCCCCCAAACGACCCCGTAGGAGGCACGAACACCTCGTACGGGACCAATGTAACTTGTAGGAACTGACCGTGTAGTCCCGGGTCTCCCGGTTTGAGAGTATGACTATAATTTGCAAAAATCTCACTTAGACTTGAAAACAGGCCGTTGAATGGTGAAAACCCAAACCAGCCCCAAACGACCCCGTAGGAGGCGCGAACACCTCGCACGGGACCAATGTAACTTGTAGGAACTGACCGCGTAGTCCCGGGTCTCCCGGTTTGAGAGTATGACGATAATTTACAAAAATCACACTTATACTTGAAAACAGGCCGTTAAAGGGTGAAAACCCAAACCAGCCCCCAAACGACCCCGTAGGAGGCACGAACACCTCGCACGGGACCAATGTAACTTGTAGGAACTGACCGCGTAGTCCCGGGTCTCCCGGTTTGAGAGTATGACGATAATTTGCAAAAATCACACTTAGACTTGAAAATAGGCCGTTAAAGGGTGAAAACCCAAACCAGCCCCCAAACGACCCCGTAGGAGGCGCGAACACCTCGCACGGGACCAATGTAACTTGAAAGAACTGACCGCGTAGTCCCGGGTCTCCCGATTTGAGAGTATGACGATAATTTGCAAAAATTAGACTTAGACTTGAAAACAGGCCGTCAAAGGGGAAAACCCAAACCAGCCCCCAAACGACCCCGTAGGAGGCGTGAACACCTCGCACGGGACCAATGTAACTTGTAGGAACTGACCGCGTAGTCCCGGGTATCTCGGTTTGAGAGTATGACGATAATTTACAAAAATCACACTTAGACTTGAAAACGGACCGTTAAAGGGTGAAAACCCAAACCAGCCCCCAAACGACCCCGTAGGAGGCACGAACACCTCGCACGGGACCAATGTAACTTGTAGGAACTGACCGCGTAGTCCCGGGCCTCCCGGTTTGAGAGTATGATGATAATTTGCAAAAATCACACTTAGACTTGAAAACAGGCCGTTAAAGGGTGAAAACCCAAACAAGCCCCCAAACGACCCCGTAGGAGGCGTGAACACCTCGCACGGGTCCAATGTAACTTGTAGGAACTGACTGCGTAGTCCCGGGTCTCCCGGTTTGAGAGTATGACGATAATTTGGAAAAATCACACTTAGACTTGAAAACGGACCGTTAAAGGGTGAAAACCCAAACCAGCCCCCAAACGACCCCGTAGGAGGCACGAACACCTCGCACGGGACCAATGTAACTTGTAGGAACTGACCGCGTAGTCTCGGGTCTCCCGGTTTGAGAGTATGACGATAATTTGCAAAAATCACACTTAGACTTGAAAACAGGCTGTTAAAGTTTGAAAACCCAAACCAACCCCCAAACGACCCCGTAGGAGGCACGAACACCTCGCATGGGACCAATGTAACTTGTAGGTACTGACCGCGTAGTCCCGGGTCACCCGGTTTGAGAGTATGACTATAATTTGCAAAAATCTCACTTAGACTTGAAAACAGGCCGTTAAATGGTGAAAACCCAAACCAGCCCCCAAACGACCCCGTAGGAGGCGCGAACACCTCGCACGGGACCAATGTAACTTGTAGGAACTGACCGCGTAGTCCCGGGTCTCCCGGTTTGAGAGTATGACGATAATTTGCAAAAATCACACTTAGACTTGAAAACAGGCCGTTAAAGGGTGAAAACCCAAACCAACCCCCAAACGACCCCGTAGGAGGCACGAACACCTCACACGGGACCAATGTAACTTGTAGGAACTGATCGCGTAGTCCCGGGTCTCCCGGTTTGAGAGTATGATGATAATTTGCAAAAATCACACTTAGACTTGAAAACAGGCCGTTAAAGGGTGAAAACCCAAAACAGGCCCCAAACGACCCCGTAGGAGGCGTGAACACCTCGCACGGGACCAATGTAACTTGTAGGAACTGACCGCGTAGTCCCGGGTCTCCCGATTTGAGAGTATGGCGATAATTTGCAAAAATCACACTTAGACTTGAAAACAGGCCGTTAAAGGGTGAAAACCCAAACCAGCCCCCAAGCGACCCCGTAGGAGGCATTAACATCTCGCACGGGACCAATGTAACTTGTAGGAACTGATCGCGTAGTCCCGGGTCTCCCGGTTTGAGAGTATGACGATAATTTGCAAAAATCACACTTAGACTTGAAAACAGGCCGTTAAAGGGTGAAAACCAAAACCAGCCCCCAAACGACCCCGTAGGAGGCGCGAACACCTCGCACGGGACCAATGTAACTTATAGGAACTGACCGCGTAGTCCCGGGTCTCCCGGTTTGAGAGTATGACGATAATTTTCAAAAATCACACTTAGATTTGAAAACAGGCCGTTAAAGGGTAAAAACCCAAACCAGCCCCAAACGACCGCGTAGGAGGTACAAACACCTCGTACTGGACCAATGTAACTTGTAGGAACTGACCGCGTAGTCCCGAGTCTCCCGGTTTGAGACTATGACGATAATTTGCAAAAATCACACTTAGACTTGAAAACAGGCCGTTAAAGGGTGAAAACCCAAACAATCCCCCAAACGACCCCATAGGAGGCGCGACCACCTCGCACGGGACCAATGTAACTTGTAGGAACTGACCGCGTAGTCCCGGGTCTCCCGGTTTGAGAGTATGACGATAATTTGCAAAAATCACACTTAGACTTGAAAAGAGGCAGTCAGAGGGTGAAAACCCAAACCAGCCGCCAAACGACCCCGTAGGAGGCGCGAACACCTCGCACGGGACCAATGTAAGTTGTAGGAAATGACCGCGTAGTCCCGGGTCTCCCTGTTTGAGAGTATGACAGTAATTTGCAAAAATCACACTTAGACTTGAAAACAGGCCGTTAAAGGGTGAAAACCCAAACCAGCCTCCAAACGACCCCGTAGGACGCACGAACACGTCGCACGGGACCAATATAACTTGTAGGAACTGATCGCGTAGTCCCGGGTCACCCGGTTTGAGAGTATGACGATAATTTGCAAAAAATCACACTTAGACTTGAAAACAGGCCGTTAAAGGGTGAAAACCCAAACCAGCCCCCAAATGACCCCGTAGGAGGCACGAACACCTCGCACGGGACCAATGTAACTTGTAGGAACTGATCGCGTAGTCCCGGGTCACCCGGTTTGAGAGTATGATGATAATTTGCAAAAATCACACTTAGACTTGAAAACAGGCCGTTAAAGTTTGAAAACCCAAATCAGCCCCCAAACGACCCCGTAGGAGGCACGAACACCTCGTACGGGACCAATGTAACTTGTAGGAACTGACCGCGTAGTCCCGGGTCTCCCGGTTTGAGAGTATGACTATAATTTGCAAAAATCTCACTTAGACTTGAAAACAGGCCGTTGAATGGTGAAAACCAAAACCAGCCCCAAACGACCCCGTAGGAGGCGCGAACACCTCGCACGGGACCAATGTAACTTGTAGGAACTGACCGCGTAGTCCCGGGTCTCCCGGTTTGAGAGTATGACGATAATTTACAAAAATCACACTTATACTTGAAAACAGGCCGTCAAAGGGTGAAAACCCAAACCAGCCCCCAAACGACCCCGTAGGAGGCACGAACACCTCACACGGGACCAATGTAACTTGTAGGAACAGACCGCGTAGTCCCGGGTCTCCCGGTTTGAGAGTATGATGATAATTTGCAAAAATCACACTTAGACTTGAAAATAGGCCGTTAAAGGGTGAAAACTAAAAACCAGCCCCCAAACGACCCCGTAGGAGGCGCAAACACCTCGCACGGGACCAATGTAACTTGAAAGAACTGACCGCGTAGTCCCGGGTCTCCCTGTTTGAGACTATGACAGTAATTTGCAAAAATCACACTTAGACTTGAAAACAGGCCGTTAAAGGGTGGAAACCCAAACCAGCCCCCAAACGACCCCGTAGGAGGCACGAACACGTCGCACGGGACCAATGTAACTTGTAGGAACTGATCGCGTAGTCCCGGGTCACCCGGTTTGAGAGTATGACGATAATTTGCAAAAATCACACTTAGACTTGAAAACAGGCCGTTAAAGGGTGAAAACCCAAACAATCCCCCAAACGACCCCATAGGAGGCGCGACCACCTCGCACGGGACCAATGTAACTTGTAGGAACTGACCGCGTAGTCCCGGGTCTCCCGGTTTGAGAGTATGACGATAATTTGCAAAAATCACACTTAGACTTGAAAAGAGGCAGTTAGAGGTTGAAAACCCAAACCAGCCGCCAAACGACCCCGTAGGAGGCGCGAACACCTCGCACGGGACCAATGTAAGTTGTAGGAAATGACCGCGTAGTCCCGGGTCTCCCTGTTTGAGAGTATGACAGTAATTTGCAAAAATCACACTTAGACTTGAAAACAGGCCGTTAAATGGTGAAAACCTAAACAAGCCCCCAAACGACCCCGTAGGAGGTGCGAACACCAAGCACGGGACCAATGTAACTTGTAGGAACTGACCGCGTAGTCCCGGGTCTCCCGGTTTGAGAGTATGACGATAATTTGCAAAAATCACACTTAGACTTGAAAACAGGCCGTTAAAGGGTGAAAACCCAAACCAGCCCCCAAACGACCCCGTAGGAGGCACGAACACCTCACACGGGACCAATGTAACTTGTAGGAACTGATCGCGTAGTCCCGGGTCTCCCGGTTTGAGAGTATGATGATAATTTGCAAAAATCACACTTAGACTTGAAAACAGGCCGTTAAAGGGTGAAAACCCAAAACAGGCCCCAAACGACCCCGTAGGAGGCGTGAACACCTCGCACGGGACCAATGTAACTTGTAGGAACTGACCGCGTAGTCCCGGGTCTCCCGATTTGAGAGTATGGCGATAATTTGCAAAAATCACACTTAGACTTGAAAACAGGCCGTTAAAGGGTGAAAACCCAAACCAGCCCCCAAACGACCCCGTAGGAGGCGCGAACACCTTGCACGGGACCAATGTAACTTGTAAGAACTGACCGCGTAGTCCCGAGTCTCCCGGTTTGAGAGTATGACGATAATTTGCAAAAATTAGACTTTGACTTGAAAACAGGCCGTTAAAGGGGAAAACCCAAACCAGCCCCCAAACGACCCCGTAGGAGGCGTGAACACCTCGCACGGGACCAATGTAACTTGTAGGAACTGACCGTGTAGTCCCGGGTCTCCCAGTTTGAGAGTATGACGATAATTTGCAAAATTCACACTTAGACTTGAAAACAGGGCGTTAAAGGGTGAAAACCCAAACCAGTCCCCAAACGACCCCGTAGGAGGCACCAACACCTCGCACGGGTCCAATGTAACTTGCAGGAACTGACCGCGTAGTCCCGGATCTCCCGGTTTGAGAGTATGATGATAATTTGCAAAAATCACACTTAGACTTGAAAACGGTTTGTCAAAGGGTGAAAACCGAAACCATCCCCCAAACGACCCCGTAGGAGGCACGAACACCTCGCACGGGACCAATGTAACTTGTAGGAACTGACCGCGTAGTCTCGCGTCTCCCGGTTTGATAGTATGACAATAATTTGCAAAAATCACACTTAGACTTGAAAACAGGCCGTTAAAGGGTGAAAACCCAAAACAGGCCCCAAACGACCCCGTAGGAGGCGTGAACACCTCGCACGGGACCAATGTAACTTGTAGGAGCTGATCGCGTAGTCCCGGGTCTCCCGGTTTGAGAGTATGGCGATAATTTGCAAAAATCACACTTAGACTTGAAAACAGGCCGTTAAAGGGTGAAAACCCAAACCAGCCCCCAAACGACCCCGTAGGAGGCGCGAACACCTTGCACGGGACCAATATAACTTGTAAGAACTGACCGCGTAGTCTCGAGTCTCCCGGTTTGAGAGTGTGATGATAATTTGCAAAAATCACACATAGACTTGAAAACAGGCCGTTAAAGGGTAAAAACCCAAACCAGCCCCCAAACAACCCCGTAGGAGGCACGAACACCTCGCACGGGGCCAATGTAACTTGTAGGAACTGACCGCGTAGTCTCGCGTCTCCCGGTTTGATAGTATGACGATAATTTGCAAAAATCACACTTAGACTTGAAAACAGACCGTTAAAGGGTGAAAACCCAAACCAGCCGCCAAACGACCCCGTAGGAGGCGCGAACACCTCGCACGGGACCAATGTAACTTATAGGAACTGACCGCGTAGTCCCGGGTCTCCCGGTTTGAGAGTATGACGATAATTTGCAAAAATCACACTTAGACTTGAAAACAGGCCGTTAAAGGGTAAAAACCCAAACCAGCCCCAAACGACCGCGTAGGAGGCACAAACACCTCGCACTCGACCAGTGTAACTTGTAGGAACTGACCGCGTTGTCCCGAGTCTCTGGGTTTGAGAGTATGACGATAATTTGCAAAAATCACACTTAGACTTGAAAACAGGCCGTTAAAGGTTGAAAACCCAAACAATCCCCCAAACGACCCCATAGGAGGCGCGACCACCTCGCACGGGACCAATGTCATTTGTAGGAACTGACCGCGCAGTCCCGGGTCTCCCGGTTTGAGAGTATGACGATAATTTGCAAAAATCACACTTAGACTTGAAAACAGGCAGTTAAAGGGTGAAAACCCAAACCAGCCGCCAAACGACCCCGTAGGAGGCGCGAACACCTCGCACGGGACCAATGTAAATTGTAGGAAATGACCGCGTAGTCCCGGGCCTCCCTGTTTGAGAGTATGACAGTAATTTGCAAAAATCACACTTAGACTTGAAAACAGGCCGTTAAAGGGTGGAAACCCAAACCAGCCCCCAAACGACCCCGTAGGAGGCACGAACACGTCGCACGGGACCAATGTAACTTGTAGGAACTGATCGCGTAGTCCCGGGTCACCCGGTTTGAGAGTATGACGATAATTTGCAAAAATCACACTTAGACTTGAAAACAGGCCATTAAAGGGTGAAAACCCAAACCAGCCCCCAAACAACCCCGTAGGAGGCACGAACACCTCGCACGGGACCAATGTAACTTGTAGGAACTGACCGCGTAGTCTCGCGTCTCCCGGTTTGATAGTATGACGATAATTTGCAAAAATCACACTTAGACTTGAAAACAGGCCGTTAAAGGGTGAAAACCCAAACCAGCCCCCAAACGACCCCGTAGGAGGCACGAACACCTCGCACGGGACCAATGTAAATTGTAGGACTTGACCGCGTAGTCCCGCGTCTCTCGGTTTGAGAGTATGACGATAATTTGCAAAAATCACACTTAGACTTGAAAACAGGCCGTTAAATGGTGAAAACCTAAACAAGCCCCCAAACGACCCCGTAGGAGGCGCGAACACCAAGCACGGGACCAATGTAACTTATAGGAACTGACCGCGTAGTCTCGGGTCTCCCGGTTTGAGAGTATGACGATAATTTGCAAAAATCACACTTAGACTTGAAAACAGGCCGTTAAAGGGTAAAAACCCAAACCATCCCCAAACGACCGCGTAGGAGGCAAAAACACCTCGTACTGGACCAGTGTAACTTGTAGGAACTGACCGCGTTGTCCCGAGTCTCTCGGTTTGAGAGTATGACGATAATTTGCAAAAATCACACTTAGACTTGAAAACAGGCCGTTAAAGGGTGAAAACCCAAACAATCCCCCAAACGACCCCATAGGAGGCGCGACCACCTCGCACGGGACCAATGTAACTTGTAGGAACTGACCGCGTAGTCCCGGGTCTTCCGGTTTGAGAGTATGATGATAATTTGCAAAAATCACACTTAGACTTGAAAACAGGCAGTTAAAGGGTGAAAACCCAAACCAGCCGCCAAACGACCCCGTAGGAGGCGCGAACACCTCGCACGGGACCAATGTAAATTGTAGGAAATGACCGCGTAGTCCCGGGTCTCCCTGTTTGAGAGTATGACAGTAATTTGCAAAAATCACACTTAGACTTGAAAACAGGCCGTTAAAGGGTGGAAACCCAAACCAGCCCCCAAACGACCCCGTAGGAGGCACGAACACGTCGCACGGGACCAATGTAACTTGTAGGAACTGATCGCGTAGTCCCGGGTCACCCGGTTTGAGAGTATGACGATAATTTGCAAAAATCACACTTAGACTTGAAAACAGGTCGTTAAAGGGTGAAAACCCAAACCAGCCCCCAAACAACCCCGTAGGAGGCACGAACACCTCGCACGGGACCAATGTAACTTGTAGGAACTGACCGCATAGTCCCGGTTCTCCCGGTTTGAGAGTATGACGATAATTTGCAAAAATCATACTTAGACTTGAAAACAGGCCGTTAAAGGGTGAAAACCCAAACCAGCCCCCAAACGACCCCGTAGGAGGCACGAACACCTCGCACGGGACCAATGTAACTTGTAGGAACTGACCGCGTAGTCCCGGGTCTCCCGGTTTGAGAGTATGACGATAATTTGCAAAAATCACACTTAGACTTGAAAACAGGCCGTTAAAGGGTGAAAACCCAAACCAGCCCCAAACGACCGCGTAGGAGGCACTAACACCTCGCACGGGACCAATGTAACTTGTAGGAACTGGCCGCGTAGTCCCGGGTCTCCCGGTTTGAGAGTATGACGATAATTTGCAAAACTCACACTTAGACTTGAAAACAGGCCGTTAAAGGGTGAAAACCCAAACCAGCCCCCAAACGACCCCGTAGGAGGCACGAACACCTCGCACGGGACCAATGTAACTTGTAGAAACTGACCGTGTAGTCCCGGTTCTCCCGGTTTGAGAGTATGACGATAATTTGCAAAACTCACACTTAGACTTGAAAACAGGCCGTTAAAGGGTGAAAACCCAAACCAGCCCCCAAACGACCCCGTAGGATGCACGAACACCTCGCACGGGACCAATGTAACTTGTAGGAACTGACTGCGTAGTCCCGAGTCTCTCGGTTTGAGAGTATGACGATAATTTGCAAAACTCACACTTAGACTTGAAAACAGGTCGTTAAAGGGTGAAAACCCAAACCAGCCCCCAAACGACCCCGTAGGATGCACGAACACCTCGCACGGGACCAATGTAACTTGTAGGAACTGACCGCGTAGTCCCGGGTCTCCCGGTTTGAGAGTATGACTATAATTTGCAAAAATCACACTTAGACTTGAAAACAGGCCGTTAAATGGTGAAAACCCAAACCAGCCCCCAAACGACCCCGTAGGAGGCGCGAACACCTCGCACGGGACCAATGTAACTTGTAGGAACTGACCGCGTAGTCCCGGGTCTCCCGGTTTGAGAGTATGACTATAATTTGCAAAAATCACACTTAGACTTGAAAACAGGCCGTTAAATGGTGAAAACCCAAACCAGCCCCCAAACGACCCCGTAGGAGGCGCGAACACCTCGCACGGGACCAATGTAACTTGTAGGAACTGACCGCGTAGTCCCGGGTCTCCCGGTTTGAGAGTATGACGATAATTTGCAAAAATCACACTTAGACTTTAAAACAGGCCGTTAAAGGGTGAAAACCCAAACCACCGCCCAAACGACCCCGTAGGAGGCACGAACACCTCGCACGGGACCAATGTAACTTGTAGGAACTGACCGCGTAGTCCCGGGTCTCCCGGTTTGAGAGTATGACGATAATTTGCAAAAATCACACTTAGACTTGAAAACAGGCCGTTAAAGGGTGAAAACCCAAACCAACCCCCAAACAACCCCGTAGGAGGCACGAACACCTCGCACGGGACCAATGTAACTTGTAGGAACTGACCGCGTAGTCCCGGGTCTCCCAGTTAGAGAGTATGACGATAATTTGCAAAAATCACACTTAGACTTGAAAACAGGCCGTTAAAGGGTGAAAACCCAAACCAACCCCCAAACGACCCCGTAGGAGGCACGAACACCTCGCACGGGACAAATGTAACTTGTAGGAATTGACCGCGTAGTCCCGGTTCTCCCGGTTCTCCCGGTTTGAGAGTATGACGATAATTTGCAAAAATCACACTTAGACTTGAAAACAGGCCGTTAAAGGGTGAAAACCCAAACCAGCCCCAAAACGACCCCGTAGAATGCACGAACACCTCGCACGGGACCAATGTAACTTGTAGGAACTGACTGCGTAGTCCTGGGTCTCTCGGTTTGAGAGTATGACGATAATTTGCAAAAATCACACTTAGACTTGAAAAGAGGCCGTTAAAGGGTGAAAACCCAAACCAGCCCCCAAACGACCCCGTAGGAGGCGTGAACACCTCGTACGCGACCAATGTAACTTGTAGGAACTGACCGCGTAGTCTCGGGTCTCCCAGTTTGAGAGTGTGACTATAATTTACAAAAATCACACTAAGACTTGAAAACGGACCGTTAAATGGTGAAAACCCAAACCAGCCCCCAAACGACCCCGTAGGAGGCGCGAACACCTCGCACGGGACCAATGTAACTTGTAGGAACTGACCGCGTAGTCCCGGGTCTCCCGGTTTGAGAGTATGACGATAATTTGAAAAAATCACACTTAGACTTGAAAACAGGCCGTTAAAGGGTGAAAACCCAAACCAGCCCCCAAATGACCCCGTAGGAGGCACGAACACCTCGCACGGGACCAATGTAACTTGTAGTAACTGACCGCGTAGTCCCGGGTCTCCCGGTTTGAGAGTATGACGATAATTTTCAAAAACTAACTTAGACTTGAAAACAAGCCGTTAAAGGGTGAAAACCCAAACCAGCCCCCAAACGACCCCGTAGGAGGCACGAACACCTCGCACAGGACCAATGCAACTTGTAGGAACTGACCGCGTAGTCCCGGGTCTTCCAGTTTGAGAGTATGACGATAATTTGCAAAAATCACACTTACACTTGAAAACAGGCCGTTAAAGGGTGAAAATCCAAACCAACCCCCAAACGACCCCGTATGAGGCACGAACACCTCACACGGGACCAATGTAACTTGTACGAACTGACCGCGTAGTCCCGGGTCTCCCGGTTTGAGAGTATGATGATAATTTGCAAAAATCACACTTAGACTTGAAAACAGGCCGTTAAAGGGTGAAAACCCAAGCAAGCCCCCAAACGACCCCGTAGGAGGCGTGAACACCTCGCACGGGACCAATGTAACTTGTAGGAACTGACCGCGTAGTCCCGGGTCTCCCGATTTGAGAGTATGACGATAATTTGCAAAAATCACACTTAGACTTGAAAACAGGCCGTTAAAGGGTGAAAACCCAAACCTAACCCCCAAATGACCCCGTAGGAGGCGCGAACACCTCGCACGGGACCAATGTAACTTGAAAGAACTGACCGCGTAGTCCCGGGTCTCCCGGTTTGAGAGTAAGACGATAATTTGCAAAAATTAGACTTAGACTTGAAAATAGGCCGTTAAAGGGGAAAACCCAAACCAGCCCCCAAACGACCCCGTAGGAGGCGTGAACACCTCGCACGGGACCAATGTAACTTGTAGGAACTGACCGCGTAGTCCCGGGTCTCTCGGTTTGAGAGTATGATGATAATTTACAAAAATCACACTTAGACTTGAAAATGGACCGTTAAAGGGTGAAAACCCAAACTAGCCCCCAAACGACCCCGTAGGAGGCACGAACACCTCGCACGGGACCAATGTAACTTGTAGGAACTGACCGCGTAGTCCCGGGTCTCCCGGTTTGAGAGTATGACGATAATTTGCAAAAATCACACTTAGACTTGAAAACAGGCCGTTAAAGTTTGAAAACCCAAACCAGCCCCCAAACGACCCCGTAGGAGGCACGAACACCTCGCACGGGACCAATGTAACTTGTAGGAACTGACCGCGTAGTCCCGGGTCTCCCGGTTTGAGAGTATGACTGTAATTTCCAAAAATCTCACTTTGACTTGAAAACAGGCCGTTAAATGGTGAAAACCCAAACCAGCCCCCAAACGACTCCGTAGGAGGCACGAACACCTCGCACGGGACCAATGTAACTTGTAGGAACTGACCGCGTAGTCCCGGGTCTCCCGGTTTGAGAGTATGACGATAATTTGCAAAAATCACACTTATACTTGAAAACAGGCCGTTAAAGGGTGAAAACCCAAACCAGCCCCCAAACGACCCCATAGGAGGCACGGACACCTCGCACGGGACCAATGTAACTTATAGGAACTCACCGCGTAGTCCCGGGTCTCCCGGTTTGAGAGTATGACGATAATTTGCAAAAATCACACATAGACTTGAAAACAGGCCGTTAAAGGGTGAAAACCCAAACCAGCCCCCAAACGACCCCGTAGGAGGCGCGAACACCTCGCACGGGACCAATGTAACTTGAAAAAACTGACCGCGTAGTCCCGGGTCTCCCGATTTGAGAGTATGACGATAATTAGCAAAAATTAGACTTAGACTTGAAAACAGGCCGTCAAAGGGGAAAACCCAAACCAGCCCCCAAACGACCCCGTAGGAGGCGTGAACACCTCGCACGGGACCAATGTAACTTTTAGGAACTGACCGCGTAGTCCCGGGTCTCTCGGTTTGAGAGTATGACGATAATTTACAAAAATTAGACTTAGACTTGAAAACGGACCGTTAAAGGGTGAAAAGTCTAACCACCACCCAAACGACCCCGTAGGAGGCACGAACACCTCGCACGGGACCAATGTAACTTGTAGGAACTGACCGTGTTGTCCCGGGTCTCCCGATTTGAGAGTATGACGATAATTTGCAAAAATACACTTAGACTTGAAAACAGGCCGTTAAAGTTTGAAAACCCAAACCAGCCCCCAAACGACCCCGTAGGAGGCACGAACACCTCGAACGGGACCAATGTAACTTGTAGGAACTGACCGCGTAGTCCTGGGTCTCCCGGTTTGAGAGTATGACTATAATTTGCAAAAATCTCACTTAGACTTGAAAACAGGCCGTTAAATGGTGAAAACCCAAACCATCCCCCAAACGACTCCGTAGGAGGCGCGAACACCTCGCACGGGACCAATGTAACTTATAGGAACTGACCGCGTAGTCCCGGGTCACCCGGTTTGAGAGTATGACGATAATTTGCAAAAATCACACTTATACTTGAAAACAGGCCGTTAAAGGGTGAAAACCCAAACCAGCCCCCAAACGACCCCGTAGGAGGCACGGACACCTCGCACGGGACCAATGTAACTTGTAGGAACTGACCGCGTACTCCCGAGTCTCTCGGTTTGAGAGTATGACGATAATTTGCAAAAATCACACTTAGACTTGAAAACAGGCAGTTAAAGGGTGAAAACCCAAACCAGCCGCCAAACGACCCCGTAGGAGGCGTGAACACCTCGCACGGGACCAATGTAACTTGTAGGAACTGACCGCGTAGTCCCGGGTCTCTCGGTTTGAGAGTATGACGATAATTTTCAAAAATCACACTTAGACTTGAAAACAGGCCGTTAAAGGGTGGAAACCCAAACCAGCCCCCAAACGACCCCGTAGGAGGCACGAACACGTCGCACGGGACCAATGTAACTTGTAGGAACTGGTCGCGTAGTCCCGGGTCACCCGGTTTGAGAGTATGACGATAATTTGCAAAAATCACACTTAGACTTGAAAACAGGCCATTAAAGTTTGAAAACCCAAACCAGCCCCCAAACGACCCCGTAGGAGGCACGAACACCTCGCACGGGACCAATGTAACTTGTAGGAACTGACCACGTAGTCCCGGGTCTCCCGGTTTGAGAGTATGACTATAATTTGAAAAAATCTCACTTAGACTTGAAAACAGGCCGTCAAATGGTGAAAACCCAAACCAGCCCCCAAACGACCACGTAGGAGGCGCGAACACCTCGCACGGGACCAGTGTAACTTGTAGGAACTGACCGCGTAGTCCCGGGTCTCCCGGTTTGAGAGTATGACGACAATTTGCAAAAATCACACTTAGACTTGAAAACAGGCCGTTAAAGGGTGAAAACCCAAACCAGCCCCCAAACGACCCCGTACGAGGCACGAACACCTCGCACGGGACCAATGTAACTTGTAGGAACTGACCGCGTAGTCCCGGGTCTCCCGGTCTGAGAGTATGACGATAATTTGCAAAAATCACACTTAGACTTGAAAACAGGCCGTTAAAGGGTGAAAACCCAAACCAGCCCCCATACGACCCCGTAGGAGGCCCGAACACCTCACACGGGACCAATGTAACTTGTAGGAACTGACCGCGTAGTCCCGGGTCTCCCGGTTTGAGAGTATGACGATAATTTGCAAAAATCAAACTTAGACTTGAAAATAGGCCGTTAAAGGATGAAAACCCAAACCAGCCCCAAACGACCGCGTAGGAGGCACAAACACCTCGCACGGGACCAATGTAACTTGTAGGAACTGACCGCGTAGTCCCGAGTCTCCCGGTTTGAGAGTATGACGATAATTTGTAAAAATCACACTTAGACTTGAAAACATGCCGTTAAAGGGTGGAAACCCAAACCAACCCCCAAACGACCCCGTAGGAGGCACGAACACGTCGCACGGGACCAATGTAACTTGTAGGAACTGATCGCGTAGTCCCGGGTCACCCGGTTTGAGAGTATGACGATAATTTGCAAAAATCACACTTAGACTTGAAAACAGGCCGTTAAAGGGTGAAAACCCAAACCAGCCCCCAAACGACCCCGTAGGAGGCACGAACACCTCGCACGGGACCAATGTAACTTGTAGAAACTGACCGCGTAGTCCCGATTCTCCCGGTTTGAGAGTATGACGATAATTTGCAAAAATCACACTTAGACTTGAAAACAGGCCGTTAAAGGGTGAAAACCCAAACCAGACCCCAAACGACCCCGTAGGAGGCACGAACACCTCGCACGGGACCAATGTAACTTATAGGAACTGACCGCGTAGTCCCGGGTCTCCCGGTTTGAGAGTATGACGATAATTTGTAAAAATAACACTTAGACTTGAAAACAGGCCGTTAAAGGGTGAAAACCCAAACCAGCCCCCAAACGACCCCGTAGGAGGCACGAACACCTCGCACGGGACCAATGTAACTTGTAAGAACTGACCGCGTAGTCCCGGGTCTCCCGGTTTGATAGTATGACGATAATTTGCAAAAATCACACTTAAAGTTGAAAATAGGCCGTTAAAGGGGAAAACACAAACCAGCCCCCAAACGACCCCATAGGAGGCGTGAACACCTCGCAAAGGACCAATGTAACTTGTAGGAACTGACCGCGTAGTCCCGGGTCTCCCGGTTTGAGAGTATGACGATAATTTACAAAAATTTCACTTAGACTTGAAAACAGGCCGTTAAAGGGTGAAAACCCAAAGCAGCCCCCAAACGACCCCGAAGGAGGCGCGAACACCTCGCACGGGGTCAATGTAAATTGTAGGAACTGACCGCGTAGTCCCGGGTCTCCCGATTTGAGAGTATGACGATAATTTGCAAAAATCACACTTAGACTTGAAAACAGGTCGTTAAAGGGTGAAAACCCAAACCAGCCGCCAAACGACCCCGTAGGAGGGGCGAACACCTCGCACGGGACCAATGTAACTTTTAGGAACTGACCGCATAGTCCCGGGTCTCCCGGTTTGAGAGTATGACGATAATTTGAAAAAATCACACTTAGACTTGAAAATAGGCCGTTAAAGGGTGAAAACCCAAAACAGCCCCCAAACAACCCCGTAGGAGGCACGAACACCTCGCACGGGACCAATGTAACTTGTAGGAACTGACCGCGTAGTCCCGGGTCTCCCAGTTTGAGAGTATGACGATAATTTGCAAAAATCACACTTAGACTTGAAAACAGGCCGTTAAAGGTTGAAAACCCAAACCAACCCCCAAACGACCCCGTAGGAGGCACGAACACCTCGCACGGGACCAATGTAACTTGTATTAACTGACCGCGTAGTCCCGGTTCTCCCGGTTTGAGAGTATGACGATAATTTGCAAAAATCACACTTAGACTTGAAAACAGGCCGTTAAACGGTGAAAACCCAAACCAGCCCCCAAACGACCCCGTAGGATGCACGAACACCTCGTACGGGACCAATGTAACTTGTAGGAACTGACTGCGTAGTCCCGGGTCTCTCGGTTCGAGAGTATGACGATAATTTGCAAAAATCACACTTAGACTTGAAAACAGGCCGTTAAAGGCTGAAAACCCAAACCAGCCCCCAAACGACCCCGTAGGAGGCGTGAACACCTCGTACAGGACCAATGTAACTTGTAGGAACTGACCGCGTAGTCCCGGGTCTCCCGGTTTGAGAGTGTGACTATAATTTACAAAAATCACACTAAGACTTGAAAATGGACCGTTAAATGGTGAAATTCCAAACCAGCCCCCAAACGACCCTATAGGAGGCGCGAACACCTCGCACGGGACCAATGTAACTTGTAGAAACTGACCGCGTAGTCCCGGGTCTCCCGGTTTGAGAGTATGACGATAATTTGAAAAAATCACACTTTGACTTGAAAACAGGCCGTTAATGGGTGAAAACCCAAACCAGCCCCCAAATGACCCCGTAGGAGGCACGAACACCTCGCACGGGACCAATGTAGCTTGTAGGAACTGACCGCGTAGTCCCGGGTCTCCCGGTTTGAGAGTATGACGATAATTTTCAAAAATCTCACTTAGACTTGAAAACAGGCCGTTAAAGGGTGAAAACCCAAACCAGCCCCCAAACGACCCCGTAGGAGGCACGAACACCTCGCACAGGACCAATGTAACTTGTAGGAACTGACCGCGTAGTCCCGGGTCTCCCAGTTTGAGAGTATGATGATAATTTGCAAAAATCACACTTACACTTGAAAACAGGCCGTTAAAGGGTGAAAACCCAAACCAACCCCCAAACGACCCCGTAGGAGGCACGAACACCTCACACGGGACCAATGTAACTTGTAGGAACTGACCGCGTAGTCCCGGGTCTCCCGGTTTGAGAGTATGACAATAATTTGCAAAAATCACACTTAGACTTGAAACAGGCCGTTAAAGGGTGAAAACCCAAACCAACCCCCAAACGACCCCGTAGGAGGCGCGAACACCTCGCACGGGACCAATGTAACTTGAAAGAACTGACCGCGTAGTCCCGGGTCTCCCGGTTTGAGAGTAAGACGATAATTTGCAAAAATTAGACTTAGACTTGAAAACAGGCCGTTAAAAGGGAAAACCCAAACCAGCCCCCCAAACGACCCCGTAGGAGGCGTGAAGACCTCGCACGGGACCAATGTAACTTGTAGGAACTGACCGCGTAGTCCCGGGTCTCTCGGTTTGAGAGTATGACGATAATTTACAAAAATCACACTAAGACTTAAAAAAGGACCGTTAAAGGGTGAAAACCCAAACCAGCCCCCAAACGACCCCGTAGGAGGCACGAACACCTCGCACGGGACCAATGTAACTTGTAGGAACTGACCGCGTAGTCCCGGGTCTCCCGGTTTGAGAGTATGACGATAATTTGCAAAAATCACACTTAGACTTGAAAACAGGCCGTTAAAGTTTGAAAACCCAAACCAGCCCCCAAACGACCCCGTAGGAGGCACGAACACCTCGCACGGGACCAATGTAACTTGTAGGAACTGACCGCGTAGTTCCGGGTCTCCCGGTTTGAGAGTATGACTATAATTTGCAAAAATCTCACTTTGACTTGAAAACAGGCCGTTAAATGGTGAAAACGCAAACCAGCCCCCAAACGACTCCGTACGAGGCGCGAACACCTCGCACAGGACCAATGTAACTTGTAGGAACTGACCGCGTAGTCCCGGGTCTCCCGGTTTGAGAGTATGACGATAATTTGCAAAAATCACACTTATACTTGAAAACAGGCCGTTAAAGGGTGAAAATCCAAACCAGCCCCCAAACGACCCCGTAGGAGGCATGGACACCTCGTACGCGACCAATGTAACTTGTAGGAACTGACCGCGTAGTCCCGGGTCTCCCGGTTTGAGAGTGTGACTATAATTTACAAAAATCACCCTAAGACTTGAAAACGGACAGTTAAATGGTGAAAACCCAAACCAGCCCCCAAACGACCCCTAGGAGGCGCGAACACCTCGCACGGGACCAATGTAACTTGTAGGAACTGACCGCGTAGTCCCGGGTCTCCCGGTTTGAGAGTATGATGATAATTTGCAAAAATCACACTTAGACTTGAAAACAGGCCGTTAAAGGGTGAAAACCCAAGCAAGCCCCCAAACGACCCCGTAGGAGGCGTGAACACCTCGCACGGGACCAATGTAACTTGTAGGAACTGACCGCGTAGTCCCGGGTCTCCCGATTTGAGAGTATGACGATAATTTGCAAAAATCACACTTAGACTTGAAAACAGGCCGTTAAAGGGTGAAAACCCAAACCAGCCCCCAAACGACCCCGTAGGAGGCGCGAACACCTCGCACGGGACCAATGTAACTTGAAAGAACTGACCGCGTAGTCCCGGGTCTCCCAGTTTGAGAGTAAGACGATAATTTGCAAAAATTAGACTTAGACTTGAAAATAGGCCGTTAAAGGGGAAAACCCAAACCAGCCCACAAACGACCCCGTAGGAGGCGTGAACACCTCGCACGGGACCAATGTAACTTGTAGGAACTGACCGCGTAGTCCCGGGTCTCTCGGTTTGAGAGTATGATGATAATTTACAAAAATCACACTTAGACTTGAAAATGGACCGTTAAAGGGTGAAAACCCAAACCAGCCCCCAAACGACCCCGTAGGAGGCACGAACACCTCGCACGGGACCAATGTAACTTGTAGGAACTGACCGCGTAGTCCCGGGTCTCCCGGTTTGAGAGTATGACGATAATTTGCAAAAATCTCACTTTGACTTGAAAACAGGCCGTTAAATGGTGAAAACCCAAACCAGCCCCCAAACGACTCCGTAGGAGGCACAAACACCTCGCACGGGACCAATGTAACTTGTAGGAACTGACCGCGTTGTCCCGAGTCTCCCGGTTTGAGAGTATGACGATAATTTGCAAAAATCACACTTAGACTTGAAAACAGGCCGTTAAAGGGTGAAAACCCAAACCAGCCCCCAAACGACCCCGTAGGATGCACGAACACCTCGTACGGGACCAATGTAACTTGTAGGAACTGACTGCGTAGTCCCGGGTCTCTCGGTTCGAGAGTATGACGATAATTTGCAAAAATCACACTTAGACTTGAAAACAGGCCGTTAAAGGCTGAAAACCCAAACCAGCCCCCAAACGACCCCGTAGGAGGCGAGAACACCTCGTACAGGACCAATGTAACTTGTAGGAACTGACCGCGTAGTCCCGGGTCTCCCGGTTTGAGAGTGTGACTATAATTTACAAAAATCACACTAAGACTCGAAAATGGACCGTTAAATGGTGAAATTCCAAACCAGCCCCCAAACGACCCTGTAGGAGGCGCGAACACCTCGCACGGGACCAATGTAACTTGTAGGAACTGACCGCGTAGTCCCGGGTCTCCCGGTTTGAGAGTATGATGATAATTTGAAAAAATCACACTTAGACTTGAAAATAGGCCGTTAATGGGTGAAAACAGAAACCAGCTCCCAAATGACCCCGTAGGAGGCACGAACACCTCGCACGGGACCAATGTAGCTTGTAGGAACTGACCGCGTAGTCCCGGGTCTCCCGGTTTGAGAGTATGACGATAATTTTCAAAAATCTCACTTAGACTTGAAAATAGGCCGTTAAAGGGTGAAAACCCAAACCAGCCCCCAAACGACCCCGTAGGAGGCACGAACACCTCGCACAGGACCAATGTAACTTGTAGGAACTGACCGCGTAGTCCCGGGTCTCCCAGTTTGAGAGTATGATGATAATTTGCAAAAATCACACTTAGACTTGAAACAGGCCGTTAAAGGGTGAAAACCCAAACCAACCCCCAAACGACCCCGTAGGAGGCGCGAACACCTCGCACGGGACCAATGTGACTTGAAAGAACTGACCGCGTAGTCCCGGGTCTCCCGGTTTGAGAGTAAGACGATAATTTGCAAAAATTAGACTTAGACTTGAAAACAGGCCGTTAAAGGGGAAAACCCAAACCAGCCCCCCAAACGACCCCGTAGGAGGCGTGAAGACCTCGCACGGGACCAATGTAACTTGTAGGAACTGACCGCGTAGTCCCGGGTCTCTCGGTTTGAGAGTATGACGATAATTTACAGAAATCACACTAAGACTTGAAAATGGACCGTTAAAGGCTGAAAACCCAAACCAGCCCCCAAACGACCCCGTAGGAGGCACGAACACCTTGCACGGGACCAATGTAACTTGTAGGAACTGACCGCGTAGTCCCGGGTCTCCCGGTTTGAGAGTATGACGATAATTTGCAAAAATCACACTTAGACTTGAAAACAGGCCGTTAAAGTTTGAAAACCCAAACCAGCCCCCAAACGACCCCGTAGGAGGCACGAACACCTCGCACGGGACCAATGTAACTTGTAGGAACTGACCGCGTAGTCCCGGGTCTCCCGGTTTGAGAGTATGACTATAATTTGTAAAAATCTCACTTTGACTTGAAAACAGGCCGTTAAATGGTGAAAACCCAAACCAGCCCCCAAACGACTCCGTACGAGGCGCGAACACCTCGCACAGGACCAATGTAACTTGTAGGAACTGACCGCGTAGTCCCGGGTCTCCCGGTTTGAGAGTATGACGATAATTTGCAAAAATCACACTTATACTTGAAAACAGGCCGTTAAAGGGTGAAAACCCAAACCAGCCCCCAAACGACCCCGTAGGAGGCATGGACACCTCGTACGCGACCAATGTAACTTGTAGGAACTGACCGCGTAGTCCCGGGTCTCCCGGTTTGAGAGTGTGACTATAATTTACAAAAATCACACTAAGACTTGAAAACGGACCGTTAAATGGTGAAAACCCAAACCAGCCCCCAAACGACCCCGTAGGAGGCGCGAACACCTCGCACGGGACCAATGTAACTTGTAGGAACTGACCGCGTAGTCCCGGGTCTCCCGGTTTGAGAGTATGATGATAATTTGCAAAAATCACACTTAGACTTGAAAACAGGCCGTTAAAGGGTGAAAACCCAAGCAAGCCCCCAAACGACCCCGTAGGAGGCGTGAACACCTCGCACGGGACCAATGTAACTTGTAGGAACTGACCGCGTAGTCCCGGGTCTCCCGATTTGAGAGTATGACGATAATTTGCAAAAATCACACTTAGACTTGAAAACAGGCCGTTAAAGGGTGAAAACCCAAACCAACCCCCAAACGACCCCGTAGGAGGCGCGAACACCTCGCACGGGACCAATGTAACTTGAAAGAACTGACCGCGTAGTCCCGGGTCTCCCGGTTTGAGAGTAAGACGATAATTTGCAAAAATTAGACTTAGACTTGAAAATAGGCCGTTAAAGGGGAAAACCCAAACCAGCCCCCAAACGACCCCGTAGGAGGCGTGAACACCTCGCACGGGACCAATGTAAATTTGTAGGAACTGACCGCGTAGTCCCGGGTCTCTCGGTTTGACAGTATGATGATAATTTACAAAAATCACACTTAGACTTGAAAATGGACCGTTAAAGGGTGAAAACCCAAACCAGCCCCCAAACGACCCCGTAGGAGGCACGAACACCTCGTACGGGACCAATGTAACTTGCAGGAACTGACCGCGTAGTCCCGGGTCTCCCGGTTTGAGAGTATGACGATAATTTGCAAAAATCACACTTACACTTGAAAACAGGCCGTTAAAGTTTGAAAACCCAAACCAGCCCCCAAACGACCCCGTAGGAGGCACGAACACCTCGCACGGGACCAATGTAACTTGTAGGAACTGACCGCGTAGTCCCGGGTCTCCCGGTTTGAGAGTATGACTGTAATTTCCAAAAATCTCACTTTGACTTGAAAACAGGCCGTTAAATGGTGAAAACCCAAACCAGCCCCCAAACGACTCCGTAGGAGGCACCAACACCTCGCACGGGACCAATGTAACTTGTAGGAACTGACCGCGTAGTCCCGGGTCTCCCGGTTTGAGAGTATGACGATAATTTGCAAAAATCACACTTATACTTGAAAACAGGCCGTTAAAGGGTGAAAACCCAAACCAGCCCCCAAACGACCCCATAGGAGGCACGGACACCTCGCACGGGACCAATGTAACTTATAGGAACTGACCGCGTAGTCCCGGGTCTCCCGGTTTGAGAGTATGACGATAATTTGCAAAAATCACACTTAGACTTGAAAACAGGCCGTTAAAGGGTGAAAACCCAAACCAGCCCCCAAACGACCCCGTAGGAGGCGCGAACACCTCGCACGGGACCAATGTAACTTGAAAGAACTGACCGCGTAGTCCCGGGTCTCCCGATTTGAGAGTATGACGATAATTAGCAAAAATTAGACTTAGACTTGAAAACAGGCCGTCAAAGGGGAAAACCCAAACCAGCCCCCAAACTACCCCGTAGGAGGCGTGAACACCTCGCACGGGACCAATGTAACTTGTAGGAACTGACCGCGTAGTCCCGGGTTTCTCGGTTTGAGAGTATGACGATAATTTACAAAAATTAGAATTAGACTTGAAAACGGACCGTTAAAGGGTGAAAAGTCAAACCACCACCCAAACGACCCCGTAGGACGCACGAACACCTCGCACGGGACCAATGTAACTTGTAGGAACTGACCGTGTTGTCCCGGGTCTCCCGATTTGAGAGTATGACGATAATTTGCAAAAATCACACTTAGACTTGAAAACAGGCCGTTAAAGTTTGAAAACCCAAACCAGCCCCCAAACGACCCCGTAGGAGGCACGAACACCTCGAACGGGACCAATGTAACTTGTAGGAACTGACCGCGTAGTCCCGGGTCTCCCGATTTGAGTGTATGACTATAATCTGCAAAAATCTCACTTAGACTTGAAAACAGGCCGTTAAATGGTGAAAACCCAAACCATCCCCCAAACGACTCCGTAGGAGGCGCGAACACCTCGCACGGGACCAATGTAACTTGTAGGAACTGACCACGTAGTCCCGGGTCACCCGGTTTGAGAGTATGACGATAATTTGCAAAAATCACACTTAGACTTGAAAACAGGCAGTTAAAGGGTGAAAACCCAAACCAGCCCCCAAACGACCCCGTAGGAGGCACGAACACGTCGCACGGGACCAATGTAACTTGTAGGAACTGGTCGCGTAGTCCCGGGTCACCCGGTTTGAGAGTATGACAATAATTTACAAAAATCACACTTAGACTTGAAAACAGGCCGTTAAAGGGTGAAAACCCAAACCAGCCCCCAAACGACCCCGTAGGAGGCACGAACACCTCGCACGGGACCAATGTAACTTGTAGGAACTGACCGCGTAGTCCCGGTTCTCCCGGTTTGAGAGTATGACGATAATTTGCAAAAATCACACTTAGACTTGAAAACAGGCCGTTAAAGGGTGAAAACCCAAACCAGCCCACAAACGACCCCGTAGGAGGCACGAACACCTCGCACGGGACCAATGTAACTTGTAGGAACTGACCGCGTAGTCCCGGGTCTCCCGGTTTGAGGGTATGACGAGAATTTGCAAAAATCACACTTAGACTTGAAAACAGGCCGTTAAAGGGTGAAAACCCAAACCAGCCCCAAACGACCGCGTAGGAGGCACAAACACCTCGCACGGGACCAATGTAACTTATAGGAACTGACCGCGTAGTCCCGAGTCTCCCGGTTTGAGAGTATGACGATAATTTGCAAAAATCACACTTAGACTTCAAAACAGGCCGTTAAAGGGTGAAAACCCAAACGACCCCATAGGAGGCTCGACCACGTCGCACGGGACCAATGTAACTTGTAGGAACTGACCGCGTAGTCCCGGGTCTCCCGGTTTGAGAGTATGACGATAATTTGCAAAAATCAAACTTAGACTTGAAAACTGGCCGTTAAAGGATGAAAACCCAAACCAGCCCCAAACGACCGCGTAGGAGGCACAAACACCTCGCACGGGACCAATGTAACTTGTAGGAACTGACCGCGTAGTCCCGAGTCTCCCGGTTTGAGAGTATGACGATAATTTGCAAAAATCACACTTAGACTTGAAAACAGGCCGTTAAAGGGTGGAAACCCAAACCAACCCCCAAACGACCCCGTAGGAGGCACGAACACGTCGCACGGGACCAATGTAACTTGTAGGAACTGATCGCGTAGTCCCGGGTCACCCGGTTTGATAGTATGACGATAATTTGCAAAAATCACACTTAGACTTGAAAACAGGCCGTTAAAGGGTGAAAACCCAAACCAGCCCCCAAACGACCCCGTAGGAGGCACGAACACCTCGCACGGGACCAATGTAACTTGTAGGAACTGACCGCGTAGTCCCGGGTCTCCCGGTTTGAGAGTATGACTATAATTTGCAAAAATCTCACTTTGACTTGAAAACAGGCCGTTAAATGGTGAAAACCCAAACCAGCCCCCAAACGACTCCGTACGAGGCGCGAACACCTCGCACAGGACCAATGTAACTTGTAGGAACTGACCGCGTAGTCCCGGGTCTCCCGGTTTGAGAGTATGACGATAATTTGCAAAAATCACACTTATACTTGAAAACAGGCCGTTAAAGGGTGAAAACCCAAACCAGCCCCCAAACGACTCCGTAGGAGGCATGGACACCTCGCACGGGACCAATGTAACTTATAGGAACTGACCGCGTAGTCCCGGGTCTCCCGGTTTGAGAGTATGACGATAATTTGCAAAAATCACACATAGACTTGAAAACAGGCCGTTAAAGGGTGAAAACCCAAACCAGCCCCCAAACGACTCCGTAGGAGGCATGGACACCTCGCACGGGACCAATGTAACTTATAGGAACTGACCGCGTAGTCCCGGGTCTCCCGATTTGAGAGTATGATGATAATTAGCAAAAATTAGACTTAGACTTGAAAACAGGCCGTCAAAGTGGAAAACCCAAACCAGCCCCCAAACGACCCCGTAGGAGGCGTGAACACCTCGTACGGGACCAATGTAACTTGTAGGAACTGACCGCGTAGTCCCGGGTCTCTCGGTTTGAGAGTATGACGATAATTTGCAAAAATTAGACTTAGACTTGAAAACGGACCGTTAAAGGGTGAAAACCCAAACCATCACCCAAACGACCCCGTAGGAGGCACGAACACCTCGTACGGGACCAATGTAACTTGTAGGAACTGACCGTGTTGTCCCGGGTCTCCCGGTTTGAGAGTATGACGATAATTTACAAAAATCACACTAAGACTTGAAAACAGGCCGTTAAAGTTTGAAAACCCAAACCAGCCCCCAAACGACCCCGTAGGAGGCACGAACACCTCGCACGGGACCAATGTAACTTATAGGAACTGATCGCGTAGTCCCGGGTCACCCGGTTTGAGAGTATGACGATAATTTGCAAAAATCACACTTAGACTTGAAAACAGGCCGTTAAAGGGTGAAAACCCAAACCAGCCCCCAAACGACCCCGTAGGAGGCACGAACACCTCGCACGGGACCAATGTAACTTGTAGGAACTGACCGCGTAGTCCCGGGTCTCCCGGTTTGAGAGTATGACTATAATTTGCAAAAATCTCACTTTGACTTGAAAACAGGCCGTTAAATGGTGAAAACCCAAACCAGCCCCCAAACGACTCCGTACGAGGCGCGAACACCTCGCACAGGACCAATGTAACTTGTAGGAACTGACCGCGTAGTCCCGGGTCTCCCGGTTTGAGAGTATGACGATAATTTGCAAAAATCACACTTATACTTGAAAACAGGCCGATAAAGGGTGAAAACCCAAACCAGCCCCCAAACGACTCCGTAGGAGGCATGGACACCTCGCACGGGACCAATGTAACTTATAGGAACTGACCGCGTAGTCCCGGGTCTCCCGATTTGAGAGTATGATGATAATTAGCAAAAATTAGACTTAGACTTGAAAACAGGCCGTCAAAGTGGAAAACCCAAACCAGCCCCCAAACGACCCCGTAGGAGGCGTGAACACCTCGTACGGGACCAATGTAACTTGTAGGAACTGACCGCGTAGTCCCGGGTCTCTCGGTTTGAGAGTATGACGATAATTTGCAAAAATTAGACTTAGACTTGAAAACGGACCGTTAAAGGGTGAAAACCCAAACCATCACCCAAACGACCCCGTAGGAGGCACGAACACCTCGTACGGGACCAATGTAACTTGTAGGAACTGACCGTGTTGTCCCGGGTCTCCCGGTTTGAGAGTATGACGATAATTTACAAAAATCACACTAAGACTTGAAAACAGGCCATTAAAGTTTGAAAACCCAAACCAGCCCCCAAACGACCCCGTAGGAGGCACGAACACCTCGCACGGGACCAATGTAACTTGTAGGAACTGACCGCGTAGTCCCGGGTATCCCGGTTTGAGAGTATGACGATAATTTGCAAAAATCACACTTATACTTGAAAACAGGCCGTTAAAGGGTGAAAACCCAAACCAGCCCCCAAACGACCTCGTAGGAGGCACGGACACCTCGCACGGGACCAATGTAACTTGTAGGAACTGACCGCGTAGTCCCGGGTCTCCCGGTTTGAGAGTATGACGATAATTTGTAAAAATCACACTTAGACTTGAAAACAGGCCGTTAAAGGGTGAAAACCCAAACCAGCCCCCAAACGACCCCGTAGGAGGCGCGAACACCTCGCACGGGACCAATGTAACTTGAAAGAACTGACCGCGTAGTCCCGGGTCTCCCGATTTGAGAGTATGACGATAATTTACAAAAATTAGACTTAGACTTAAAAACAGGCCGTCAAAGGGGAAAACCCAAACCAGCCCCCAAACGACCCCGTAGGAGGCGTGAACACCTCGCACGGGACCAATGTAACTTGTAGGAACTGACCACGTAGTCCCGGGTCTCTCGGTTTGAGAGTATGACGATAATTTGCAAAAATTAGACTTAGACTTGAAAACGGACCGTTAAAGGGTGAAAACCCAAACCAGATCCAAACGACCCCGTAGGAGGCACGAACACCTCGCACGGGACCAATGTAACTTGTAGGAACTGACTGCGTAGTCCCGGGTCTCTCGGTTTGAGAGTATGACGATAATTTGCAAAAATCACACTTAGACTTGAAAACAGGCCGTTAAAGTTTGAAAACCCAAACCATCCCCCAAACGACCCCGTAGGAGGCACGAACACCTCGCACGGGACCAATGTAACTTGTAGTAACTGACCACGTAGTCCCGGGTCTCCCGGTTTGAGAGTATGACTATAATTTGAAAAAATCTCACTTAGACTTGAAAACAGGCCGTCAAATGGTGAAAACCCAAACCAGCCCCCAAACGACCCCGTAGGAGGCGCGAACACCTCGCACGGGACCAGTGTAACTTGTAGGAACTGACCGCGTAGTCTCGGGTCTCCCGGTTTGAGAGTATGACGAAAATTTGCAAAAATCACACTTAGACTTGAAAACAGGCCGTTAAAGGGTGAAAACCCAAACCAGCCCCCAAACGACCCCGTAGGAGGCACGAACACCTCGCACGGGACCAATGTTACTTGTAGGAACTGACCGCGTAGTCCCGGGTCTCCCGGTCTGAGAGTATGACGATAATTTGCAAAAATCACACTTAGACTTGAAAACAGGCCGTTAAAGGGTGAAAACCCAAACCAGCCCCCATACGACCCCGTAGGAGGCACGAACACCTCACACGGGACCAATGTAACTTATAGGAACAGACCGCGTAGTCCCGGGTCTCCCGGTTTGAGAGTATGATGATAATTTGCAAAAATCACACTTAGACTTGAAAACTGGCCGTTAAAGGGTGAAAACCCAAACCAGCCCCCAAACGACCCCGTAGGAGGCGCGAACACCTCGCACGGGACCAATGTAACTTGTAGGAACTGACTGCGTAGTCCCGGGTCTCTCGGTTTGAGAGTATGATGATAATTTGCAAAAATCACAGTTAGCCTTCAAAACGAGCCGTTAAAGGGTGAAAACCCAAACCAGCCCCCAAACGACCCCGTAGAAGGCACGAACACCACGCACGGGACCAATGTAACTTGTAGGAACTGACCGCGTAGTCCCGGGTCTCCCGGTTTGAGAGTATGACGATAATTTGCAAAAATCACACTTAGACTTGAAAACAAGCCGTTAAAGGGTGAAAACCCAAACCAGCCCCCAAACGACCCCGTAGGAGGCACGAACACCTCGTACGGGACCAATGTAACTTATAGGAACTGACCGCGTAGTCCCGGGTCTCTCGGTTAGAGAGTATGACGATAATTTGCAAAAATCACACTTAGACATGAAAACAGGTCGTTAAATGGTGAAAACCCAAACCAGCCCCCAAACGACCCCGTAGGAGGCGCGAACACCTCGCACGGGACCAATGTAACTTATAGGAACTGACTGCGTAGTCCCGGGTCTCCCGGTTTGAGAGTATGACGATAATTTTAAAAAATCACACTTAGACTTGAAAACAGGCCGTTAAAGGGTAAAAACCCAAACCAGCCCCAAAAGACCGCGTAGGAGGCACAAACACCTCGCACGGGACCAATGTAACTTGTAGGAACTGACCGCGTAGTCCCGAGTCTCCCGGTTTGAGAGTATGACGATAATTTACAAAAATCACACTTAGACTTGAAAACAGGCCGTTAAAGGGTGAAAACCCAAACCATCCCCCAAACGACCCCATAGGAGGCGCGACCACATCGCACGGGACTAATGTAACTTGTAGGAACTGACTGCGTAGTCCCGGGTCTCTCGGTTTGAGAGTATGATGATAATTTGTAAAAATCACAGTTAGCCTTCAAAACGGGCCGTTAAAGGGTGAAAACCCAAACCAACCCCCAAACGACCCCGTAGAAGGCACGAACACCACGCACGGGACTTATGTAACTTGTAGGAACTGACCGCGTAGTCCCGGGTCTCCCGGTTTGAGAGTATGACGATAATTTGCAAAAATCACACTTAGACTTAAAAACAGGCCGTTAAAGGGTGAAAACCCAAACCTGCCCCCAAACGACCCCGTAGGAGGCACGAACACCTCGCACGGGACCAATGTAACTTATAGGAACTGACCGTGTAGTCCCGGGTCTCCCGGTTTGAGAGTATGACGATAATTTGCAAATATCACACTTAGACTTGAAAACAGGTCGTTAAATGGTGAAAACTCAAACCAACCCCCAAACGACCCCGTAGGAGGTACGAACACCTCGCACGGGACCAATGTAACTTATAGGAACTGACCGCGTAGTCCCGGGTTTCCCGGTTTGAGAGTATGATGATAATTTTCAAAAATCACACTTAGACTTGAAAACAGGCCGTTAAAGGGTAAAAACCCAAACCCGCCCCAAACGACCGCGTAGGAGGCACAAACACCTCGCACGGGACCAATGTAACTAGTAGGAACTGACCGCGTAGTCCCGAGTCTCCCGGTTTGAGAGTATGACGATAATTTGCAAAAATCACACTTAGACATGAAAACAGGCCGTTAAAGGGTGAAAACCCAAACCATCCCCCAAACGACCCCATAGGAGGTGCGACCACCTCGCACGGGACCAATGTAACTTGTTGGAACTGACCGTGTAGTCCCGGGTCTCCCGGTTTGAGAGTATGACGATAATTTGCAAAAATCACACTTAGACTTGAAAACAGGCAGTTAAAGGGTGAAAACCCAAACCAGCCGCCAAACGACCCCGTAGGAGGTGCGGACACCTCGCACGGGACCAATGTAAATTGTAGAAAATGACCGCGTAGTCCCGGGTCTCCCTGTTTGAGAGTATGACAGTAATTTGCAAAAATCACACTTAGACTTGAAAACAGGCCGTTAAAGGGTGGAAACCCAAACCAGCCCCCAAACGACCCCGTAGGAGGCACGGACACGTCGCACGGGACCAATGTAACTTGTAGGAACTGATCGCGTAGTCCCGGGTCACCCGGTTTGAGAGTATGACGATAATTTGCAAAAATCACACTTAGACTTGAAAACAGGCCGTTAAAAGGTGAAAACCCAAACCAGCCCCCAAACGACCCCGTAGGAGGCACGAACACCTCGCACGAGACCAATGTAACTTGTAGGAACTGACCGCGTAGTCCCGGTTCTCCCGTTTGAGAGTATGACGATAATTTGCAAAAATCACACTTAGACTTGAAAACAGGCCGTTAAAGGGTGAAAACCCAAACCAGCCCCCAAACGACCCCGTAGGATGCACGAACACCTCGCACGGGACCAATGTAACTTGTAGGAACTGACCGCGTAGTCCCGGGTCTCCCGGTTTGAGAGTATGACGATAATTTGCAAAAATCACACTTAGACTTGAAAACAGGCCGTTAAAGGGTGAAAACCCAAACCAGCCCCCATACGACCCCGTAGGAGGCACGAACACCTCACACGGGACCAATGTAACTTGTAGGAACTGACCGCGCAGTCCCGGGTCTCTTGGTTTGAGAGTATGACGATAATTTTCAAAAATCACACTTAGACTTGAAAACAGGCCGTTAAAGGGTGAAAACCCAAACCAGCCCCCAAACGACCCCGTAGGAGGCACGAACACCTCGCACAGGACCAATGTAACTTGTAGGAACTGACCGCGTAGTCCCGGGTCTCCCAGTTTGAGAGTATGACTATAATTTGCAAAAATCTCACTTAGACTTGAAAACAGGTGGTTAAATGGTGAAAACCCAAACCAGCCCCCAAACGACCCCGTAGGAGGCGCGAACACCTCGCACGGGACCAATGTAACTTTTAGGAACTGACCGCGTAGTCCCGGATCTCCCGATTTCAGAGTATGACGATAATTTGCAAAAATCACACTTAGACTTGAAAACAGGCCGTTAAAGGGTGAAAACCCAAACCAGCCCCCAAACGACCCCGTTGGAGGCACGAACACCTCTCACGGGACCAATGTAACTTGTAGGAACTGACCGCGTAGTCCCGGGTCTCCCGGTTTGAGAGTATGATGATAATTTGCAAAAATCACAGTTAGACTTGAAAACAGGCCGTTAAAGGGTGAAAACCCAAACCAGCCCCCAAACGACCCTGTAGGAGGCACGAACACCTTGCACGGGACCAATGTAACTTGTAGGAACTGATCGCGTAGTCCCGGGTCTCTCGGTTTGAGAGTATGACGATAATTTGCCAAAATCACACTTAGACTTGAAAACAGGCCGTTAAAGGGTGAAAACCCAAACCATCCCCCAAACGACCCCGTAGGAGGCACGAACACCTCGCACGGGACCAATGTAACTTGTAAGAACTGACCGCGTAGTCCCGGGTCTCCCGGTTTGATAGTATGACGATAATTTGCAAAAATCACACTTAAAGTTGAAAATAGGCCGTTAAAGGGGAAAACACAAACCAGCCCCCAAACGACCCCATAGGAGGCGTGAACACCTCGCAAAGGACCAATGTAACTTGTAGGAACTGACCGTGTAGTCCCGGGTCTCCCGGTTTGAGAGTATGACGATAATTTGCAAAAATCACACTTAGACTTGAAAACAGGGCGTTAAAGGGTGAAAACCCAAACCAGCCCCCAAACGACCCCGTAGGAGGCACGAACACCTCGCACGGGACCAATGTAACTTGTAGGAACTGACCGCGTAGTCCCAGGTCTCTCGGTTTGAGAGTATGACGATAATTTACAAAAATCACACTTTGATTTGAAAACAGGCCATTAAAGGGTGAAAACCCAAACCAGCCCCCAAACGACCCCGTAGGAGGCGCGAACACCTCGCACGGGACGAATGTAACTTGTAGGAACTGACCGCGTAGTCCCAGGTCTCCCGGTTCGAGAGTATGACGATAATTTTCAAAAATCACAGTTAGACTTGAAAACAGGCCGTTAAAGGGGGAAAACCCAAACCAGCCCCCAAACGACCCCGTAGAAGGCACGAACACCACGCACGAGACTTATGTAACTTGTAAGAACTGACCGCGTAGTCTCGGGTCTCCCGGTTTGAGAGTATGATGATAATTTGCAAAATTCACACTTAGACTTGAAAACAGGCCGTTAAAGGGTGAAAACCCAAACCAGCCCCCAAACGACCCCGTAGGAGGCACGAACACCTCGCACGGGACCAATGTAACTTATAGGAACTGACCGCGTAGTCCCGGGTCTCCCGGTTTGAGAGTATGACGATAATTTGCAAAAATCACACTTAGACTTGAAAACAGGTCGTTAAATGGTGAAAACCCAAACCAGCCCCCAAACGACCCCGTAGGAGGCGCGAACACCTCGCACGGGACCAATGTAACTTATAGGAACTGATCGCGTAGTCCCGGGTCTCCCGGTTTGAGAGTATGACGATAATTTTCAAAAATCACACTTAGACTTGAAAACAGGCCGTTAAAGGGTAAAAACCCAAACCAGCCCCAAACGACCACGTAGGAGGCACAAACACCTCGCACGGGACCAATGTAACTTGTAGGAACTGACCGCGTAGTCCCGAGTCTCCCGGTTTGAGAGTATGACGATAATTTGCAAAAATCACACTTAGACTTGAAAACAGGCCGTTAAAGGGTGAAAACCCAAACCATCCCCGAAACGACCCCATAGGAGGCGCGACCACCTCGCACGGGACCAATGTAACTTGTAGGAACTGACCGCGTAGTCCCGGGTCTCCCGGTTTGAGAGTATGACGATAATTTGCAAAAATCACACTTAGACTTGAAAACAGGCAGCTAAAGGGTGAAAACCCAAACCAGCCGCCAAACGACCCCGTAGGAGGCGAAGACACCTCGCACGGGACCAATGTAAATTGTAGGAAATGACCGCGTAGTCCCGGGTCTCCCTGTTTGAGAGTATGACAGTAATTTGCAAAAATCACACTTAGACTTGAAAACAGGCCGTTAAAGGGTGGAAACCCAAACCAGCCCCCAAACGACCCCGTAGGAGGCACGAACACGTCGCACGGGACCAATGTAACTTGTAAGAACTGATCGCGTAGTCCCGGGTCACCCGGTTTGAGAGTGTGACGATAATTTGCAAAAATCACACTTAGACTTGAAAACAGGCCGTTAAAGGGTGAAAACCCAAACCAACCCCCAAACGACCCCGTAGGAGGCACGAACACCTCGCACGGGACCAATGTAACTTGTAGGAACTGACCGCGTAGTCCCGGGTCTCCCGGTTTGAGAGTATGATGATAATTTGCAAAAATCACACTTAGACTTGAAAACAGGCCGTTAAAGGGTGAAAACCCAAACCAGCCCCCAAACGACCCCGTAGGAGGCACGAACACCTCGCGAAGGGACCAATGTAACTTGTAGGAACTGACCGTGTAGTCCCGGGTCTCTCGGTTTGAGAGTATGACGATAATTTGCAAAAATCACACTTAGACTTGAAAACAGGCCGTTAAAGGTTGAAAACCCAAACCAGCCCCCAAACGACCCCGTAGGAGGCACGAACACCTCGCATGGGACAAATGTAACTTGTAGGAACTGACCACGTAGTCCCGGGTCTCCCAGTTTGAGAGTATGACTATAATTTGCAAAAATCTTACTTAGACTTGAAAACAGGCCATTAAATGGTGAAAACCCAAACCAGCCCCCAAACGACCCCGTAGGAGGCGCGAACACCTCGTACGGGACCAATGTAACTTGTAGGAACTGACCGCGTAGTCCCGGGTCTCCCGATTTGAGAGTATGACGATAATTTGCAAAAATCACACTTAGACTTGAAAACAGGCCGTTAAAGGGTGAACACCCAAACCAGCCCCCAAACGACCCCGTAGGAGGCACGAACACCTCGCACGGGACCAATGTAACTTGTAGGAACTGACCGCGTAGTCTCGGGTCTCCCGGTTTGAGAGTATGACGATAATTTGCAAAAATCACACTTAGACTTGAAAACAGGCCGTTAAAGGGTGAAAACCCAAACCAACCCCCAAACGACCCCGTAGGAGGCGCGAACACCTCGCACAGGACCAATGTAACTTTTAGGAACTGACCGCGTAGTCCTAGGTCTCCCGGTTTGAGTGTATGACGATAATTTGCAAAAATCACACATAGACTTGAAAGAAGGCCGTTAAAGGGTGAAAACCCAAACCAGCCTCCAAACGACCCCCTAGGAGGCGCGAACACCTTGCACGGGACCAATGTAACTTGTAGGAACTGACCGCGTAGTCCCGGGTCTCCCGGTTTGAGAGTATGACGATAATTTGCAAAAATCACACTTAGACTTAAAAACCGACCGTTAAAGGGTGAAAACCCAAACCAGCCCCCAAACGACCCCCTAGGAGGCGCGAACACCTTGCACGGGACCAATGTAACTTGTAGGAACTGACCGCGTAGTCCCGGGTCTCCCGGTTTGAGAGTATGACGATAATTTGCAAAAATCACACTTAGACTTGAAAACAGGCCGTTAAAGAGTGAAAACCCAAACCAGCCCCCAAACGACCCCGTAGGAGGCACGAACACCTCGTACGGGACCAATGTAACTTGTAGGAACTGACCGCGTAGTCCCGGGTCTCCCAGTTTGAGAGTATGACGATAATTTGCAAAAATCACACTTAGACTTGAAAACAGGCCGTTAAAGGGTGAAAACCCAAACGAGTCCCCAAACGACCCCGTTGAAGGCACGAACACCTCACAAGGGACTAATGTAACTTGTAGGAACTGACCGCGTAGTCCCGGGTCTCCCGGTTTGAGAGTATGATGATAATTTGCAAAAATCACACTTAGACTTGAAAACAGGCCATTAAAGGGTGAAAACCCAAACCAGCCCCCAAACGACCCCGTAGGAGGCGTGAACACCTCGCACGGGACCAATGTAACTTGTATGAACTGACCGCGTAGTCCCGATTCTCCCGGTTTGAGAGTATGACGATAATTTGCAAAAATCACACTTAGACTTGACAACAGGCCGTTAAAGGGTGAAAACCCAAACCAGCCCCCAAACGACCTCGTAGGATGCACGAACACCTCGCACGGGACCAATGTAACTTGTAGGAACTGACTGCGTAGTCCCGGGTCTCCCGGTTTGAGAGTATGATGATAATTTGCAAAAATCACACTTAGACTTGAAAACAGGCCGTTAAAGGGTGAAAACCCAAACGAGCCCCCAAACGACCCCGTAGGAGGCACGAACACCTCGCACGGGACCAATGTAACTTGTAGGAACTGACCGTGTAGTCCCGGGTCTCTCGGTTTGAGAGTATGACGATAATTTGCAAAAATCACACTTAGACTTGAAAACAGGCCGTTAAAGGGTGAAAACCCAAACGAGTCCCCAAACGACCCCGTAGGAGGCACGGACACCTCGCACGGGACCAATGTAACTTGTAGGAACTGACCGCATAGTCCCGGGTCTCCCAGTTTGAGAGTATGACTATAATTTGCAAAAATCTCACTTAGACTTGAAAACAGGCCGTTAAATGGTGAAAACCCAAACCAGCCCCCAAACGACCCCGTAGGAGGCGCGAACACCTCGCACGGGACCAATGTAACTTGTAGGAACTGACCGCGTAGTCCCGGGTCTCCCGATTTGAGAGTATGACGATAATTTGCAAAAATCAGACTTAGACTTGAAAACAGGCCGTTAAAGGGTGAAAACCCAAACCAGCCCCCAAACGACCCCGTAGGAGGCACGAACACCTCGCACGGGACCAATGAAACTTGTAGGAACTGACCGCGTAGTCCCGGGTCTCCCGGTTTGAGAGTATGACGATAATTTGCAAAAATCACACTTAGACTTGAAAACAGGCCATTAAAGGGTGAAAACCCAAACCAACCCCCAAACGACCTCGTAGGAGGCGCGAACACCTCGAACAGGACCAATGTAACTTTTAGGAACTGACCGCGTAGTCCTGGGTCTCCCGGTTTGAGTGTATGACGATAATTTGCAAAAATCACACATAGACTTGAAAACAGGCCGTTAAAGGGTGAAAACCCAAACCAGCCCCCAAACGACCCCGTAGGAGGCGCGAACACCTTGCACGGGACCAATGTAACTTGTAGGAACTGACCGCGTAGTCCCGGGTCTCCCAGTTTGAGAGTATGACGATAATTTGCAAAAATCACACTTAGACTTGAAAACAGGCCGTTAAAGGTTGAAAACCCAAACCAGCCCCCAAACGACCCCGTAGGAGGCACGAACACCTCGCACGGGACCTCTGTAACTTGTAGGAACTGACCGCGTAGTCCCGGGTCTCCCGGTTTGAGAGTATGACGATAATTTGCAAAAATCACACTTAGACTTGAAAACAGGCCGTTAAAGAGTGAAAACCCAAACCAGCCCCCAAACGACCCCGTAGGAGGCACGAACACCTCGCCCGGGACCAATGTAACTTGTAGGAACTGACCGCGTAGTCCCGGGTCTCCCAATTTGAGAGTATGACGATAATTTGCAAAAATCACACTTAGACTTGAAAACAGGGCGTTAAAGGGTGAAAACCCAAACCAGCCCCCAAACGACCCCGTAGGAGGCACGAACACCTCGCACGGGACCAATGTAACTTGTAGGAACTGATCGCGTAGTCCCGGGTCTCCCAGTTGAGAGTATGATGATAATTTGCAAAAATCACACTTAGACTTGAAAACGGGCTGTCAAAGGTTGAAAACCCAAACCAGCCCCCAAACGACCCCGTAGGAGGCACGAACACCTCGTACGGGACCAATGTAACTTGTAGGAACTGACCGCGTAGTCTCGCGTCTCCCGGTTTGATAGTATGACGATAATTTGCAAAAATCACACTTAGACTTGAAAATAGTCCGTTAAATGGTGAAAACCCAAACCAGCCCCCAAACGACCCTGTAGGAGGCACGAACACCTCGCACGGGACCAATGTAAATTGTAGGACTTGACCGCGTAGTCTCGCGTCTCCCGGTTTGAGAGTGTGACGATAATTTGCAAAAATCACACTTAGACTTGAAAACAGGCCGTTAAATGGTGAAAACCCAAACCAGCCCCCAAACGACCCCGTAGGAGGCGCGAACACCTCGCACGGGACCAATGTAACTTGTAGGAACTGACCGCGTAGTCCCAGGTCTCTCGGTTTGAGAGTATGACGATAATTTACAAAAATCACACTTTGACTTGAAAACAGGCCGTTAAAGGGTGAAAACCCAAACCAGCCCCCAAACGACCCCGTAGGAGGCGCGAACACCTCGCACGGGACGAATGTAACTTGTAGGAACTGACCGCGTAGTCCCAGGTCTCCCGGTTCGAGAGTATGACGATAATTTTCAAAAATCACAGTTAGACTTGAAAACAGGCCGTTAAAGGGGGAAAACCCAAACCAGCCCCCAAACGACCCCGTAGAAGGCACGAACACCACGCACGAGACTTATGTAACTTGTAAGAACTGACCGCGTAGTCTCGGGTCTCCCGGTTTGAGAGTATGATGATAATTTGCAAAAATCACACTTAGACTTGAAAACAGGCCGTTAAAGGGTGAAAACCCAAACCAACCCCCAAACGACCCCGTAGGAGGCACGAACACCTCGCACGGGACCAATGTAACTTATAGGAACTGACCGCGTAGTCCCGGGTCTCCCGGTTTGAGAGTATGACGATAATTTGCAAAAATCACACTTAGACTTGAAAACAGGTCGTTAAATGGTGAAAACCCAAACCAGCCCCCAAACGACCCCGTAGGAGGCGCGAACACCTCGCACGGGACCAATGTAACTTATAGGAACTGATCGCGTAGTCCCGGGTCTCCCGGTTTGAGAGTATGACGATAATTTTCAAAAATCACACTTAGACTTGAAAACAGGCCGTTAAAGGGTAAAAACCCAAACCAGCCCCAAACGACCACGTAGGAGGCACAAACACCTCGCACGGGACCAATGTAACTTGTAGGAACTGACCGCGTAGTCCCGAGTCTCCCGGTTTGAGAGTATGACGATAATTTGCAAAAATCACACTTAGACTTGAAAACAGGCCGTTAAAGGGTGAAAACCCAAACCATCCCCCAAACGACCCCATAGGAGGCGCGACCACCTCGCACGGGACCAATGTAACTTGTAGGAACTGACCGCGTAGTCCCGGGTCTCCCGGTTTGAGAGAATGACGATAATTTGCAAAAATCACACTTAGACTTGAAAACAGGCAGCTAAAGGGTGAAAACCCAAACCAGCCGCCAAACGACCCCGTAGGAGGCGAAGACACCTCGCACGGGACCAATGTAAATTGTAGGAAATGACCGCGTAGTCCCGGGTCTCCCTGTTTGAGAGTATGACAGTAATTTGCAAAAATCACACTTAGACTTGAAAACAGGCCGTTAAAGGGTGGAAACCCAAACCAGCCCCCAAACGACCCCGTAGGAGGCACGAACACGTCGCACGGGACCAATGTAACTTGTAAGAACTGATCGCGTAGTCCCGGGTCACCCGGTTTGAGAGTATGACGATAATTTGCAAAAATCACACTTAGACTTGAAAACAGGCCGTTAAAGGGTGAAAACCCAAACCAACCCCCAAACGACCCCGTAGGAGGCACGAACACGTCGCACGGGACCAATGTAACTTGTAGGAACTGACCGCGTAGTCCCGGTTCTCCCGGCTTGAGAGTATGACGATAATTTGCAAAAATCACACTTAGACTTGAAAACAGGCCGTTAAAGGGTGAAAACCCAAACCAGCCCCCAAACGACCCCGTAGGAGGCGCGAACACCTCGCACGGGACTAATGTAACTTCTAGGAACTGACCGCGTAGTCCCGGGTCTCCCGATTTGAGAGTATGATGATAATTTGCAAAAATCACACTTAGACTTGAAAACAGGCCGTTAAAGGGTGAAAACCCAAACCAGCCCCCAAACGACCCCGTAGGAGGCACGAACACCTCGCGAAGGGACCAATGTAACTTGTAGGAACTGACCGTGTAGTCCCGGGTCTCTCGGTTTGAGAGTATGACGATAATTTGCAAAAATATCACTTAGACTTGAAAACAGGCCGTTAAAGGGTGAAAACCCAAACCAGCCCCCAAACGACCCCGTAGGAGGCACGAACACCTCGCATGGGACAAATGTAACTTGTAGGAACTGACCGCGTAGTCCCGGGTCTCCCAGTTTGAGAGTATGACTATAATTTGCAAAAATCTTACTTAGACTTGAAAACAGGCCATTAAATGGTGAAAACCCAAACCAGCCCCCAAACGACCCCGTAGGAGGCGCGAACACCTCGCACGGGACCAATGTAACTTGTAGGAACTGACCGCGTAGTCCCGGGTCTCCCGATGTGAGAGTATGACGATAATTTGCAAAAATCACACTTAGACTTGAAAACAGGTCGTTAAAGGGTGAAAACCCAAACCAGCCCCCAAACGACCCCGTAGGAGGCACGAACACCTCGCACGGGACCAATGTAACTTGTAGGAACTGACCGCGTAGTCCCGGGTCTCCCGGTTTGAGAGTATGACGATAATTTGCAAAAATAACACTTAGACTTGAAAACAGGCCGTTAAAGGGTGAAAACCCAAACCAACCCCCAAACGACCCCGTAGGAGGCGCGAACACCTCGCACAGGACCAATGTAACTTTTAGGAACTGACCGCGTAGTCCTGGGTCTCCCGGTTTGAGTGTATGACGATAATTTGCAAAAATCACACATAGACTTGAAAACAGACCGTTAAAGGGTGAAAACCCAAACCAGCCCCCAAACGACCCCGTAGGAGGCGCGAACACCTTGCACGGGACCAATGTAACTTGTAGGAACTGACCGCGTAGTCTCGGGTCTCCCGGTTTGAGAGTATGACGATAATTTGCAAAAATCACACTTAGACTTAAAAACCGGCCGTTAAAGGGTGAAAACCCAAACCAGCCCCCAAACGACCCCGTAGGAGGCACGAACACCTCGCACGGGACCTATGTAACTTGTAGGAACTGACCGCGTAGTCCCGGGTCTCCCGGTTTGAGAGTATGACGATAATTTACAAAAATCACACTTAGACTTGAAAACAGGCCGTTAAAGAGTGAAAACCCAAACCAGCCCCCAAACGACCCCGTAGGAGGCACGAACACCTCGCACGGGACCAATGTAACTTGTAGGAACTGACCGCGTAGTCCCGGGTCTCCCAGTTTGAGAGTATGACGATAATTTGCAAAAATCACACTTAGGCTTGAAAACAGGCCGTTAAAGGGTGAAAACCCAAACGAGTCCCCAAACGACCCCGTTGAAGGCACGAACACCTCACACGGGACTAATGTAACTTGTAGGAACTGACCGCGTAGTCCCGGGTCTCCCGGTTTGAGAGTATGATGATAATTTGCAAAAATCACACTTAGACTTGAAAACAGGCCATTAAAGGGTGAAAACCCAAACCAGCCCCCAAACGACCCCGTAGGAGGCGTGAACACCTCGCACGGGACCAATGTAACTTGTATGAATTGACCGCGTAGTCCCGGTTCTCCCGGTTTGAGAGTATGACGATAATTTGCAAAAATCACACTTAGACTTGACAACAGGCCGTTAAAGGGTGAAAACCCAAACCAGCCCCCAAACGACCCCGTAGGATGCACGAACACCTCGCACGGGACCAATGTAACTTGTAGGGACTGACTGCGTAGTCCCGGGTCTCCCGGTTTGAGAGTATGATGATAATTTGCAAAAATCACACTTAGTCTTGAAAACAGGCCATTAAAGGGTGAAAACCCAAACGAGCCCCCAAACGACCCCGTAGGAGGCACGAACACCTCGCACGGGACCAATGTAACTTGTAGGAACTGACCGTGTAGTCCCGGGTCTCCCGGTTTGAGAGTATGATGATAATTTGCAAAAATCACACATAGACTTGAAAACAGGCCGTTAAAGGGTGAAAACCCAAACCAGCCCCCAAACGACCCCGTAGGAGGCGCGAACACCTTGCACGGGACCAATGTAACTTGTAGGAACTGACCGCGTAGTCCCGGGTCTCCCAGTTTGAGAGTATGACGATAATTTGCAAAAATCACACTTAGACTTGAAAACAGGCCGTTAAAGGGTGAAAACCCAAACCAGTCCCCAAACGACCCCGTAGGAGGCACGGACACCTCGCACGGGACCAATGTAACTTGTAGGGACTGACCGCGTAGTCCCGGGTCTCCCAGTTTGAGAGTATGACTATAATTTGCAAAAATCTAACTTAGACTTGAAAACAGGCCGTTAAATGGTGAAAACCCAAACCAGCCCCCAAACGACCCCGTAGGAGGCGCGAACACCTCGCACGGGACCAATGTAACTTGTAGGAACTGACCGCGTAGTCCCGGGTCTCCCGATTTGAGAGTATGACGATAATTTGCAAAAATTAGACTTAGACTTGAAAACAGGCCGTTAAAGGGTGAAAACCCAAACCAGCCCCCAAACGACCCCGTAGGAGGCGCGAACACCTTGCACGGGACCAATGTAACTTGTAGGAACTGACCGCGTAGTCCCGGGTCTCCCAGTTTGAGAGTATGACGATAATTTGCAAAAATCACACTTAGACTTGAAAACAGGCCGTTAAAGGGTGAAAACCCAAACCAGTCCCCAAACGACCCCGTAGGAGGCACGGACACCTCGCACGGGACCAATGTAACTTGTAGGGACTGACCGCGTAGTCCCGGGTCTCCCAGTTTGAGAGTATGACTATAATTTGCAAAAATCTAACTTAGACTTGAAAACAGGCCGTTAAATGGTGAAAACCCAAACCAGCCCCCAAACGACCCCGTAGGATGCACGAACACTTCACACGGGACCAATGTAACTTGTAGGAACTGACCGCGTAGTCCCGGGTCTCCCGGTTTGAGAGTATGATGATAATTTGCAAAAATCACACATAGACTTGAAAACAGGCCGTTAAAGGGTGAAAACCCAAACCAGCCCCCAAACGACCCCGTAGGAGGCGCGAACACCTTGCACGGGACCAATGTAACTTGTAGGAACTGACCGCGTAGTCCCGGGTCTCCCAGTTTGAGAGTATGACGATAATTTGCAAAAATCACACTTAGACTTGAAAACAGGCCGTTAAAGGGTGAAAACCCAAACCAGTCCCCAAACGACCCCGTAGGAGGCACGGACACCTCGCACGGGACCAATGTAACTTGTAGGGACTGACCGCGTAGTCCCGGGTCTCCCAGTTTGAGAGTATGACTATAATTTGCAAAAATCTAACTTAGACTTGAAAACAGGCCGTTAAATGGTGAAAACCCAAACCAGCCCCCAAACGACCCCGTAGGAGGCGCGAACACCTCGCACGGGACCAATGTAACTTGTAGGAACTGACCGCGTAGTCCCGGGTCTCCCGATTTGAGAGTATGACGATAATTTGCAAAAATTAGACTTAGACTTGAAAACAGGCCGTTAAAGGGTGAAAACCCAAACCAGCCCTAAACGACCCCGTAGGAGGCACGAACACCTCGCACGGGACCAATGTAACTTGTAGGAACTGACCGCGTAGTCCCGGGTCTCCCGGTTTGAGAGTATGACGATAATTTGCAAAAATCACACTTAGACTTGAAAACAGGCCATTAAAGGGTGAAAACCCAAACCAACCCCCAAACGACCCCGTAGGAGGCGCGAACACCTCGAACAGGACCAATGTAACTTTTAGGAACTGACCGCGTAGTCCTGGGTCTCCCGGTTTGAGTGTATGACGATAATTTGCAAAAATCACACATAGACTTGAAAACAGGCCGTTAAAGGGTGAAAACCCAAACCAGCCCCCAAACGACCCCGTAGGGGGCGCGAACACCTTGCACGGGACCAATTTAACTTGTAGGAACTGACCGCGTAGTCCCGGGTCTCCCGGTTTGAGAGTATGACGATAATTTGCAAAAATCACACTTAGACTTAAAAACAGGCCGTTAAAGGTTGAAAACCCAAACCAGCCCCCAAACGACCCCGTAGGAGGCACGAACACCTCGCACGGGACCTCTGTAACTTGTAGGAACTGACCGCGTAGTCCCGGGTCTCCCGGTTTGAGAGTATGACGATAATTTGCAAAAATCACACTTAGACTTGAAAATAGGCCGTTAAAGAGTGAAAACCCAAACCAGCCCCCAAACGACCCCGTAGGAGGTACGAACACCTCGCACGGGACCAATGTAACTTGTAGGAACTGACCGCGTAGTCCCGGGTCTCCCAGTTTGAGAGTATGACGATAATTTGCAAAAATCACACTTAGACTTGAAAACAGGTCGTTAAAGGGTGAAAACCCAAACGAGCCCCCAAACGACCCCGTAGGAAGCACGAACACCTCACACGGGACTAATGTAACTTGTAGGAAGTGACCGCGTAGTCCCGGGTCTCCCAGTTTGAGAGTATGATGATAATTTGCAAAATCACACTTAGACTTGAAAACAGGCCGTTAAAGGGTGAAAACCCAAACCAGCCCCCAAACGACCCCGTAGGAGGCGTGAACACCTCGCACGGGACCAATGTAACTTGTATGAACTGACCGCGTAGTCCCGGGTCTCCCGGTTTGAGAGTATGACGATAATTTGCCAAAATCACACTTAGACTTGAAAACAGGCCGTTAAAGGGTAAAAACCCAAACCAGCCCCCAAACGACCCCGTAGGAGGTGCGAACACCTCGCACGGGACCAATGTAACTTGTAAGAACTGACAACGTAGTCCCGGGTCTCCCGGTTTGAGAGTATGACGATAATTTGCAAAAAATAGACTTAGACTTGAAAACAGGCCGTTAAAGGGGAAAACCCAAACCAGCCCCCAAACGACCCCGTAGGAGGCGTGAACACCTCGCATGGGACCAATGTAACTTGTAGAAACTGACCGTGTAGTCCCGGGTCTCCCGGTTTGAGAGTATGACGATAATTTGTAAAAATCACACTTAGACTTTAAAACAGGGCGTTAAAGGGTGAAAACCCAAACCAGCCCCCAAACGACCCCGTAGGAGGCACGAACACCTCGCACGGGACCAATGTAACTTGTAGGAACTGACCGCGTAGTCTCGCGTCTCCCGGTTTGATAGTATGACGATAATTTGCAAAAATCACACTTAGACTTGAAAACAGGCCGTTAAATGGTGAAAACCCAAACCAGCACCCAAACGACCCCGTAGGAGGCGCAAACACCTCGCACGGGACCAATGTAACTTGTAGGAACTGACCGCGTAGTCCCAGGTCTCCCGGTTTGAGAGTATGACGATAATTTACAAAAATCACACTTAGACTTGATAACAGGCCGTTAAAGGGTGAAAACCCAAACCAGCCCCCAAACGACCCCGTAGGAGGCACGAACATCTCGGACGAGACCAATGTAACTTATAGGAACTGACCGCGTAGTCCCGGGTCTCCCGATTTGAGAGTATGATGATAATTTGCAAAAATACACTTAGACATGAAAACAGGCCGTTAAAGGGTGAAAACCCAAACCAGCCCCCAAACAACCCCGTAGGAAGCACGAACACCTCGCACGGGACCAATGTAACTTGTAGGAACTGACCGTGTAGTCCCGGGTCTCCCGGTTTGAGAGTAAGACGATAATTTGCAAAAATCACACTTAGACTTGAAAACAAGCCGTTAAAGGGTAAAAACCCAAACCTGCCCCAAACGACCGCGTAGGAGGCACAAACACCTCGCACGGGACCAATGTAACTTGTAGGAACTGACCGCATAGTCCCGAGTCTCCCGGTTTGAGAGTATGACGATAATTTGCAAAAATCACACTTAGACTTGAAAACAGGCCGTTAAAGGGTGAAAATCCAAACCATCCCCCAAACGACCCCATAGGATGCGCGACCACCTCGCACGGGACCAATGTAACTTTTAGGAACTGACAGCGTAGTCCCGGGTCTCCCGGTTTGAGAGTATGACGATAATTTGCAAAAATCACACTTAGACTTGAAAACAGGCAGTTAAAGGGTGAAAATCCAAACCAGCCGCCAAACGACCCCTCTAGGAGGCGCGAACACCTCGCACGGGACCAATGTAAATTGTAGGAACTGACCGCGTAGTCCCGGGTCTCCCTGTTTGAGAGTATGACGATAATTTGCAAAAATCACACTTAGACTTGAAAACAGGCCGTTAAAGGGTGGAAACCTAAACCAGACCCCAAACGACCCCGTAGGAGGCACGAACACGTCGCACGGGACCAATGTAACTTGTAGGAACTGATCGCGTAGTCCCGGGTCACCCGGTTTGAGAGTATGACGATAATTTGCAAAAATCACACTTAGACTTGAAAACAGGCCGTTAAAGGGTGAAAACCCAAACCAACCCCCAAACGACCCCGTAGGAGGCACGAACACCTCACACGGGACCAATGTAACTTGTAGGAACTGACCGCGTAGTCCCGGTTCTCCCGGTTTGAGAGTATGACGATAATTTGAAAAAATCACACTTAGACTTGAAAACAGGCCGTCAAAGGGTGAAAACCCAAACCAGCCCCCAAACGACCCCGTAGGATGCACGAACACCTCGCACGGGACCAATGTAACTTGTAGGAACTGACCACGTAGTCCCGGGTCTCCCGGTTTGAGAGTATGACTATAATTTGCAAAAATCACACTTAGACTTGAGAAGAGGCCGTTAAATGGTGAAAACCCAAACCAGCCCCCAAACGACCCCGTAGGAGGTGCGAACACCTCGCACGGGACCAATGTAACTTCTAGGAACTGACCGCGTAGTCCCGGGTCTTCCGGTTTGAGAGTATGACGATAATTTGCAAAAATCACACTTACACTTGAAAATAGGCCGTTAAAGGGTGAAAATCCAAACCAGCCCCAAAACGACCCCGTAGGAGTCACGAACACCTCGCACGGGACGAATGTAACTTGTAGGAACTGACCGCGTAGTCCCGGGTCTCCCGGTTTGAGAGTATGACGATAATTTACAAAAAATTCACTTAGACTTGAAAACAGGCCGTTAAAGGGTGAAAACCCAAAGCAGCCCCCAAACGACCCCGTAGGAGGCGCGAACACCTCGCACGGGGTCAATGTAAATTGTAGGAACTGACCGCGTAGTCCCGGGTCTCTCGATTTGAGAGTATGACGATAATTTGCAAAAATCACACTTAGACTTGAAAACAGGTCGTTAAAGGGTGAAAACCCAAACCAGCCGCCAAACGACCCCGTAGGAGGTGCGAACACCTCGCACGGGACCAATGTAACTTTTAGGAACTGACCGCATAGTCCCGGGTCTCCCGGTTTGAGAGTATGACGATAATTTGCAAAAATCACACTTCGACTTGAAAAAAGGCCGTTAAAGGGTGAAAGCCCAAACCTGCCCCCAAACGACCCCGTAGGAGGCACGAACACCTTGCACGGGACCAATATAACTTGTAGGAACTGACCGCGTAGTCCCGGGTCTCTCGGTTTGAGAGTATGACGATAATTAGCAAAAATCACACTTAGACTTGAAAACAGGCCGTTAAAGGGTGAAAACCCAAACAAGCCCCCAAACAACCCCGTAGGACGTACGAATACCTCGCACGGGACCAATGTAACTTGTAGGAACTGATCGCATAGTCCCGGGTCTCCTGGTTTGAGAGTATGATGATAATTTGCAAAAATTACACTTAGACTTGAAAATAGGTCGTTAAAGAGTGAAAACCCAAACCAGCCCCAAACGACCATGTTGGAGGCACGAACACCTCGCACGGGACCAATGTAACTTGTAGGAACTGACCGCGTAGTCCCGGGTCTCCCGGTTTGAGAGTATGACGATAATTTGCAAAAATCACACATAGACTTGAAAACAGGCCGTTAAAGGGTGAAAACCCAAACCAGCCCCCAAATGACCCCGTAGGAGGCACAAACACCTCACACGGGACCAATGTAACTTGTAGGAACTGACCGCGTAGTCCCGGGTCTCCCGGTTTGAGAGTATGACGATAATTTACAAAAATCACACTTAGACTTGAAAACAGGCAGTTAAAGGGTGAAAACCCAACCCAGCCCCCAAACGACCCCGTAGGAGGCGCGAACACCTCGCATTGGACCAATGTAAATTGTAGGAACTGACCGCGTAGTCTCGGGTCTCCCGGTTTGAGAGTATGACGATAATTTCCAAAAATCACATTTAGACTTGAAAACAGGCCGTTAAAGGGTGAAAACCCAAACCAGCCCCCAAACGACCCCGTAGGAAGCACGAACACCTCGCACGGGACCAATGTAACTTGTAGGAACTGACCGCGTAGTCCCGGGTCACCCGGTTTGGGAGTATGATGATAATTTGCAAAAATCCCACTTAGACTTGAAAACAGGACGTTAAAGGGTGAAAACCCAAACCAGGCCCCAAAGGACCCCGTAAGAGGCGCGACCACCTCGCACGGGACCAATGTAACTTATAGGAACTGACCGCGTAGTCTCGGGTCTCCCGGTTTGAGAGTATGACGATAATTTGCAAAAACGACACTTAGATTTGAAAACAGGCAGTTAAAGGGTGAAAACCCAAACCAGCCCCCAAACGACCCCGTAGGAGGCGCGAACACCTCGCATGGTACCAATGTAAATTATAGGAACTGACCTCATAGTCCCGGGTCTCCCGGTTTGAGAGTATGACGATAATTTGCAAAAATCACACTTAGACTTGAAAACAGGCCGTTAAAGGGTATAAAACCAAACCAGCCCAAACGACCGTGTAGGAGGCACAAACACCTCGCACGGGACCAATGTAACTTGTAGGAACTGACCGCGTAGTCCCGGGTCTCCCGGTTTGAGAGGATGACGATAATTTGCAAAAATCACACTTAGACTTGAAAACAGGCAGTTAAAGGGTGAAAACCCGAACCAGCCGCCAAACGACCCCGTAGGAGGCGCGAACACCTCGCACGTGACCAATGTAAATTGTAGGAACTGACCACGTAGTCCCGGGTCTCCCTGTTTGAGAGTATGACGATAATTTGCAAAAATCACACTTAGACTTGAAAACAGGCCGTTAAAGGGTGAAAACCCAAACCAACCCCCAAACGACCCCGTAGGAGGCATGAACACGTCGCACGGGACCAATGTAACTTGTAGGAACTGATCGCGTAGTCCCGGGTCACCCGGTTTGAGAGTATGACGATAATTTGCAAAAATCACACTTAGACTTGAAAACAGGCCGTTAAAGGGTGAAAACCCAAACCAGCCCCCAAACGACCCCGTAGGAGGCACGAACACCTCGCCCGGGACCAATGTAACTTGTTAGAACTGATCGCGTAGTCCCGGGTCTCCCGGTTTGAGAGTATGACTATAATTTGCAAAAATCACACTTAGACTTGAAAACAGGCCGTTAAAGGGTGAAAACCCAAACCAGCCCCCAAATGACCCCGTAAAAGGCGCGAACACGTCGCACGGGACCAATGTAACTTCTAGGAACTGACCGCGTAGTCCCGAGTCTCCGGTTTGAGAGTATGATGATAATTTTCAAAAATCACACATAGACTTGAAAACAGGCCATTAAAGGGTGAAAACCCTAACCAGCCCCCAAACGACCCCGTAGGAGGCACGAACACCTCGCACGGGACCAATGTAAATTGTAGGAACCAACAGCGTAGTCCCGGGTCTCCCGGTTTGAGAGTATGACGATAATTTGCAAAAATCACACTTAGACTTGAAAACAGGCCGTTAAAGGGTGAAAACCTAAACCAGCCCCCAAACGAGCCCGTAGTCCCGGTTTGAGAGTATGACGATAATTTGCAAAAATCACACTTAGACTTGAAAACATGCCGTTAAAGGGTGAAAACCAAAACCAGCCCCCAAACGACCCCGTAGGAGGCGTGAACATCTTGCACGGGACCAATGTAACTTGTAGGAACTGACCGCGTAGTCCCGGGTCTCCCGGTTTGAGAGTAAGACGATAATTTGCAAAAATCACACTTAGACTTGAAAACAAGCCGTTAAAGGGTAAAAACCCAAACCAGCCCCAAACGACCGCGTAGGAGGCACAAACACCTCGCACGGGACCAATGTAACTTGTAGGAACTGACCGCATAGTCCCGAGTCTCCCGGTTTGAGAGTATGACGATAATTTGCAAAAATCACACTTAGACTTGAAAACAGGCCGTTAAAGGGTGAAAACCCAAACCATCCCCCAAACGACCCCATAGGATGCGCGACCACCTCGCACGGGACCAATGTAACTTGTAGGAACTGACAGCGTAGTCCCGGGTCTCCCGGTTTGAGAGTATGACGATAATTTGCAAAAATCACACTTAGACTTGAAAACAGGCAGTTAAAGGGTGAAAACCCAAACCAGCCGCCAAACGACCCCTCTAGGAGGCGCGAACACCTCGCACGGGACCAATGTAAATTGTAGGAACTGACCGCGTAGTCCCGGGTCTCCCTGTTTGAGAGTATGACGATAATTTGCAAAAATCACACTTAGACTTGAAAACAGGCCGTTAAAGGGTGGAAACCCAAACCAGACCCCAAACGACCCCGTAGAAGGCACGAACACGTCGCACGGGACCAATGTAACTTGTAGGAACTGATCGCGTAGTCCCGGGTCACCCGGTTTGAGAGTATGACGATAATTTGCAAAAATCACACTTAGACTTGAAAACAGGCCGTTAAAGGGTGAAAACCCAAACCAACCCCCAAACGACCCCGTAGGAGGCACGAACACCTCACACGGGACCAATGTAACTTGTAGGAACTGACCGCGTAGTCCCGGTTCTCCCGGTTTGAGAGTATGACGATAATTTGAAAAAATCACACTTAGACTTGAAAACAGGCCGTCAAAGGGTGAAAACCCAAATCAGCCCCCAAACGACCCCGTAGGATACACGAACACCTCGCACGGGACCAATGTAACTTGTAGGAACTGACCGCGTAGTCCCGGGTCTCCCGGTTTGAGAGTATGACGATAATTTGCAAAAATCACACTTACACTTGAAAATAGGCCGTTAAAGGGTGAAAACCCAAACCAGCCCCAAAACGACCCCGTAGGAGTCACGAACACCTCGCACGGGACGAATGTAACTTGTAGGAACTGACCGCGTAGTCCCGGGTCTCCCGGTTTGAGAGTATGAGGATAATTTACAAAAATTTCACTTAGACTTGAAAACAGGCCGTTAAAGGGTGAAAACCCAAAGCAGCCCCCAAACGACCCCGTAGGAGGCGCGAACACCTCGCACGGGGTCAATGTAAATTGTAGGAACTGACCGCGTAGTCCCGGGTCTCTCGATTTGAGAGTATGACGATAATTTGAAAAAATCACACTTAGACTTGAAAACAGGTCGTTAAAGGGTGAAAACCCAAACCAGCCGCCAAACGACCCCGTAGGAGGTGCGAACACCTCGCACGGGACCAATGTAACTTTTAGGAACTGACCGCATAGTCCCGGGTCTCCCGGTTTGAGACTATGACGATAATTTGCAAAAATCACACTTAGACTTGAAAACAGGCAGTTAAAGGGTGAAAACCCAAACCAGCCGCCAAATGACCCCTCTAGGAGGCGCGAACACCTCGCACGGGACCAATGTAAATTGTAGGAACTGACCGCGTAGTCCCGGGTCTCCCTGTTTGAGAGTATGACGATAATTTGCAAAAATCACACTTAGACTTGAAAACAGGCCGTTAAAGGGTGGAAACCCAAACCAGACCCCAAACGACCCCGTAGGAGGCACGAACACGTCGCACGGGACCAATGTAACTTGTAGGAACTGATCGCGTAGTCCCGGGTCACCCGGTTTGAGAGTATGACGATAATTTGCAAAAATCACACTTAGACTTGAAAACAGGCCGTTAAAGGGTGAAAACCCAAACCAACCCCCAAACGACCCCGTAGGAGTCACGAACACCTCGCACGGGACGAATGTAACTTGTAGGAACTGACCGCGTAGTCCCGGGTCTCCCGGTTTGAGAGTATGACGATAATTTACAAAAATTTCACTTAGACTTGAAAACAGGCCGTTAAAGGGTGAAAACCCAAAGCAGCCCCCAAACGACCCCGTAGGAGGCGCGAACACCTCGCACGGGGTCAATGTAAATTGTAGGAACTGACCGCGTAGTCCCGGGTCTCTCGATTTGAGAGTATGACGATAATTTGCAAAAATCACACTTAGACTTGAAAACAGGTCGTTAAAGGGTGAAAACCCAAACCAGCCGCCAAACGACCCCGTAGGAGGTGCGAACACCTCGCACGGGACCAATGTAACTTTTAGGAACTGACCGCATAGTCCCGGGTCTCCCGGTTTGAGAGTATGACGATAATTTGCAAAAATCACACTTCGACTTGAAAAAAGGCCGTTAAAGGGTGAAAGCCCAAACCTGCCCCCAAACGACCACGTAGGAGGCACGAACACCTTGCACGGGACCAATATAACTTGTAGGAACTGACCGCGTAGTCCCCGGTCTCTCGGTTTGAGAGTATGACGATAATTAGCAAAAATCACACTTAGACTTGAAAACAGGCCGTTAAAGGGTGAAAACCCAAACAAGCCCCCAAACAACCCCGTAGGAGGTACGAATACCTCGCACGGGACCAATGTAACTTGTAGGAACTGATCGCATAGTCCCGGGTCTCCTGGTTTGAGAGTATGATGATAATTTGCAAAAATTACACTTAGACTTGAAAACAGGTCGTTAAAGAGTGAAAACCCAAACCAGCCCCAAACGACCCTGTTGGAGGCACGAACACCTCGCACGGGACCAATGTAACTTGTAGGAACTGACCGCGTAGTCCCGGGTCTCTCAGTTTGAGAGTATGACGATAATTTGCAAAAATCACACATAGACTTGAAAACAGGCCGTTAAAGGGTGAAAACCCAAACCAGCCCCCAAATGACCCCGTAGGAGGCACAAACACCTCACACGGGACCAATGTAACTTGTAGGAACTGACCGCGTAGTCCCGGGTCTCCCGGTTTGAGAGTATGACGATAATTTACAAAAATCACACTTAGACTTGAAAACAGGCAGTTAAAGGGTGAAAACCCAACCCAGCCCCCAAACGACCCCGTAGGAGGCGCGAACACCTCGCATTGGACCAATGTAAATTGTAGGAACTGACCGCGTAGTCTCGGGTCTCCCGGTTTGAGAGTATGACGATAATTTCCAAAAATCACACTTAGACTTGAAAACAGGCCGTTAAAGGGTGAAAACCCAAACCAGCCCCCAAACGACCCCGTAGGAAGCACGAACACCTCGCACGGGACCAATGTAACTTGTAGGAACTGACCGCGTAGTCCCGGGTCACCCGGTTTGGGAGTATGATGATAATTTGCAAAAATCCCACTTAGACTTGAAAACAGGACGTTAAAGGGTGAAAACCCAAACCAGGCCCCAAAGGACCCCGTAAGAGGCGCGACCACCTCGCACGGGACCAATGTAACTTATAGGAACTGACCGCGTAGTCTCGGGTCTCCCGGTTTGAGAGTATGATGATAATTTGCAAAAATGACACTTAGATTTGAAAACAGCAGTTAAAGGGTGAAAACCCAAACCAGCCCCCAAACGACCCCGTAGGAGGCGCGAACACCTCGCATGGTACCAATGTAAATTATAGGAACTGACCTCATAGTCCCGGGTCTCCCGGTTTGAGAGTATGACGATAATTTGCAAAAATCGCACTTAGACTTGAAAACAGGCCGTTAAAGGGTGAAAACCCAAACCAACCCCCAAACGACCCCGTAGGAGGCACGAACACGTCGCACGGGACCAATGTAACTTGTAGGAACTGATCGCGTAGTCCCGGGTCACCCGGTTTGAGAGTATGACGATAATTTGCAAAAATCACACTTAGACTTGAAAACAGGCCGTTAAAGGGTGAAAACCCAAACCAGCCCCCAAACGACCCCGTAGGAGGCACGAACACCTCGCACGGGACCAATGTAACTTGTTAGAACTGATCGCGTAGTCCCGGGTCTCCCGGTTTGAGAGTATGACTATAATTTGCAAAAATCACACTTAGACTTGAAAACAGGCCGTTAAAGGGTGAAAACCCAAACCAGCCCCCAAATGACCCCGTAAAAGGCGCGAACACGTCGCACGGGACCAATGTAACTTCTAGGAACTGACCGCGTAGTCCCGGGTCTCCCGGTTTGAGAGTATGATGATAATTTTCAAAAATCACACATAGACTTGAAAACAGGCCATTAAAGGGTGAAAACCCTAACCAGCCCCCAAACGACCCCGTAGGAGGCACGAACACCTCGCACGGGACCAATGTAAATTGTAGGAACTAACAGCGTAGTCCCGGGTCTCCCGGTTTGAGAGTATGACGATAATTTGCAAAAATCACACTTAGACTTGAAAACAGGCCGTTAATGGGTGAAAACCTAAACCAGCCCCCAAACGAGCCCGTAGTCCCGGGTCTCCCGGTTTGAGAGTATGACGATAATTTGTAAAAATCACACTTAGACTTGAAAACATGCCGTTAAAGGGTGAAAACCAAAACCAGCCCCCAAACGACCCCGTAGGAGGCGTGAACATCTCGCACGGGACCAATGTAACTTGTAGGAACTGACCGCGTAGTCCCGGGTCTCCCGGTTTGAGAGTAAGACGATAATTTGCAAAAATCACACTTAGACTTGAAAACAAGCCGTTAAAGGGTAAAAACCCAAACCAGCCCCAAACGACCGCGTAGGAGGCACAAACACCTCGCACGGGACCAATGTAACTTGTAGGAACTGACCGCATAGTCCCGAGTCCCCCGGTTTGAGAGTATGACGATAATTTGCAAAAATCACACTTAGACTTGAAAACAGGCCGTTAAAGGGTGAAAACCCAAACCATCCCCCAAACGACCTCATAGGATGCGCGACCACCTCGCACGGGACCAATGTAACTTTTAGGAACTGACAGCGTAGTCCGGGGTCTCCCGGTTTGAGAGTATGACGATAATTTGCAAAAATCACACTTAGGCTTGAAAACAGGCAGTTAAAGGGTGAAAACCCAAACCAGCCGCCAAACGACCCCTCTAGGAGGCGCGAACACCTCGCACGGGACCAATGTAAATTGTAGGAACTGACCGCGTAGTCCCGGGTCTCCCTGTTTGAGAGTATGACGATAATTTGCAAAAATCACACTTAGACTTGAAAACAGGCCGTTAAAGGGTGGAAACCCAAACCAGACCCCAAACGACCCCGTAGGAGGCACGAACACGTCGCACGGGACCAATGTAACTTGTAGGAACTGATCGCGTAGTCCCGGGTCACCCGGTTTGAGAGTATGACGATAATTTGCAAAAATCACACTTAGACTTGAAACAGGCCGTTAAAGGGTGAAAACCCAAACCAACCCCCAAACGACCCCGTAGGAGGCACGAACACCTCACACGGGACCAATGTAACTTGTAGGAACTGACCGCGTAGTCCCGGTTCTCCCGGTTTCAGAGTATGACGATAATTTGAAAAAATCACACTTAGACTTGAAAACAGGCCGTCAAAGGGTGAAAACCCAAACCAGCCCCCAAACGACCCCGTAGGATGCACGAACACCTCGCACGGGACCAATGTAACTTGTAGGAACTGACCACGTAGTCCCGGGTCTCCCGGTTTGAGAGTATGACTATAATTTGCAAAAATCACACTTAGACTTGAGAAGAGGCCGTTAAATGGTGAAAACCCAAACCAGCCCCCAAACGACCCCGTAGGAGGTGCGAACACCTCGCACGGGACCAATGTAACTTGTAGGAACTGACCGCGTAGTCCCGGGTCTCCCGGTTTGAGAGTATGACGATAATTTGCAAAAATCACACTTACACTTGAAAATAGGCCGTTAAAGGGTGAAAACCCAAACCAGCCCCAAAACGACCCCGTAGGAGTCACGAACACCTCGCACGGGACGAATGTAACTTGTAGGAACTGACCGCGTAGTCCCGGGTCTCCCGGTTTGAGAGTATGACGATAATTTACAAAAATTTCACTTAGACTTGAAAACAGGCCGTTAAAGGGTGAAAACCCAAAGCAGCCCCCAAACGACCCCGTAGGAGGCGCGAACACCTCGCACGGGGTCAATGTAAATTGTAGGAACTGACGGCGTAGTCCCGGGTCTCTCGATTTGAGAGTATGACGATAATTTGCAAAAATCACACTTAGACTTGAAAACAGGTCGTTAAAGGGTGAAAACCCAAACCAGCCGCCAAACGACCCCGTAGGAGGTGCGAACACCTCGCACGGGACCAATGTAACTTTTAGGAACTGACCGCATAGTCCCGGGTCTCCCGGTTTGAGAGTATGACGATAATTTGCAAAAATCACACTTCGACTTGAAAAAAGGCCGTTAAAGGGTGAATGCCCAAACCTGCCCCCAAACGACCCCGTAGGAGGCACGAACACCTTGCACGGGACCAATATAACTTGTAGGAACTGACCGCGTAGTCCCGAGTCTCTCGCTTTGAGAGTATGACGATAATTAGCAAAAATCACACTTAGACTTGAAAACAGGCCGTTAAAGGGTGAAAACCCAAACAAGCCCCCAAACAACCCCGTTGGAGGTACGAATACCTCGCACGGGACCAATGTAACTTGTAGGAACTGATCGCATAGTCCCGGGTCTCTTGGTTTGAGAGTATGATGATAATTTGCAAAAATTACACTTAGACTTGAAAACAGGTCGTTAAAGAGTGAAAACCCAAACCAGCCCCAAACGACCCTGTTGGAGGCACGAACACCTCGCACGGGACCAATGTAACTTGTAGGAACTGACCGCGTAGTCCCGGGTCTCCCGGTTTGAGAGTATGACGATAATTTGCAAAAATCACACATAGACTTGAAAACAGGCCGTTAAAGGGTGAAAACCCAAACCAGCCCCCAAATGACCCCGTAGGAGGTGCGAACACCTCGCACGGGACCAATGTAACTTTTAGGAACTGACCGCATAGTCCCGGGTCTCCCGATTTGAGAGTATGACGATAATTTGCAAAAATCACACTTAGACTTGAAAACAGGCCGTTAAAGGGTGAAAGGCCAAACCATCCCCCAAACGACCCCCTAGAAGGCACGAACACCTTGCACGGGACCAATGTAACTTGTAAGAACTGACCGTGTAGTCCCGGGTCTCTCGGTTTGAGAGTATGACGATAATTTGCAAAAATCACACATAGACTTGAAAACAGGCCGTTAAAGGGTGAAAACCCAAACCAGCCCCCAAATGACCCCGTAGGAGGCACAAACACCTCACACGGGACCAATGTAACTTGTAGGAACTGACCGCGTAGTCCCGGGTCTCCCGGTTTGAGAGTATGACGATAATTTACAAAAATCACACTTAGACTTGAAAACAGGCAGTTAAAGGGTGAAAACCCAACCCAGCCCCCAAACGACCCCGTAGGAGGCGCGAACACCTCGCATTGGACCAATGTAAATTGTAGGAACTGACCGCGTAGTCTCGGGTCTCCCGGTTTGAGAGTATGACGATAATTTCCAAAAATCACACTTAGACTTGAAAACAGGCCGTTAAAGGGTGAAAACCCAAACCAGCCCCCAAACGACCCCGTAGGAAGCACGAACACCTCGCACGGGACCAATGTAACTTGTAGGAACTGACCGCGTAGTCCCGGGTCACCCGGTTTGGGAGTATGATGATAATTTGCAAAAATCCCACTTAGACTTGAAAACAGGACGTTAAAGGGTGAAAACCCAAACCAGGCCCCAAAGGACCCCGTAAGAGGCGCGACCACCTCGCACGGGACCAATGTAACTTATAGGAACTGACCGCGTAGTCTCGGGTCTCCCGGTTTGAGAGTATGACGATAATTTGCAAAAATGACACTTAGATTTGAAAACAGCAGTTAAAGGGTGAAAACCCAAACCAGCCCCCAAACGACCCCGTAGGAGGCGCGAACACCTCGCATGGTACCAATGTAAATTATAGGAACTGACCTCATAGTCCCGGGTCTCCCGGTTTGAGAGTATGACGATAATTTGCAAAAATCACACTTAGACTTGAAAACAGGCCGTTAAAGGGTATAAAACCAAACCAGCCCCAAACGACCGTGTAGGAGGCACAAACACCTCGCACGGGACCAATGTAACTTGTAGGAACTGACCGCGTAGTCCCGGGTCTCCCGGTTTGAGAGGATGACGATAATTTGCAAAAATCACACTTAGACTTGAAAACAGGCAGTTAAAGGGTGAAAACCCAAACCAGCCCCCAAACGACCCCGTAGGAGGCACGAACACCTCGCACTGGACCAATGTTACTTGTTAGAACTGATCGCGTAGTCCCGGGTCTCCCGGTTTGAGAGTATGACTATAATTTGCAAAAATCACACTTAGACTTGAAAACAGGCCGTTAAAGGGTGAAAACCCAAACCAGCCCCCAAATGACCCCGTAAAAGGCGCGAACACGTCGTACGGGACCAATGTAACTTCTAGGAACTGACCGCGTAGTCCCGGGTCTCCCGGTTTGAGAGTATGATGATAATTTTCAAAAATCACACATAGACTTGAAAACAGGCCATTAAAGGGTGAAAACCCTAACCAGCCCCCAAACGACCCCGTAGGAGGCACGAACACCTCGCACGGGACCAATGTAAATTGTAGGAACTAACAGCGTAGTCCCGGGTCTCCCGGTTTGAGAGTATGACGATAATTTGCAAAAATCACACTTAGACTTGAAAACAGGCCGTTAAAGGGTGAAAACCTAAACCAGCCCCCAAACGAGCCCGTAGTCCCGGGTCTCCCGGTTTGAGAGTATGACGATAATTTGCAAAAATCACACTTAGACTTGAAAACATGCCGTTAAAGGGTGAAAACCCAAAGCAGCCCCCAAACGACCCTCTAGGAGGCGCGAACACCTCGCACGGGATCAATGTAAATTGTAAGAACTGACCGCGTAGTCCCGGGTCTCCGGGTTTGAGAGTATGACGATAATTTGTAAAAATCACACTTAGACTTGAAAACAGGCCATTAAAGGGTGAAAACCCAAACCAGCCGCCAAACGACCCCGTAGGAGGCACGAACACCTTGCACGGGACCAATGTAACTTGTAGGAACTGACCGCATAGTCCTGGGTCGAGAGTATGACGATTATGTGCGAAAATCACACTTCGACTTGAAAAAAGGCCGTTAAAGGATGAAAGCCCAATCCAGCCCCCAAACGACCCCGTAGGAGGCACGAACACCTCGCATGGGACCAATGTAACTTGTTAGAACTGATCGCGTAGTCCCGGGTCTCTCGGTTTGAGAGTATGACGATAATCTGCAAAAATCACACTTAGACTTGAAAACAGGCCGTTAATGGGTGAAACCCAAACCAGCCCCCAAACGACCCCGTAGGAGGCACGGACACCTCGCACGGGACCAATGTAAATTGTAGGAACTGACCGCGTAGTCCCGTGTCTCCTGGTTTGAGAGTATGACGATAATTTGCAAAAATCACACTTCGACTTGAAAAAAGGCCGTTAAAGGGTGAAAGCCCAAACCTGCCCCCAAACGACCCCGTAGGAGGCACGAACACCTTGCACGGGACCAATATAACTTGTAGGAACTGACCGCGTAGTCCCGGGTGTCTCGGTTTGAGAGTATGACGATAATTTGCAAAAATCACACTTAGACTTGAAAACAGGCCGTTAAAGGGTGAAAACCCAAACAAGCCCCCAAACAACCCCGTAGGAGGCACGAATACCTCGCACGGGACCAATGTAACTTGTAGGAACTGATCGCATAGTCCCGGGTCTCCTGGTTTGAGAGTGTGATGATAATTTGCAAAAATTACACTTAGACTTGAAAACAGGTCGTTAAAGAGTGAAAACCCAAACCAACCCCAAACGACCCTGTTGGAGGCACGAACACCTCGCACGGGACCAATGTAACTTGTAGGAACTGATCGCGTAGTCCCGGGTCTCTCGGTTTGAGAGTATGACGATAATTTGCAAAAATCACACATAGACTTGAAAACAGGCCGTTAAAGGGTGAAAACCCAAACCAGCCCCCAAATGACCCCGTAGGAGGCACAAACACCTCACACGGGACCAATGTAACTTGTAGGAACTGACCGCGTAGTCCCGGGTCTCCTGGTTTGAGAGTATGATGATAATTTGCAAAAATCACACTTAGACTTGAAAACAGGTCGTTAAAGGGTGAAAACCCAAACCAGCCCCCAAACGACCCCGTAGGAGGCACGAACACCTCGCACGGGACTAATGTAACTTGTAGGAACTGATCGCGTAGTCCCGGGTCTCCCGGTTTGATAGTATGATGATAATTTGCAAAAATCACACTTAGACTTGAAAACAGGCCGTTAAAGGGTGAAAATCCAAACCAGACCCAAAACAACCCCGTAGGAGGCACGAACACCTCGCACGGGACCAATGTAACTTGTAGGAACTGACCGCGTAGTCCCGGGTCTCCCGGTTTGATAGTATGACGATAATTTGCAAAAATCACACTTAGACTTGAAAACAGGTCGTTAAAGGGTGAAAACCCAAACCAGCCGCCAAACGACCCCGTAGGAGGTGCGAACACCTCGCACGTGACCAATGTAACTTTTAGGAACTGACCGCGTAGTCCCGGGTCTCCCGGTTTGAGAGTATGACGATAATTTGCAAAAATCACACTTCGACTTGAAAAAAGGCCGTTAAAGGGTGAAAGCCCAAACCTGCCCCCAAACGACCCCGTAGGAGGCACGAACACCTTGCACGGGACCAATATAACTTGTAGGAACTGACCGCGTTGTCCCGGGTCTCCCGGTTTGAGAGTATGACGATAATTTGCAAAAATCACACATAGACTTGAAAACAGGCCGTTAAAGGGTGAAAACCCAAACCAGCCCCCAAACAACCCCGTAGGAGGTACGAATACCTCGCACGGGACCAATGTAACTTGTAGGAACTGATCGCACAATCCCGGGTCTCCTGGTTTGAGAGTATGATGATAATTTGCAAAAATTACACTTAGACTTGAAAACAGGTCGTTAAAGAGTGAAAACCCAAACCAGCCCCAAACGACCCTGTTGGAGGCACGAACACCTCGCACGGGACCAATGTAACTTGTAGGAACTGACCGCGTAGTCCCGGGTCTCCCGGTTTGAGAGTATGACGATAATTTGCAAAAATCACACATAGACTTGAAAACAGGCCGTTAAAGGGTGAAAACCCAAACCAGCCCCCAAATGACCCCGTAGGAGGCACGAACACCTCACACGGGACCAATGTAACTTGTAGGAACTGACCGCGTAGTCCCGGGTCTCCCGGTTTGAGAGTATGACGATAATTTACAAAAATCACACTTAGACTTGAAAACAGGCAGTTAAAGGGTGAAAACCCAACCCAGCCCCCAAACGACCCCGTAGGAGGCGCGAACACCTCGCATTGGACCAATGTAAATTGTAGGAACTGACCGCGTAGTCTCGGGTCTCCCGGTTGGAGAGTATGACGATAATTTGCAAAAATCACACTTAGACTTGAAAACAGGCCGTTAAAGGCTGAAAACCCAAACCAGCCCCCAAACGACCCCGTAGGAAGCACGAACACCTCGCACGGGACCAATGTAACTTGTAGGAACTGACCGCGTAGTCCCGGGTCACCCGGTTTGGGAGTATGATGATAATTTGAAAAAATCCCACTTAGACTTGAAAACAGGCCGTTAAAGGGTGAAAACCCAAACCAGGCCCCAAACGACCCCGTAAGAGGCGCGACCACCTCGCACGGGACCAATGTAACTTATAGGAACTGACCGCGTAGTGCCGAGTCTCCCGGTTTGAGAGTATGACGATAATTTGCAAAAATCACACTTAGACTTGAAAACAGGCAGTTAAAGGGTGAAAACCCAAACCAGCCCCCAAACGACCCCGTAGGAGGCGCGAACACCTCGCATGGTACCAATGTAAATTATAGGAACTGACCGCATAGTCCCGGGTCTCCCGGTTTGAGAGTATGACGATAATTTGCAAAAATCACACTTAGACTTGAAAACAGGCCGTTAAAGGGTGAAAACCCAAACCATCCCCCAAACGACCGTGTAGGAGGCACGAACACCTCGCACGGGACCAATGTTACTTCTAGGAACTGACCACGTAGTCCCGGGTTTCCCTGTTTGAGAGTATGACGATAATTTGCAAAAATCACACTTAGACTTGAAAACAGGCCGTTAAAGGGTGAAAACCCAAACCAACTCCCAAACGACCCCGTAGGAGGCACGAACACGTCGCACGGGACCAATGTAACTTGTAGGAACTGATCGCGTAGTCCCGGGTCACCCGGTTTGAGAGTATGACGATAATTTGCAAAAATCACACTTAGACTTGAAAACAGGCCGTTAAAGTTTGAAAACCCAAACCAGCCCCCAAACGACCCCGTAGGAGGCACGAACACCTCGCACGGGACCAATGTAACTTGTAGGAACTGACCGCGTAGTTCCGGGTCTCCCGGTTTGAGAGTATGACTATAATTTGCAAAAATCTCACTTTGACTTGAAAACAGGCCGTTAAATGGTGAAAACGCAAACCAGCCCCCAAACGACTCCGTACGAGGCGCGAACACCTCGCACAGGACCAATGTAACTTGTAGGAACTGACCGCGTAGTCCCGGGTCTCCCGGTTTGAGAGTATGACGATAATTTGCAAAAATCACACTTATACTTGAAAACAGGCCGTTAAAGGGTGAAAATCCAAACCAGCCCCCAAACGACCCCGTAGGAGGCATGGACACCTCGTACGCGACCAATGTAACTTGTAGGAACTGACCGCGTAGTCCCGGGTCTCCCGGTTTGAGAGTGTGACTATAATTTACAAAAATCACCCTAAGACTTGAAAACGGACAGTTAAATGGTGAAAACCCAAACCAGCCCCCAAACGACCCCGTAGGAGGCACAAACACCTGACACGGGACCAATGTAACTTGTAGGAACTGATCGCGTAGTCCCGGGTCTCCCGGTTTGAGAGTATGACGATAATTTGCAAAAATCACTCTTAGACTTGAAAACAGGCCGTTAAAGAGTGAAAACCCAAACCAGCACCCAAACGACCCCGTAGGAATCACGAACACCTCACACGGGACCAATGTAACTTGTAGGAACTGACCGCGTATTCTCGGGTCTCCCGGTTTGAGAGTATAACGATAATTTGCAAAAATCACACTTAGACTTGAAAACAGGCCGTTAAAGGGTGAAAACCCAAACCAACTCCCAAACGACCCCGTAGGAGGCACGAACACGTCGCACGGGACCAATGTAACTTGTAGGAACTGATCGCGTAGTCCCGGGTCACCCGGTTTGAGAGTATGACGATAATTTGCAAAAATCACACTTAGACTTGAAAACAGGCCGTTAAAGGGTGAAAACCAAAACCAGCCCCCAAACGACCCCGTAGGAGGCACGAACACCTCGCACGGGACCAATATAACTTGTAGGAACTGACCGCGTAGTCCCGGGTCTCCCGGTTTGAGAGTATGATGATAATTTGCAAAAATCACACTTAGACTTGAAAACAGGTCGTTAAAGGGTGAAAACCCAAACCAACCCCCAAACGACCCAGTAGGAGGCACGAACACCTCGCACGGGACCAATGTAACTTGTAGGAACTGACCGCGTAGTCCCGGGTCTCCCTGTTTGAGAGTATGAAGATAATTTGCAAAAATCACACTTAGACTTGAAAACAGGCCGTTAAAGGATAAAAACCCAAACCAGCCCCTAACGATCCCGTAGGAGGCACAAACACCTCGCACGGGACCAATGTAACTTGTAGGAACTGACCGCGTAGTGCCGAGTCTCCCGGTTTGAGAGTATGATGATAATTTGCAAAAATCACACTTAGAGTTGAAAACAGGCACTTAAAGTGTGAAAACCCAAACCAGCCGCCAAACGACCCCATAGGAGGCGCGAACACCTCGCACGGAACCAATATAAATTATAGGAACTGACCGCGTAGTCCCGGGTCTCCCGGTTTGAGAGTATGACGATAATTTACAAAAATCACACTTAGACTTGAAAACAGGCCGTTAAAGGGTGAAAACCCAAACCATCCCCCAAACGACCCCGTAGGAGGCACGAACACCTCGCACGCGACCAATGTAAATTGTCGGAACTGACCGCGTAGTCTCGGGTCTCCCGGTTTGATAGTATGACGATAATTTGCAAAAATCACACTTAGACTTGAAAACAGGTCGTTAAAGGGTGAAAACCCAAACCAGCCCCCAAAAGACCCCGTAGGAGGACCAATGTAACTTTTAGGAACTGACCACGTAGTCCCGGGTCTCCCGGTTTGAGAGTATGACGATAATTTGCAAAAATCACACTTAGACTTGAAAACAGGCCGTTAAAGGGTGAAAGCCCAAACCAGCCCCCAAACGACCCCGTAGGAGGCACGAACACCTTGCACGGGACCAATGTAACTTGTAGGAACTGACCGTGTAGTCCCGGGTCTCTCGGTTTGAGAGTATGACGATAATTTTCAAAAATCAGACTTAGACTTGAAAATAGGCCGTTAAAGGGTGAAAACCCAAACCAGCCCCCAAACGACCCCGTAGGATGCACTAACACCTCGCACGGGACCAATGTAACTTGTAGGAACTGATCGCGTAGTCCCGGGTCTCCCGGTTTGAGAGTATGATGATAATTTGCAAAAATCACACTTAGACTTGAAAACAGGCCGTTAAAGAGTGAAAACCCAAACCAGCCCCCAAACGACCCCGTAGGAGGCACGAACACATCGCACGGGACCAATGTAACTTGTGGGAACCGATCGCGTAGTCCCGGGTCTCCCGGTTTGAGAGTATGATGATAATTTGCAAAAATCACACTTAGACTTTAAAACAGGCCGTTAAAGAGTGAAAACCCAAACCAGCCCCCAAACGACCCCGTAGGAGGCACGAACACATCGCACGGGACCAATGTAACTTGTAGGAACTGACCGCGTAGTCCTGGGTCTCCCGGTTTGAGAGTATGACGATAATTTGCAAAAATCACACCTAGACTTGAAAACAGGCCGTTAAAGGGTGAAAACCCAAACCAGCCCCCAAACGACCCCGTAGGAGGCACAAACACCTGACACGGGACCAATGTAACTTGTAGGAACTGATCGCGTAGTCCCGGGTCTCCCGGTTTGAGAGTATGACGATAATTTGCAAAAATCACTCTTAGACTTGAAAACAGGCCGTTAAAGAGTGAAAACCCAAACCAGCACCCAAACGACCCCGTAGGAATCACGAACACCTCACACGGGACCAATGTAACTTGTAGGAACTGACCGCGTATTCTCGGGTCTCCCGGTTTGAGAGTATAACGATAATTTGCAAAAATCACACTTAGACTTGAAAACAGGCCGTTAAAGCGTGAAAACCCAAAGCAGCCCCCAAACGACCCCGTAGGAATCACGAACACCTCGCACGGGACCAATGTAACTTGTAGGAACTGACCGCGTATTCTCGGGTCTCCCGGTTTCAGAGTATAACGATAATTTGCAAAAATCACACTTAGACTTGAAAACAGGCCCTCAAAGCGTGAAAACCCAAAGCAGCCCCCAAACGACCCCGTAGGAGGCGCGAACACCTCGTACGGGACCAATGTAAATTGTAGTTACTGACCGCGTGGTCCCGGGTCTCCCGATTTGAGAGTATGACGATAATTTGCAAAAATCACACTCAGACTTTAAAATAGGTCGTTAAAGGGTGAAAACCCAAACCAGCCCCCAAACGACCCCGTAGGAGGCGCGAACACCTCGCACGGGACCAATGTAACTTTTAGGAACGAACCACGTAGTCCCGGGTCTCCCGATTTGAGAGTATGACGATAATTTGCAAAAATCACACTTAGACTTGAAAACAGGCCGTTAAAGGGTGAAAGGCCAAACCATCCCCCAAACGACCCCGTAGGAGGCACGAACACCTCGCACGGGACCAATGTAACTTGTAGGAACTGATCGCGTAGTCCCGGGTCTCCCGGTTTGAGAGTATGATGATAATTTGCAAAAATCACACTTAGACTTGAAAACAGGCCGTTAAAGAGTGAAAACCCAAACCAGCCCCCAAACGACCCCGTAGGAGGCACGAACACCTCGCACGGGACTAATGTAACTTGTAGGAACTGACCGCGTAGTCCCGGGTCTCCCGGTTTGAGAGTATGACGATAATTTGCAAAAATCACACTTAGACTTGAAAACAGGCCGTTAAAGGGTGAAAATCCATACCAGGCCCCAAACGACCCCGTAGGAGGCACAAACACCTCACACGGGACCAATGTAACTTGTAGGAACTGACCGCGTAGTCCCGGGTCTCCCGGTTTGAGAGTATGACGATAATTTGCAAAAATCACACTTAGACTTGAAAACAGGTCGTTAAAGGGTGAAAACCCAAACCAGCCCCCAAACGACCCCGTAGGAGGCACGAACACCTCGCACGGGACTAATGTAACTTGTAGGAACTGATCGCGTAGTCCCGGGTCTCCCGGTTTGAGAGTATGATGATAATTTGTAAAAATCACACATAGACTTGAAAACGGGCCGTTAAAGGGTGAAAACCAAAGCAGACCCCAAACGACCTCGTAGGAGGCACAAACACCTCGCACGGGACCAATGTAACTTGTAGGAACTGACCGCGTAGTCCCGGGTCTCCCGGTTTGATAGTATGATGATAATTTGCAAAAATCACACTTAGACTTGAAAACAGGCCGTTAAAGGGTGAAAACCCAAACCAGCTTCCAAACGACCCCGTAGGAGGCCCGAACACCTCGCACGGGACCAATGTAACTTGTAGGAACTGACGGCGTTGTCCCGGGTCTCTCGGTTTGAGAGTATGCCGATAATTTGCAAAAATCACACTTAGACTTGAAAACGGGCCATTAAAGGTTGAAAACCCAAACCAGCACCCAAACGACCCCGTAGGAGGCACGAACACCTCGCACGGGACCAATGTAACTTGTAGGAACTGACCGCGTAGTCCCGGGTCTCCCGGTTTGAGAGTAGGATGATAATTTGCAAAAATCACACTTAGACTTGAAAACAGGCCGTTAAAGGGTGAAAACCCAAACCAGCCCCCAAAGGACACCATAGGAGGAGCGACCACCTCGCACGGGACCAATGTAACTTGTAGGAACTGACCGCGTAGTCCCCGGTCTCCCGATTTGAGAGTATGATGAGAATTTGCAAAAATCACACTTAGACTTGAAAACAGGCAGTTAAAGGGTGAAAACCCAAACCAGCCGCCAAACGACCCCGTAGGAGGCGCGAACACCTCGCACGGAACCAATATAAATTGTACGAACTGACCGCGTAGTCCCGGGTCTCCCTGTTTGAGAGTATGACGATAATTTTCAAAAATCACACTTAGACTTGAAAACAGGCCGTTAAAGGGTGAAAACCCAAACCATCCCCCAAACGACCCCGTAGGAGGCACGAACACCTCGCACGGGACCAATGTTACTTCTAGGAACTGACCGCGTAGTCCCGGGTCTCCCGGTTTGAGAGTATGATGATAATTTGCAAAAATCACACTTAGACTTGAAAACAGGCCGTTAAAGGGTGAAAACCCAAACCAGCCCCCAAATGACCCCGTAGGAGTCACGACCACCTCGCACGGGACCAATGTGACTTGTAGGAACTGACCGCGTATTCCCGGGTCTCCCGGTTTGAGAGTATGAAGATAATTTGCAAAAATCACACTTAGACTTGAAAACAGGCCGTTAAAGGGTGAAAACCCAAAGCAGCCCCCAAACGACCCCTTAGGAGGCGCGAACACCTCGCACGCGACCAATGTAAATTGTCGGAACTGACCGCGTAGTCCCGGGTCTCCCGGTTTGATAGTATGACGATAATTTGCAAAAATCACACTTAGACTTAAAAACAGGTCGTTAAAGGGTGAAAACCCAAACCAGCCCCCAAACGACCCCGTAGGAGGACCAATGTAACTTGTAGGAACTGACCGCGTAGTCCCGGGTCTCTCGGTTTGAGAGTATGATGATAATTTGCAAAAATCACACTTAGACTTGAAAATAGGCTGTTAAAGAGTGAAAACCCAAACCAGCCCCCAAACGACCCCGTAGGAGGCACGAACACCTCGCACGGGACCAATGTAACTTGTAGGAACTGACCGCGTAGTCCTGGGTCTCCCGGTTTGAGAGTATGACGATAATTTGCAAAAATCACACTTAGACTTGAAAACAGGCCGTTAAAGGGTGAAAACCCAAACCAGCCCCCAAACGACCCCGTAGGAGGCACAAACACCTCACACGGGACCAATGGAACTTGTAGGAACTGACCGCGTAGTCCCGGGTCTCCCGGTTTGAGAGTATGACGATAATTTGCAAAAATCACACTTAGACTTGAAAACGGGCCGTTAAAGGGTGAAAACCCAAACCAGCCCCCAAACGACCCCGTAGGAGGCACGAACACCTCGCACGGGACCAATGTAACTTGTAGGAACTGACCGCGTAGTCCCGGGTCTCCCTGTTTGATAGTATGACGATAATTTGAAAAATCACACTTAGACTTGAAAACGGACTGTTAAAGGGTGAAAACCCAAACCAGCCCCCAAACGACCCCGTAGGAGGCACGAACACCTCGCACGGGACCAATGTAACTTGTAGGAACTGACCGTGTAGTCCCTAGTCACCCGGTTTGATAGTATGACGATAACTTGCAAAAATCACACTTAGACTTGAAAATAGGCCGTTAAAGGGTGAAAACCCAAACCAGCCCCCAAACGACCCCGTAGGAGTCACGACCACCTCGCACGGGATCAATGTAACTTGTAGGAACTGACCGCGTAGTCCCGGGTCTCCCGGTTTGAGAGTATGAAGATAATTTGCAAAAATCACACTTAGACTTGAAAACAGGCCGTTAAAGGGTGAAAACCCAAAGCAGCCCCCAAACGACCCCGTAGGAGGCGCGAACACCTCGCACGCGACCAATATAAATTGTCAGAACTGACCGCGTAGTCCCGGGTCTCCTGGTTTGATAGTATGACGATAATTTGCAAAAATCACACTTAGACTTAAAAACAGGTCGTTAAAGGGTGAAAACCCAAACCAGCCCCCAAACGACCCCGTAGGAGGACCAATGTAACTTTTAGGAACTGACCACGTAGTCCCGGGTCTCCTGGTTTGAGAGTATGACGATAATTTGCAAAAATCACACTTTGACTTGAAAACAGGCCGTTAAAGGGTGAAAGCCCAAACCAACCCCCAAACGACCCCGTAGGAGGCACGAACACCTTGCACGGGACCAATGTAACTTGTAGGAACTGACCGTGTAGTCCCGGGTCTCTCGGTTTGAGAGTATGACGATAATTTTCAAAAATCAGACTTAGACTTGAAAACAGACCGTTAAAGGGTGAAAACCCAAACCAGCCCCCAAACGACCCCATAGGAGGCACGAACACCTCGCACGGGACCAATGTAACTTGTAGGAACTGACCGTGTAGTCCCTGGTCTCCCGGTTTGATAGTATGATGACAATTTGCAAAAATCACACTTAGACTTGAAAATAGGCCGTTAAAGGGTGAAAACCCAAACCAGCCCCCAAACGACCCCGTAGGAGGCACAAACACCTGACACGGGACCAATGTAACTTGTAGGAACTGACCGCGTAGTCCCGGGTCTCCCGGTTTGGGAGTATGATGATAATTTGCAAAAATCACACCTAGATTTGAAAACAGGCCGTTAATGGGTGAAAACCCAAACCAGCCCCCAAACGACCCCGTAGGAGGCACGAACACCTCGCACGGGACCAATGTAACTTGTAGGAACTGATCGCGTAGTCCCGGGTCTCTCGGTTTGAGAGTATGATGATAATTTGCAAAAATCACACTTAGACTTGAAAATAGGCCGTTAAAGAGTGAAAACCCAAACCAGCCCCCAAACGACCCCGTAGGAGGCACGAACACCTCGAACGGCACCAATCTAACTTGTAGGAACTGACCGCGTAGTCCCGGGTCTCCCAGTTTGAGAGTATGATGATAATTTGCAAAAATCACACTTAGATTTGAAAACAGGCCGTTAAAGGGTGAAAACCCAAACCAGCCCCCAAACGACCCCGTAGGATGCACGAACACCTCGCACGGGACCAATGTAACTTGTAGGAACTGATCGCGTAGTCCCGGGTCTCCCGGTTTGAGAGTATGATGATAATTTGCAAAAATCACACTTAGACTTGAAAATAGGCCGTTAAAGAGTGAAAATCCAAACCAGCCCTCAAACGACCCCGTAGGAGGCACGAACACATCGCACGGGACCAATGTAACTTGTGGAAACCGATCGCGTAGTCCCGGGTCTCCCGGTTTGAGAGTATGACGATAATTTGCAAAAATCACACTTAGACTTTAAAACAGGCCGTTAAAGAGTGAAAACCCAAACCAGCCCCCAAACGACCCCGTAGGAGGCACGAACACATCGCACGGGACCAATGTAACTTGTAGGAACTGACCGCGTAGTCCTGGGTCTCCCGGTTTGAGAGTATGACGATAATTTGCAAAAATCACACCTAGACTTGAAAACAGGCCGTTAAAGGGTGAAAACCCAAACCAGCCCCCAAACGACCCCGTAGGAGGCACGACCACCTGACACGGGACCAATGTAACTTGTAGGAACTGATCGCGTAGTCCCGGGTCTCCCGGTTTGAGAGTATGACGATAATTTACAAAAATCACACTTAGACTTGAAAACAGGCCGTTAAAGGGTGAAAACCCAAACCAGCCCCCAAACGACCCCTTAGGAGGCACGAACACATCGCACGGGACCAATGTAACTTGTAGGAACTGACCGCGTAGTCCTGGGTCTCCCGGTTTGAGAGTATGATGATAATTTGCAAAAATCACACTTAGACTTGAAAATAGGCTGTTAAAGAGTGAAAACCCAAACCAGCCCCCAAACGACCCCGTAGGAGGCACGAACACCTCGCACGGGACCAATGTAACTTGTAGGAACTGACCGCGTAGTCCTGGGTCTCCCGGTTTGAGAGTATGACAATAATTTGCAAAAATCACACTTAGACTTGAAAACAGGCCGTTAAAGGGTGAAAACCCAAACCAGCCCCCAAACGACCCCGTAGGAGGCACAAACACCTCACACGGGACCAATGGAACTTGTAGGAACTGACCGCGTAGTCCCGGGTCTCCCGGTTTGAGAGTATGACGATAATTTGCAAAAATCACACTTAGACTTGAAAACAGGCCGTTAAAGGGTGAAAACCCAAACCAGCCCCCAAACGACCCCGTAGGAGGCACGAACACCTCGCACGGGACCAATGTAACTTGTAGGAACTGACCGCGTAGTCCCGGGTCTCCCTGTTTGATAGTATGACGATAATTTGAAAAATCACACTTAGACTTGAAAACGGGCTGTTAAAGGGTGAAAACCCAAACCAGCCCCCAAACGACCCCGTAGGAGGCACGAACACCTCGCACGGGACCAATGTAACTTGTAGGAACTGATCGTGTAGTCCCTGGTCACCCGGTTTGATAGTATGACGATAACTTGCAAAAATCACACTTAGACTTGAAAATAGGCCGTTAAAGGGTGAAAACCCAAACCAGCACCCAAACGACCCCGTAGGAGTCACGACCACCTCGCACGGGATCAATGTAACTTGTAGGAACTGACCGCGTAGTCCCGGGTCTCCCGGTTTGAGAGTATGAAGATAATTTGCAAAAATCACACTTAGACTTGAAAACAGGCCGTTAAAGGGTGAAAACCCAAAGCAGCCCCCAAACGACCCCGTAGGAGGCGCGAACACCTCGCACGCGACCAATGTAAATTGTCGGAACTGACCGCGTAGTCCCGGGTCTCCCGGTTTGATAGTATGACGATAATTTGCAAAAATCACACTTAGACTTAAAAACAGGTCGTTAAAGGGTGAAAACCCAAACCAGCCCCCAAACGACCCCGTAGGAGGACCAATGTAACTTTTAGGAACTGACCACGTAGTCCCGGGTCTCCAGGTTTGAGAGTATGACGATAATTTGCAAAAATCACACTTTGACTTGAAAACAGGCCGTTAAAGGGTGAAAGCCCAAACCAACCCCCAAACGACCCCGTAGGAGGCACGAACACCTTGCACGGGACCAATGTAACTTGTAGGAACTGACAGTGTAGTCCCGGGTCTCTCGGTTTGAGAGTATGACGATAATTATCAAAAATTAGACTTAGACTTGAAAACAGACCGTTAAAGGGTGAAAACCCAAACCAGCCCCCAAACGACCCCGTAGGAGGCACGAACACCTCGCACGGGACCAATGTAACTTGTAGGAACTGACCGTGTAGTCCCTGGTCTCCCGGTTTGATAGTATGATGACAATTTGCAAAAATCACACTTAGACTTGAAAACAGGCCGTTAAAGGGTGAAAACCCAAACCAGCCCCCAAACGACCCCGTAGGAGGCACAAACACCTGACACGGGACCAATGTAACTTGTAGGAACTGACCGCGTAGTCCCGGGTCTCCCGGTTTGGGAGTATGATGATAATTTGCAAAAATCACACTTAGATTTGAAAACAGGCCGTTAATGGGTGAAAACCCAAACCAGCCCCCAAACGACCCCGTAGGAGGCACGAACACCTCGCACGGGACCAATGTAACTTGTAGGAACTGATCGCGTAGTCCCGGGTCTCTCGGTTTGAGAGTATGATGATAATGTGCAAAAATCACACTTAGACTTGAAAATAGGCCGTTAAAGAGTGAAAACCCAAACCAGCCCCCAAACGACCCCGTAGGAGGCACGAACACCTCGAACGGCACCAATGTAACTTGTAGGAACTGACCGCGTAGTCCCGGGTCTCCCAGTTTGAGAGTATGACGATAATTTGCAAAAATCACACTTAGATTTGAAAACAGGCCGTTAAAGGGTGAAAACTCAAACCAGCCCCCAAACGACCCCGTAGGAGGCACGAACACCTCGCACGGGACCAATGTAACTTGTAGGAACTGATCGCGTAGTCCCGGGTCTCCCGGTTTGAGAGTATGATGATAATTTGCAAAAATCACACTTAGACTTGAAAATAGGCCGTTAAAGAGTGAAAACCCAAACCAGCCCCCAAACGACCCCGTAGAAGGCACGAACACCTCGTACGGGACCAATGTAACTTGTAGGAACTGACTGCGTAGTCCAGGGTCTCCCGGTTTGAGAGTATGACGATAATTTGCAAAAATCACACTTAGACTTAAAAACAGGCCGTTAAAGGGTGAAAACCCAAACCAGCCCCCAAACGACCCCGTAGGAGGCGCAAACACCTCACATGGGACCAATGTAACTTGTAGGAACTGACCGCGTAGTCCCGGGTCTCCCGGTTTGAGAGTATGACGATAATTTGTAAAAATCACACTTAGACTTGAAAACAGGCCGTTAAAGGGTGAAAACCCAAACCAGCCCCAAAACGACCCCGTAGGAGGCACGAACACCTCGCACGGGACCAATGTAACTTGTAGGAACTGACCGCGTAGTCCTGGGTCTCCCGGTTTGAGAGTATGACGATAATTTGCAAAAATCACACTTAGACTTGAAAACAGGCCGGTAAAGGGTGAAAACCCAAACCAGCCCCCAAACGACCCCGTAGGAGGCACAAACACCTCACACGGGACCAATGTAACTTGTAGGAACTGACCGCGTAGTCCCGGGTCGCCCGGTTTGAGAGTATGACGATAATTTGCAAAAATCACACTTAGATTTGAAAACAGGCCGTTAATGGGTGAAAACCCAAACCAACCCCCAAACAACCCCGTAGGAGGCACAAACACCTGACACGGGACCAATGTAACTTGTAGGAACTGACCGCGTAGTCCCGGGTCTCCCGGTTTGGGAGTATGATGATAATTTGCAAAAATCACACTTAGATTTGAAAACAGGCCTTTAATGGGTGAAAACCCAAACCAGCCCCCAAACGACCCCGTAGGAGGCACGAACACCTCGCACGGGACCAATGTAACTTGTAGGAACTGATCGCGTAGTCCCGGGTCTCTCGGTTTGAGAGTATGATGATAATTTGCAAAAATCACACTTAGACTTGAAAATAGGCCGTTAAAGAGTGAAAACCCAAACCAGCCCCCAAACGACCCCGTAGGAGGCACGAACACCTCGAACGGCACCAATGTAACTTGTAGGAACAGACCGCGTAGTCCCGGGTCTCCCAGTTTGAGAGTATGACGATAATTTGCAAAAATCACACTTAGATTTGAAAACAGGCCGTTAAAGGGTGAAAACCCAAACCAACCCCCAAACGACCCCGTAGGAGGCACGAACACCTCACACGGCACCAATGTAACTTGTAGGAACAGACCGCGTAGTCCCGGGTCTCCCGGTTTGGGAGTATGATGATAATTTGCAAAAATCACACTTAGATTTGAAAACAGGCCGTTAATGGGTGAAAACCCAAACCAGCCCCCAAACGACCCCGTAGGAGGCACGAACACCTCGCACGGGACCAATGTAACTTGTAGGAACTGATCGCGTAGTCCCGGGTCTCTCGGTTTGAGAGTATGATGATAATTTGCAAAAATCACACTTAGACTTGAAAATAGGCCGTTAAAGAGTGAAAACCCAAACCAGCCCCCAAACGACCCCGTAGGAGGCACGAACACCTCGAACGGCACCAATGTAACTTGTAGGAACAGACCGCGTAGTCCCGGGTCTCCCGGTTTGAGAGTATGATGATAATTTGCAAAAATCACACTTAGACTTGAAAATAGGCCGTTAAAGAGTGAAAACCCAAACCAGCACCCAAACGACCCCGTAGAAGGCACGAACACCTCGCACGGGACCAATGTAACTTGTAGGAACTGACCGCGTAGTCCTGGGTCTCCCGGTTTGAGAGTATGACGATAATTTGCAAAAATCACACTTAGACTTGAAAACAGGCCGTTAAAGGGTGAAAACCCAAACCAGCCCCCAAACGACCCCGTAGCAGCCGCAAACACCTCACACGGGACCAATGTTACTTGTAGGAACTGACCGCGTAGTCCCGGGTCTCCCGGTTTGAGAGTATGACGATAATTTGCAAAAATCACACTTAGACTTGAAAACAGGCCGTTAAAGGGTGAAAACCCAAACTAGCCCCCAAACGACCCCGTAGGAGGCACGAACACCTCGCACGGGACCAATATAACTTGTAGGAACTGACCATGTAGTCCTGGGTCTCCCGGTTTGAGAGTATGACGATAATTTGCAAAAATCACACTTCGACTTGAAAACAGGCCGTTAAAGGGTGAAAACCCAAAACAGCCCCCAAACACCCCGTAGGAGGGACAAACACCTCACACGGGACCAATGTAACTTGTAGGAACTGACCGCGTAGTCCCGGGTCGCCCGGTTTGAGAGTATGACGATAATTTGCAAAAATCACACTTAGATTTGAAAACAGGCCGTTAATGGGTGAAAACCCAAACCAGCCCCCAAACGACCCCGTAGGAGGCACAAACACCTGACACGGGACCAATGTAACTTGTAGGAACTGACCGCGTAGTCCCGGGTCTCCCGGTTTGAGAGTATGATGATAATTTGCAAAAATCACACTTAGACTTGAAAATAGGCCGTTAAAGAGTGAAAACCCAAACCAGCACCCAAACGACCCCGTAGAAGGCACGAACACCTCGCACGGGACCAATGTAACTTGTAGGAACTGACCGCGTAGTCCTGGGTCTCCCGGTTTGAGAGTATGACGATAATTTGCAAAAATCACACTTAGACTTGAAAACAGGCCGTTAAAGTGTGAAAACCCAAACCAGCCCCCAAACGACCCCGTAGCAGCCGCAAACACCTCACACGGGACCAATGTAACTTGTAGGAACTGACCGCGTAGTCCCGAGTCTCCCGGTTTGAGAGTATGACGATAATTTGCAAAAATCACACTTAGACTTGAAAACAGGCCGTTAAAGGGTGAAAACCCAAACTAGCCCCCAAACGACCCCGTAGGAGGCACGAACACCTCGCACGGGACCAATATAACTTGTAGGAACTGACCGCGTAGTCCTGGGTCTCCCTCCCGGTTTGAGAGTATGACGATAATTTGCAAAAATCACACTTAGACTTGAAAACAGGCCGTTAAAGGGTGAAAACCCAAAACAGCCCCCAAACACCCCGTAGGAGGGACAAACACCTCACACGGGACCAATGTAACTTGTAGGAACTGACCGCGTAGTCCCGGGTCGCCCGGTTTGAGAGTATGACGATAATTTGCAAAAATCACACTTAGATTTGAAAACAGGCCGTTAATGGGTGAAAACCCAAACCAGCCCCCAAACGACCCCGTAGGAGGCACAAACACCTGACACGGGACCAATGTAACTTGTAGGAACTGACCGCGTAGTCTCGGGTCTCCCGGTTTGGGAGTATGATGATAATTTGCAAAAATCACACTTAGATTTGAAAACAGGCCGTTAATGGGTGAAAACCCAAACCAGCCCCCAAACGACCCCGTAGGAGGCACGAACACCTCGCACGGGACCAATGTAACTTGTAGGAACTGATCGCGTAGTCCCGGGTCTCTCGGTTTGAGAGTATGATGATAATTTGCAAAAATCACACTTAGACTTGAAAATAGGCCGTTAAAGAGTGAAAACCCAAACCAGCCCCCAAACGACCCCGTAGGAGGCACGAACACCTCGAACGGCACCAATGTAACTAGTAGGAACTGACCGCGTAGTCCCGGGTCTCCCAGTTTGAGAGTATGACGATAATTTGCAAAAATCACACTTAGATTTGAAAACAGGCCGTTAAAGGGTGAAAACCCAAACCAGCCCCCAAACGACCCCGTAGGAGGCACGAACACCTCGCACGGGACCAATGTAACTTGTAGGAACTGATCGCGTAGTCCCGGGTCTCCCGGTTTGAGAGTATGATGATAATTTGCAAAAATCACACTTTGACTTGAAAATAGGCCGTTAAAGAGTGAAAACCCAAACCAGCCCCCAAACGACCCCGTAGAAGGCACGAACACCTCGCACGGGACCAATGTAACTTGTAGGAACTGACCGCGTAGTCCTGGGTCTCCCGGTTTGAGAGTATGCCGATAATTTGCAAAAATCACACTTAGACATGAAAACAGGCCGTTAAAGGGTGAAAACCCAAACCAGCCCCCAAACGACCCCGTAGGAGGCGCAAACACCTCACACGGGACCAATGTAACTTGTTGGAACTGACCGCGTAGTCCCGGGTCTCCCGCTTTGAGAGTATGATGATAATTTGCAAAAATCACACTTAGACTTGAAAACAGGCCGTTAAAGGGTGAAAACCCAAACCAGCCCCCAAACGACCCCGTAGGAGGCACGAACACCTCGCACGGGACCAATGTAACTTGTAGGAACTGACCACGTAGTCCTGGGTCTCCCGGTTTGAGAGTATGATGATAATTTGCAAAAATCACACTTAGACTTGAAAACAGGCCGTTAAAGGGTGAAAACGCAAACCAGCCCCCAAACGACCCCGTAGGAGGCACAAACACCTCACACGGGACCAATGTAACTTGTAGGAACTGACCGCGTAGTCCCGGGTCGCCCGGTTTGAGAGTATGACGATAATTTGCAAAAATCACACTTAGATTTGAAAACAGGCCGTTAATGGGTGAAAACCCAAACCAGCCCCCAAACGACCTCGTAGGAGGCATGAACACCTCGCACGGGACCAATGTAACTTGTAGGAACTGACCGTGTAGTCCCGGGTCTCCCGGTTTGAGAGTATGATGATAATTTGCAAAAATCACACTTAGACATGAAAATAGGCCGTTAAAGAGTGAAAACCCAAACCAGCCCCCAAACAACCTCGTAGGAGGCACCAACACCTCGAACGGGACCAATGTAACTTGTAGGAACTGACCGCGTAGTCCCGGGTTTCCCAGTTTGAGAGTATGACGATAATTTGCAAAAATCACACTTAGATTTGAAAACAGGCCGTTAAAGGGTGAAAACCCAAACCAGCCGCCAAACGACCCCGTAGGAGGCACGAACACCTCGCACGGGACCAATGTAACTTGTAGGAACTGATCGCGTAGTCCCGGGTCTCCCGGTTTGAGAGTATGATGATAATTTGCAAAAATCACACTTAGAGTTTAAAATAGGCCGTTAAAGAGTGAAAACACAAACCAGCCCCCAAACGACCCCGTAGGAGGCACGGACACCTCGCACGGGACCAATGTAACTTGTAGGAACTGACTGCGTAGTCCTGGGTCTCCCGGTTTGAGAGTATGACGATAATTTGCAAAAATCACACTTAGACTTGAAACCAGGCCGTTAAAGGGTGAAAACCAAAACCAGCCCCTAAACGACCACGTAGGAGGCACAAACACCTCACACGGGACCAATGTAACTTGTAGGAACTGACCGCGTAGTCCCGGGTCTCCCGGTTTGAGAGTATGACGATAATTTGCAAAAATCACACTTAGACTTGAAAACAGGCCGTTAAAGGGTGAAAACCAAAACCCGCCCGCAAACGACCCCGTAGGAGGCACGAACACCTCGCACGGGACCAATGTAACTTGTAGGAACTGACCGCGTAGTCCCAGGTCTCCCAGTTTGTGAGTATGACGATAATTTATAAAAATCACACTTAGACTTGAAAACAGGCCGTTAAAGGGTGAAAACCCAAACCAGCCCCCAAACGACCCCGTAGGAGGCACGAACACCTCGCACGGGACCAATGTAACTTATAGGAACTGACCGCGTAGTCCCAGGTCTCCCGATTTGAGAGTATGACGATAATTTTCAAAAATACACTTAGACATGAAAACAGGCCGTTAAAGGGTGAAAACCCAAACCCGCCCCCAAACAACCCCGTAGGAGGCATGAACACCTCGCACGGGACCAATGTAACTTGTAGGAACTGACCGTGTAGTCCCGGGTCTCCCGATTTGAGAGTATGACGATAATATGCAAAAATCACACTTAGACTTGAAAACGGGCCGTTAAAGGGTGAAAACCCAAACCAGCCCCCAAACGACCCCGTAGGAGGCACGAACACCTCGCACGGGACCAATGTAACTTGTAGGAACTGACCGCGGAGTCCCGGGTCTCCCGGTTTGAGAGTATGACGATAATTTGCAAAAATCACACCTAGACTTGAAAACAGGCCGTTAAAGGGTGAAAACCCAAACCAGCCCCCAAACGACCCCGTAGGAGGCGCGAACACCTCGCACGGGACCTATGTAACTTGTAGGAACTGACTGCGTAGTCCCGGGTCTCTCGGTTTGAGAGTATGACGATAATTTGCAAAAATCACAGTTAGACTTGAAAACGGGCCGTTAAAGGGTGAAAACCCAAACCAGCCCCCAAACGACCCCGTAGAAGGCACGAACACCTCGCACGGGACCTATGTAACTTGTAGGAACTGACCGCGTAGTCCCGGGTCTCCCGGTTTGAGAGTATGACGATAATTTGCAAAAATCACACTTAGACTTGAAAACAGGCCGTTAAAGGGTGAAAACCCAATCCAGCCCCCAAACGACCCCGTAGGAGGCGCGAACACCTCGCACGGGACCAATGTAACTTGAAAGAACTGACCGCGTAGTCCCGGGTCTCCCGGTTTGAGAGTATGACGATAATTTGCAAAAATCACACTTAGACTTGAAAATAGGCCGTTAAAGGGTAAAAACCCAAACCCGCCCCAAACGACCCCGTAGGAGGCACAAACACCTCGCACGGGACCAATATAACTTGTAGGAACTGACCGCGTAGTCCTGAGTCTCCCGGTTTGAGAGTATGATGATAATTTTCAAAAATACACTTAGACATGAAAACAGGCCGTTAAAGGGTGAAAACCCAAACCAGCCCCCAAAAAACCCCGTAGGAGGCACGAACACCTCGCACGGGACCAATGTAACTTGTAGGAACTGACCGCGTAGTCCCGGTTCTCCCGGTTTGAGAGTATGACGATAATTTGCAAAAATCACACTTAGACTTGAAAACAGGCCGTTAAAGGGTGAAAACCCAAACCAGTCCCCAAACGACCCCGTAGGATGCACGAACACCTCGCACGGGACCAATGTAACTTGTAGGAACTGACCGCGTAGTCCCGGGTCGCCCGGTTTGAGAGTATGACTATAATTTCCAAAAATCACACTTAGACTTGAAAACAGGCCATTAAATGGTGAAAACCCAAACCAGCCCCCAAACGACCCCGTAGGAGGTGCGAACACCTCGCACGGGACCAATGTAACTTCTAGGAACGAACCGCGTAGTCCCGGGTCTCTCGGTTTGAGAGTATGACGATAATTTGCAAAAATCACACTTAGACTTGAAAACAGGCCGTTAAAGGGTAAAAACCCAAACCAGCCCCAAACGACCCCGTAGGAGGCACAAACACCTCGCACGGGACCAATGTAACTTGTAGGAACTGACCGCGTAGTCCCGAGTCTCCCGGTTTGAGAGTATGATGATAATTTTCAAAAATACACTTAGACATGAAAACAGGCCGTTAAAGGGTGAAAACCCAAACCAGCCCCCAAACAACCCCGTAGGAGGCACGGACACCTCGCACGGGACCAATGTAACTTGTAGGAACTGACCGCGTAGTCCCGGTTCTCCCGATTTGAGAGTATGACGATAATTTGTAAAAATCACACCTAGACTTGAAAATAGGCCGTTAAAGGGTGAAAACCCAAACCAGCCCCCAAACGACCCCGTAGGAGGCGCGAACACCTTGCACGGGACCAATGTAACTTGTAGGAACTGACTGCGTGGTCCCGGGTCTCTCGGTCTGAAAGTATGACGATAATTTGCAAAAATCAAAGTTAGACTTGAAAATGGGCCGTTAAAGGGTGAAAACCCAAACCAGCACCCAAACGACCCCGTAGAAGGCACGAACACCTCGCACGGGACCAATGTTACTTGTAGGAACTGACCGCGTAGTCCCGGGTCTCCCGGTTTGAGAGTATGACGATAATTTGCAAAAATCACACTTAGACTTGAAAACAGGCCTTTAAAGGGTAAAAACCCAAACCAGCCCCAAACGACACCGTAGGAGGCACAAACACCTCGCACGGGACCAATGTAACTTGTAGGAACTGACCGCGTAGTCTCGAGTCTCCCGGTTTCAGAGTTTGATGATAATTTTCAAAAATACACTTAGACATGAAAACAGGCCGTTAAAGGGTGAAAACTCAAACCAGCACCCAAACAACCCCGTAGGAGGCACGAACACCTCACACGGGACCAATGTAACTTGTAGGATCTGACCGCGTAGTCCCGGTTCTCCCGGTTTGAGAGTATGACGATAATTTGCAAAAATCACACTTAGACTTGAAAACAGGCCGTTCAAGGGTGAAAACCCAAACCAGCCCCCAAACGACCCCGTAGGATGCACGAACACCTCGCACGGGACCAATGTAACTTGTAGGAACTGACCGCGTAGTCCCGGGTCTCTCGGTTTGAGAGTATGACTATAATTTGCAAAAATCACACTTAGACTTGAAAACAAGCCGTTAAATGGTGAAAACCCAAACCAGCCCCCAAACGACCCCGTAGGAGGTGCGAACACCTCGCACGAGACCAATGTAACTTCTAGGAACTGACCGCGTAGTCCCGGGTCTCCCGGTTTGAGAGTATGAAGATAATTTGCAAAAATCACACTTAGACTTGAAAACAGGTCGTTAAAGGGTGAAAACCCAAACCAGCCCCCAATCGACCCCATAGGAGGCACGAACACCTCGTACGGGACCAATGTAACTTGTAGGAACTGACCGCGTAGTCCCGGGTCTCCCGGTTTGAGAGTATGATGATAATTTGCAAAAATCACACTTAGACATGAAAACAGGCCGTTAAAGGGTGAAACCCCAAACCAGCTTCCAAATGACCCCGTAGGAGGCCCGAACACCTCACACGGGACCAATGTAACTTGTAGGAACTGACGGCGTTGTCCCGAGTCTCTCGGTTTGAGAGTATGACGATAATTTGCAAAAATCACACTTAGACTTGAAAACGGGCCATTAAAGGGTTAAAACCCAAACCAGCACCCAAACGACCCCGTAGGAAGAACGAACACCTCGCACGGGACCAATGTAACTTGTAGGAACTGACCACGTAGTCCCGGGTCTCTCGGTTTGAGAGTATGATGATAATTTGCAAAAATCACACTTAGACTTGAAAACAGGCCGTTAAAGGGTGAAAACCCAAACCAGCCCCCAAACGACCCCGTAGGAGGCACGAACACCTCGCACGGTACCAATGTAACTTGTAGGAACAGACCGCGTAGTCCCGGGTCTCCCGGTTTGGGAGTATGACGATAATTTGCAAAAATCACACTTAGTCTTGAAAACAGGTCGTTAAAGCGTAAAAACCCAAACCAGCCCCAAACGACCCTGTAGGAGGCACAAACACCTCGCACGGGACCAATGTAACTTGTAGGAACTGATCGCGTAGTCCCGAGTCTCCCGGTTTGAGAGTATGACGATAGTTTGCAAAAATCACATTTAGACTTGAAAACGGGCCGTTAAAGGGTGAAAACCCAAACCAGCCCCCAAACGACCCCGTAGGAATCACGAACACCTCGCACGGGACCAATGTAACTTGTAGGAACTGACCGCGTAGTCCCGGGTCTCCCGGTTTGAGAGTATGATGATAATTTGCAAAAATCACACCTAGACTTGAAAACAGGACGTTAAAGGGTGAAACCCAAACCTGCCCCCAAACGACCCCGTTGGAGGCGCGAACACCTCGCACGGGACCAATGTAACTTGTAGGAACTGACTGCGTAGTCCCGGGTCTCTCGGTTCGAGAGTATGACGATAATTTGCAAAAATCACAGTTAGACTTGAAAACGGGCCTCTAAAGGGTGAAAACCCAAACCAGCCCCCAAACGACCCCGTAGAAGGCACGAACACCTCGCACGGGACCAATGTAACTTGTAGGAACTGACCGCGTAGTCTTGGGTCTCCCGGTTTGAGAGTATGACGATAATTTGAGAAAATCACACTTAGACTTGAAAACAGGCCGTTAAAGGGTGAAAACCCAAACCCGCCCCCAAACGACCCCGTAGGAGGCACGAACACCTCGCACGGGACCAATGTAACTTGTAGGAACTGACCGCGTAGTCCCGGGTCTCCCGGTTTGAGAGTGTGATGATAATTTGCAAAAATCACACTTAGACTTGAAAACGGGTAGTTAAAGGGTGAAAACCCAAACCAGCCCCAAACGACAGCGTAGGATACACGAACACCTCGCACGGGACCAATGTAACTTGTAGGAACTGACAGCGTAGTCCCGGGTCTCCCGGTTTGAAAGTATGACGATAATTTGCAAAAATCACACTTAGACTTGAAAACAGGCCGTTAAAGGGTAAAAACCCAAACCAGCCCCAAACGACCCCGTAGGAGGCTCAAACACCTCGCACGGGACCAATGTAACTTATAGGAACTGACCGCGTAGTCCCGAGTCTCCCTGTTTGAGAGTATGATGATAATTTTCAAAAATACACTTAGACATGAAAACAGGCCGTTAAAGGGTGAAAACCCAAACCAGCCCCCAAACAACCCTGTAGGAGGAACGAACACCTCGCACGGGACCAATGTAACTTGTAGGAACTGACCGCGTAGTCCCGGTTCTCCCGGTTTGAGAGTATGACGATAATTTGCAAAAATCACACTTAGACTTGAAAACAGGCCGTTAAAGGGTGAAAACCCAAACCAGCCCCCAAACGACCCCGTAGGATGCACGAAAACCTCGCATGGGACCAATGTAACTTGTAGGAACTGACCGCGTAGTCCCGGGTCTCCCGGTTTGAGAGTATGACTATAATTTGCAAAAATCACACTTAGACTTGAAAACAGGCCGTTAAATGTTGAAAACCCAAACCAACCGCCAAACGACCCCGTAGGAAGTGCGAACACCTCGCACGGGACCAATGTAACTTCTAGGAACTGACCGCGTAGTCCCGGGTCTCCCGGTTTGAGAGTATGACGATAATTTGCAAAAATCACACTTAGACTTGATAACAGGCCGTTAAAGGGTGAAAACCCAAACCAGCCCCCAAACGACCCCGTAGGAGGCACGAACACCTCGCACGGGACCAATGTAACTTGTAGGAACTGACTGCGTAGTCCTGGGTCTCCCGGTTTGAGAGTATGACGATAATTTACAAAAATCACACTTAGACTTGAAAACAGGCCGTTAAAGGGTGAAAACCCGAACCAGCCCCCAAACGACCCCGTAGGAGTCACGAACACCTCGCACGGGACCAATGTAACTTCTAGGAACTGACCGCGTAGTCCCGGGTCTCCCGGTTTGAGAGTATGATGATAATTTGCAAAAATCACACGTAGACTTGAAAACAGGCCGTTAAAGGGTGAAAACCCAAAGCAGCCCCCAAACGACCCCGTAGGAGGCGCGAACGCCTCGCACGGGATCAATGTAAATTGTAGGAACTGACCGCGTAGTCCCGGGTCTTCCGGTTTGAGAGTAAGATGATAATTTGCAAAAATCACACTTAGACTTGAAAACAGGCCGTTAAAGGGTGAAAACCCAAACCAGCCCCCAAACGACTCCGTAGGAGGCGCGAACACCTCGCACGGGACCAATGTAAATTGTAGGAACTTATCGCGTAGTCCCGTGTCTCCCGGTTTGAGAGTATGACGATAATTTGCAAAAATCACACTTATACTTGAAAACGGGCCGTTAAAGGGTGAAAACCCAAACCAGCCCCCAAACGACCCCGTAGGAGGCACGAACACCTCGCACGAGACCAATGTAACTTGTAGGAACTGACCGCGTAGTCTCGGGTCTCCCGGTTTGAGAGTATGACGATAAATTGCAAAAATCACACTCAGACTTGAAAACAGGCCGTTAAAGAGTGAAAACCCAAACCCGCCCCCAAACGACCCCGTAGGAGGCACGAACACCTCGCACGGGACCAATGTAACTTGTAGGAACTGACCGCGTAGTCCCGGGTCTCCCGGTTTGAGAGTATGACGATAATTGGCAAAAATCACACTTAGACTTGAAAACGGGCCGTTAAAGGGTGAAAACCCGAACCAACCCCCAAACGACCACGTAGGAGGCACAAACACCTCGCATGGGACCAATGTAACTTCTAGGAACTGACCGCGTAGTCCCGGGTCTCCCGGTTTTAGTGTATGACGATAATTTGCAAAAATAATACTTAGACTTGAAAACAGGTCGTTAAAGGGTGAAACCCCAAACCAGCTTCCAAACGACCCCGTAGGAGGCCCGAACACCTCACACGGGACCAATGTAACTTGTAGGAACTAACGGCGTTGTCCCGAGTCTCTCGGTTTGAGAGTATGACGATAATTTGCAAAAATCACACTTAGACTTGAAAACGGGCCATTAAAGGGTAAAAACCCAAACCAGCACCCAAACGACCCTGTAGGAGGCACGAACACCTCGCACGGGACCAATTTAACTTGTAGGAACTGACCGCGTAGTCCCGGGTCTCCCGATTTGAGAGTATGATGATAATTTGCAAAAATCACACTTAGACTTGAAAACAGGCCGTTAAAGGGTGAAAACCCAAACCAGCCCCCAAACGACCCTTTAGGAGGCACAAACACCTCGCACGAGACCAATGTAACTTGTAGGAACTGACCGCGTAGTCCCGAGTCTCCCGGTTTGAGAGTATGACGATAGTTTGCAAAAATCACACTTAGACTTGAAAACGGGCCGTTAAAGGGTGAAAACCCAAACCAGCCCCCAAAGACCCCGTAGGAGGCACGAACACCTCGCACGGGACCAATGTAACTTGTCGGAACTGACCGCGTAGTCCCGGGTCTCCCGGTTTGACAGTATAACGATAATTTGCAAAAATAACACCTAGACTTGAAAACATGCCGTGAAAGGGTGAAAACCCAAACCTGCCCCCAAACGACCCCGTTGGAGGCGCGAACACCTCGCACGGGACCAATGTAACTTGTAGGAACTGACTGCGTAGTCCCGAGTCTCTCGGTTTGAGAGTATGACAATAATTTGCAAAAATCACAGTTAGACTTGAAAACGGGCCGTTAAAGGGTGAAAACCCAAACCAGCCCCCAAACGACCCCGTAGAAGGCACAAACACCTCGCACGGGACCAATGTTACTTGTAGGAACTGACCGCGTAGTCCCGGGTCTCCCGGTTTGAGAGTATGACGATAATTTCTAAAAATCACACTTATACTTGAAAACGGGCCGTTAAATGGTGAAAACCCAAACCAGCCCCCAAATGACCCCGTAGGAGGCGCGAACACCTCGCACGAGACCAATGTAACTTGTAGGAACTGACCGCGTAGTCTCGGGTCTCCCGGTTTGAGAGTATGACGATAATTTGCAAAAATCACACTTAGACTTGAAAACAGGCCGTTAAAGGGTGAAAACCCAAACCAGCCCCCAAACGACCCCATAGGAGGCGCGACCACCTCGCACGGGACCAATGTAACTTGTAGGAACTGACAGCGTAGTCCCGGGTCTCCCGGTTTGAGAGTATGACGATAATTTGCAAAAATCACACTTAGACTTGAAAACAGGCCGTTAAAGGGTAAAAACCCAAACCAGCCCCAAATGACCCCGTAGGAGGCACAAACACCTCGCACGGGACCAATGTAACTTGTAGGAACTGACCGCGTAGTCCCGAGTCTCCCTGTTTGAGAGTATCATGATAATTTTCAAAAATACACTTAGACATGAAAACAGGTCGTTAAAGGGTGAAAACCCAAACCAGCCCCCAAACGACCCCGTAGGATGCACGAACACCTCGCACGGGACCAATGTAACTTGTAGGAACTGACCGCGTAGTCCCGGGTCTCCCGGTTTGAGAGTATGACGATAATTTGCAAAAATCACACTTAGACTTGAAAACAGGCCGTTAAATGGTGAAAACCAAAACCAGCCCCCAAACGACCCCGTAGGAGGTGCGAACACCTCGCACGGGACCAATGTAACTTCTAGGAACTGACCGCGTAGTCCCGGGTCTCACGGTTTGAGAGTATGACGATAATTTCCAAAAATCACACTTAGACTTGAAAATAGGCCGTTAAAGGGTGAAAACCCAAACCAGCCCCCAAACGACCCCGTAGGAGGCACGAACACCTCGCACGGGACCAATGTAACTTGTAGGAACTGACCGCGTAGTCCCGGGTCTCCCGGTTTGAGAGTATGACGATAATTTACAAAAATCACACTTAGACTTGAAAACAGGCCGTTAAAGGGTAAAAACCCGAACCAGCCCCCAAACGACCCCGTAGGTGTCACGGACACCTCGCACGGGACCAATGTAACTTGTAGGAACTGACCGCGTAGTCCCGGGTCTCCCGGTTTGAGAGTATGACGATAATTTGCAAAAATCACACGTAGACTTGAAAACAGGCCGTTAAAGGGTGAAAACCCAAAGCAGCCCCCAAACAACCCCGTAGGAGGCGCGAACACCTCGCACGGGATCAATGTAAATTGTAGGAACTGACCGCGTAGTCCCGGGTCTTCCGGTTTGAGAGTAAGACGATAATTTGCAAAAATCACACTTAGACTTGAAAACAGGCCGTTAAAGGGTGAAAACCCAAACCAGCCCCCAAACGACCCTGTAGGAGGCATGAACACCTCGCACGGGACCAATGTAACTTGTAGGAACTGACCGCGTAGTCCCGGGTCTCCCGGTTTGAGAGTATGACGATAATTTACAAAAATCACACTTAGACTTGAAAACAGGCCGTTAAAGGGTGAAAACCCGAACCAGCCCCCAAACGACCCCGTAGGAGTCACGAACACCTCGCACGGGACCAATGTAACTTGTATGAACTGACCGCGTAGTCCCGGGTCTCCCGGTTTGAGAGTATGACGATAATTTGAAAAAATCACACGTAGACTTGAAAATAGGCCGTTAAAGGGTGAAAACCCAAAGCAGCCCCCAAACGACCCCGTAGGAGGCGCGAACACCTCGCACGGGATCAATGTAAATTGTAGGAACTGACCGCGTAGTCCCGGGTCTTCCGATTTGAGAGTAAGACGATAATTTGCAAAAATCACACTTAGACTTGAAAACAGGTCGTTAAAGGGTGAAAACCCAAACCAGCCCCCAAACGACCCCGTAGGAGGCGCGAACACCTCGCACGGGACCAATGTAAAATGTAGGAACTGACCGCGTAGTCCCGTGTCTCCCGATTTGAGAGTATGACGATAATTTGCAAAAATCACACTTCGACTTGAAAACAGGCCGTTAAAGGGTGAAAACCCAAACCCGCCCCCAAACTACCCCGTAGGAGGCACGAACACCTCGCACGGGACCAATGTAACTTGTAGGAACTGACTGCGTAGTCCCGGGTCTCCCGGTTTGAGAGTATGACGATAATTTGCAAAAATCACACTTCGACTTGAAAACAGGCCGTTAAAGGGTGAAAACCCAAACCCGCCCCCAAACGACCCCGTAGGAGGCACGAACACCTCGCACAGGACCAATGTAACTTGTAGGAACTGACTGCGTAGTCCCGGGTCTCCCGGTTTGAGAGTATGACGATAATTTGCAAAAATCGCACTTAGACTTGAAAACAGGCCGTTAAAGGGTGAAAACCCAAACCAACCCCCGAACGACCACGCAGGAGGCACAAACACCTCGCACGGGACCAATGTAACTTGTAGGAACTGACCGCGTAGTCCCGGGTCTCCCGGTTTGAGAGTATGATGATAATTTGCAAAAATCACACTTAGACTTGAAAACAGGCCGTTAAAGGGTGAAAACCCAAACCAGCCCCCAAACGACCCCGTAGGAGGCACGAACACCTCGCACGGGACCAATTTAACTTGTAGGAACTGACCGCGTAGTCTCGGGTCTCCCGGTTTGAGTGTATGACGATAATTTGCAAAAATCACACTTAGACTTGAAAACAGGCCGTTAAAGGGTGAAAACCCAAACCAGCCCCCAAACGACCCCATAGGAGGCGCGACCACCTCGCACGGGACCAATGTAACTTGTAGGAACTGACAGCGTAGTCCCGGGTCTCCCGGTTTGAGAGTATGACGATAATTTGCAAAAATCACACTTAGACTTGAAAACAGGCCGTTAAAGGGTAAAAACCCAAACCAGCCCCAAACGACCCCGTAGGAGGCACAAACACCTCGCACGGGACCAATGTAACTTGTAGGAACTGACCGCGTAGTCCCGAGTCTCCCAGTTTGAGAGTATCATGATAATTTTCAAAAATACACTTAGACATGAAAACAGGCCGTTAAAGGGTGAAAACCCAAACCAGCCCCCAAACAACCCCGTAGGAGGCCCGAACACCTCGCATGGGACCAATTTAACTTGTAGGAACGGACCGCGTAGTCCCGGTTCTCCCGGTTTGAGAGTATGACGATAATTTGCAAAAATCACACTTAGACTTGAAAACAGGTCGTTAAAGGGTGAAAACCCAAACCAGCCCCCAAACGACCCCGTAGGATGCACGAACACCTCGCACGGGACCAATGTAACTTGTAGGAACTGACCACGTAGTCCCGGGTCTCCCGGTTTGAGAGTATGACTATAATTTGCAAAAATCACACTTAGACTTGAAAACAGGCCGTTAAATGGTGAAAACCAAAACCAGCCCCCAAACGACCCCGTAGGAGGTGCGAACACCTCGCACGGGACCAATGTAACTTCTAGGAACTGACCGCGTAGTCCCGGGTCTCCCGGTTTGAGAGTATGACGATAATTTCCAAAAATCACACTTAGACTTGAAAATAGGCCGTTAAAGGGTGATAACCCAAACCAGCCCCCAAAAGACCCCGTAGGAGGCACGAACACCTCGCACGGGACCAATGTAACTTGTAGGAACTGACCGCGTAGTCCCGGGTCTCCCGGTTTGAGAGTATGACGATAATTTACAAAAATCACACTTAGACTTGAAAACAGGCCGTTAAAGGGTGAAAACTCGAACCAGCCGCCAAACGACCCCGTAGGTGTCACGGACACCTCGCACGGGACCAATGTAACTTGTAGGAACTGACCGCGTAGTCCCGGGTCTCCCGGTTTGAGAGTATGACGATAATTTGCAAAAATCACACGTAGACTTGAAAACAGGCCGTTAAAGGGTGAAAACCCAAAGCAGCCCCCAAACAACCCCGTAGGAGGCGTGAACACCTCGCACGGGATCAATGTAAATTGTAGGAACTGACCGCGTAGTCCCGGGTCTTTCGGTTTGAGAGTAAGACGATAATTTGCAAAAATCACACTTAGACTTGAAAACAGGCCGTTAAAGGGTGAAAACCCAAACCAGCCCCCAAACGACCCCGTAGGAGGCGCGAACACCTCGCACGGGACCAATGTAAATTGTAGGAACTGACCGCGTAGTCCCGTGTCTCCCGATTTGAGAGTATGACGATAATTTGCAAAAATCAGACTTAGACTTGAAAACGGGCCATTAAAGGGTGAAAACCCAAACCAGCCCCCAAACGACCCCGTAGGAGGCACGAACACCTCGCACGGGACCAATGTAACTTGTAGGAACTGACCGCGTACTCTCGGGTCTCCCGGTTTGAGAGTATGACGATAATTTGCAAAAATCACACTTCGACTTGAAAACAGGCCGTTAAAGGGTGAAAACCCAAACCCGCCCCCAAACGACCCCGTAGGAGGCACGAACACCTCGCACGGGACCAATGTAACTTGTAGGAACTGACTGCGTAGTCCCGGGTCTCCCGGTTTGAGAGTATGACGATAATTTGCAAAAATCGCACTTAGACTTGAAAACGGTCCGTTAAAGGGTGAAAACCCAAACCAACCCCCAAACGACCACGTAGGAGGCACAAACACCTCGCACGGGACCAATGTAACTTGTAGGAACTGACCGCGTAGTCCCGGGTCTCCCGGTTTGAGAGTATGACGATAATTTGCAAAAATCACACTTAGACTTGAAAACAGGCCGTTAAAGGGTGAAACCCCAAACCAGCTTCCAAACAACCCCGTAGGAGGCCCGAACACCTCACACGGGACCAATGTAACTTGTAGGAACTGACGGCGTTGTCCCGAGTCTCTCGGTTTGAGAGTATGATGATAATTTGCAAAAATCACACTTAGACTTGAAAACGCGCCATTAAAGGGTTAAAACCCAAACCAGCACCCAAACGACCCCGTAGGAGGCACGAACACCTCGCACGGGACCAATTTAACTTGTAGGAACTGACCGCGTAGTCCCGGGTCTCCCGGTTTGAGAGTATGATGATAATTTGCAAAAATCACACTTAGACTTGAAAACAGGCCATTAAATGGTGAAAACCCAAACCAGGCCCCACACGACCCCGTAGGAGGTGCGAACACCTCGCACGGGACCAATGTAACTTCTAGGAACTGACCGCGTAGTCCCGGGTCTCCCGGTTTGAGAGTATGACGATAATTTGAAAAAATCACACGTAGACTTGAAAATAGGCCGTTAAAGGGTGAAAACCCAAAGCAGCCCCCAAACGACCCCGTAGGAGGCGCGAACACCTCGCACGGGATCAATGTAAATTGTAGGAACTGACCGCGTAGTCCCGGGTCTTCCGATTTGAGAGTAAGACGATAATTTGCAAAAATCACACTTAGACTTGAAAACAGGTCGTTAAAGGGTGAAAACCCAAACCAGCCCCCAAACGACCCCGTAGGAGGCGCGAACACCTCGCACGGGACCAATGTAAAATGTAGGAACTGACCGCGTAGTCCCGTGTCTCCCGATTTGAGAGTATGACGATAATTTGCAAAAATCACACTTCGACTTGAAAACAGGCCGTTAAAGGGTGAAAACCCAAACCCGCCCCCAAACTACCCCGTAGGAGGCACGAACACCTCGCACGGGACCAATGTAACTTGTAGGAACTGACTGCGTAGTCCCGGGTCTCCCGGTTTGAGAGTATGACGATAATTTGCAAAAATCACACTTCGACTTGAAAACAGGCCGTTAAAGGGTGAAAATCCAAACCCGCCCCCAAACGACCCCGTAGGAGGCACGAACACCTCGCACAGGACCAATGTAACTTGTAGGAACTGACTGCGTAGTCCCGGGTCTCCCGGTTTGAGAGTATGACGATAATTTGCAAAAATCGCACTTAGACTTGAAAACAGGCCGTTAAAGGGTGAAAACCCAAACCAACCCCCGAACGACCACGCAGGAGGCACAAACACCTCGCACGGGACCAATGTAACTTGTAGGAACTGACCGCGTAGTCCCGGGTCTCCCGGTTTGAGAGTATGATGATAATTTGCAAAAATCACACTTAGACTTGAAAACAGGCCGTTAAAGGGTGAAAACCCAAACCAGCCCCCAAACGACCCCGTAGGAGGCACGAACACCTCGCACGGGACCAATTTAACTTGTAGGAACTGACCGCGTAGTCTCGGGTCTCCCGGTTTGAGTGTATGACGATAATTTGCAAAAATCACACTTAGACTTGAAAACAGGCCGTTAAAGGGTGAAAACCCAAACCAGCCCCCAAACGACCCCATAGGAGGCGCGACCACCTCGCACGGGACCAATGTAACTTGTAGGAACTGACAGCGTAGTCCCGGGTCTCCCGGTTTGAGAGTATGACGATAATTTGCAAAAATCACACTTAGACTTGAAAACAGGCCGTTAAAGGGTAAAAATCGAAACCAGCCCCAAACGACCCCGTAGGAGGCACAAACACCTCGCAAGGGACCAATGTAACTTGTAGGAACTGACCGCGTAGTCCCGAGTCTCCCAGTTTGAGAGTATCATGATAATTTTCAAAAATACACTTAGACATGAAAACAGGCCGTTAAAGGGTGAAAACCCAAACCAGCCCCCAAACAACCCCGTAGGAGGCCCGAACACCTCGCATGGGACCAATTTAACTTGTAGGAACGGACCGCGTAGTCCCGGTTCTCCCGGTTTGAGAGTATGACGATAATTTGCAAAAATCACACTTAGACTTGAAAACAGGTCGTTAAAGGGTGAAAACCCAAACCAGCCCCCAAACGACCCCGTAGGATGCACGAACACCTCGCACGGGACCAATGTAACTTGTAGGAACTGACCACATAGTCCCGGGTCTCCCGGTTTGAGAGTATGACTATAATTTGCAAAAATCACACTTAGACTTGAAAACAGGCCGTTAAATGGTGAAAACCAAAACCAGCCCCCAAACGACCCCGTAGGAGGTGCGAACACCTCGCACGGGACCAATGTAACTTCTAGGAACTGACCGCGTAGTCCCGGGTCTCCCGGTTTGAGAGTATGACGATAATTTCCAAAAATCACACTTAGACTTGAAAATAGGCCGTTAAAGGGTGAAAACCCAAACCAGCCCCCAAAAGACCCCGTAGGAGGCACGAACACCTCGCACGGGACCAATGTAACTTGTAGGAACTGACCGCGTAGTCCCGGGTCTCCCGGTTTGAGAGTATGACGATAATTTACAAAAATCACACTTAGACTTGAAAACAGGCCGTTAAAGGGTGAAAACTCGAACCAGCCCCCAAACGACCCCGTAGGTGTCACGGACACCTCGCACGGGACCAATGTAACTTGTAGGAACTGACCGCGTAGTCCCGGGTCTCCCGGTTTGAGAGTATGACGATAATTTGCAAAAATCACACGTAGACTTGAAAACAGGCCGTTAAAGGGTGAAAACCCAAAGCAGCCCCCAAACAACCCCGTAGGAGGCGCGAACACCTCGCACGGGATCAATGTAAATTGTAGGAACTGACCGCGTAGTCCCGGGTCTTTCGGTTTGAGAGTAAGACGATAATTTGCAAAAATCACACTTAGACTTGAAAACAGGCCGTTAAAGGGTGAAAACCCAAACCAGCCCCCAAACGACCCCGTAGGAGGCGCGAACACCTCGCACGGGACCAATGTAAATTGTAGGAACTGACCGCGTAGTCCCGTGTCTCCCGATTTGAGAGTATGACGATAATTTGCAAAAATCAGACTTAGACTTGAAAACGGGCCATTAAAGGGTGAAAACCCAAACCAGCCCCCAAACGACCCCGTAGGAGGCACGAACACCTCGCACGGGACCAATGTAACTTGTAGGAACTGACCGCGTACTCTCGGGTCTCCCGGTTTGAGAGTATGACGATAATTTGCAAAAATCACACTTCGACTTGAAAACAGGCCGTTAAAGGGTGAAAACCCAAACCCGCCCCCAAACGACCCCGTAGGAGGCACGAACACCTCGCACGGGACCAATGTAACTTGTAGGAACTGACTGCGTAGTCCCGGGTCTCCCGGTTTGAGAGTATGACGATAATTTGCAAAAATCGCACTTAGACTTGAAAACGGTCCGTTAAAGGGTGAAAACCCAAACCAACCCCCAAACGACCACGTAGGAGGCACAAACACCTCGCACGGGACCAATGTAACTTGTAGGAACTGACCGCGTAGTCCCGGGTCTCCCGGTTTGAGAGTATGACGATAATTTGCAAAAATCACACTTAGACTTGAAAACAGGCCGTTAAAGGGTGAAACCCCAAACCAGCTTCCAAACAACCCCGTAGGAGGCCCGAACACCTCACACGGGACCAATGTAACTTGTAGGAACTGACGGCGTTGTCCCGAGTCTCTCGGTTTGAGAGTATGATGATAATTTGCAAAAATCACTCTTAGACTTGAAAACGCGCCATTAAAGGGTTAAAACCCAAACCAGCACCCAAACGACCCCGTAGGAGGCACGAACACCTCGCACGGGACCAATTTAACTTGTAGGAACTGACCGCGTAGTCCCGGGTCTCCCGGTTTGAGAGTATGATGATAATTTGCAAAAATCACACTTAGACTTGAAAACAGGCCATTAAATGGTGAAAACCCAAACCAGGCCCCAAACGACCCCGTAGGAGGTGCGAACACCTCGCACGGGACCAATGTAACTTCTAGGAACTGACCGCGTAGTCCCGGGTCTCCCGGTTTGAGAGTATGACGATAATTTGCAAAAATCACACTTAGACTTGAAAACAGGTCGTTAAAGGGTGAAAACCCAAACCAGCCCCCAATCGACCCCATAGGAGGCACGAACACCTCGCACGGGACCAATGTAACTTGTAGGAACTGACCGCGTAGTCCCGGGTCTCCCGGTTTGAGAGTATGACGATAATTTGCAAAAACCACACTTAGACTTGAAAACAGGCCGTTAAAGGGTGAAACCCCAAACCAGCTTCCAAACGACGCCATAGGAGGCCCGAACACCTCACACGGGACCAATGTAACTTGTAGGAACTGACGGCGTTGTCCCGAGTCTCTCGGTTTGAGAGTATGACGATAATTTGCAAAAATCACACTTAGACTTGAAAACGGGCCATTAAAGGGTTAAAACCCAAACCAGCACCCAAACGACCCCGTAGGAAGCACGAACACCTCGTACGGGACCAATGTAACTTGTAGGAACTGACCACGTAGTCCCGGGTCTCTCGGTTTGAGAGTATGATGATAATTTGCAAAAATCACACTTAGACTTGAAAACAGGCCGTTAAAGGGTGAAAACCCAAACCAGCCCCCAAACGACCCCGTAGGAGGCACGAACACCTCGCACGGTACCAATGTAACTTGTAGGAACAGACCGCGTAGTCTCGGGTCTCCCGGTTTGAGAGTATGACGATAATTTGCAAAAATCACACTTAGACTTGAAAACAGGCCGTTAAAGCGTAAAAACCCAAACCAGCCCCAAACGACCCCGTAGGAGGCACAAACACCTCGCACGGGACCAATGTAACTTGTAGGAACTGACCGCGTAGTCCCGAGTCTCTCGGTTGGAGAGTATGACGATAGTTTCCAAAAATCACACTTAAACTTGAAAACGGGCCGTTAAAGGGTGAAAACCCAAACCAGCCCCCAAACGACCCCGTAGGAGGCACGAACACCTCGCACGGGACCAATGTAACTTATAGGAACTGACCGCGTAGTCCCGAGTCTCTCTGTTTGAGAGTATGATGATAATTTTCAAAAATACACTTAGACATGAAAACAGGTCGTTAAAGGGTGAAAACCCAAACCAGCCCCCAAACAACCCCGTAGGAGGAACGAACACCTCGCACGGGACCAATGTAACTTGTAGGAACTGACCGCGTAGTCCCGGTTCTCCCGGTTTGAGAGTATGACGATAATTTGCAAAAATCACACTTAGACTTGAAAACAGGCCGTTAAAGGGTGAAAACCCAAACCAGCCCCCAAACGACCCCGTAGGATGCACGAACACCTCGTACGGGACCAATGTAACTTGTAGGAACTGACCGCGTAGTCCCGGGTCTCCCGGTTTGAGAATATGACGATAATTTGCAAAAATCACACTTAAACTTGAAAACAGGTCGTTAAAGGGTGAAAACCCAAACCAGCCCCCAAACGACTCCGTAGGAGGCGCGAACACCTCGCACGGGACCAATGTAAATTGTAGGAACTTACCGCGTAGTCCCGTGTCTCCCGGTTTGAGAGTTTGACGATAATTTGCAAAAATCACACTTAGACTTGAAAACAGACCGTTAAAGGGTGAAAACCCAAACCAGCCCCCAAACGACCCCGTAGGAGGCGCGAACACCTCGCACGGGACCAATGTAAATTGTAGGACCTGACCGCGTAGTCCCGTGTCTCCCGATTTGAGAGTATGACGATAATTTGCAAAAATCAGACTTAGACTTGAAAACGGGCCGTTAAAGGGTGAAAACCCAAACCAGCCCCCAAACGACCCCGTAGGAGGCACGAACACCTCGCACGGGACCAATGTAACTTGTAGGAACTGACCGCGTAGTCTCGGGTCTCCCGGTTTGAGACTATGACGATAATTTGCAAAAATCACACTTCGACTTGAAAACAGGCCGTTAAAGGGTGAAAACCCAAACCCGCCCCCAAACAACCCCGTAGGAGGCACGAACACCTCGCACGGGACCAATGTAACTTGTAGGAACTAACTGCGTAGTCCCGGGTCTCCCGGTTTGAGAGTATGACGATAATTTGCAAAAATCGCACTTAGACTTGAAAACGGTCCGTTAAAGGGTGAAAACCCAAACCAACCCCCAAACGACCACGTAGGAGGCACAAACACCTCGCACGGGACCAATGTAACTTGTAGGAACTGACCGCGTAGTCCCGGGTCTCCCGGTTTGAGAGTATGACGATAATTTGCAAAAATCACACTTAGACTTGAAAACAGGCCGTTAAATGGTGAAAACCCAAACCAGGCCCCAAACGACCCCGTAGGAGGTGCGAACACCTCGCACGGGACCAATGTAACTTCTAGGAACTGACCGCGTAGTCCCGGGTCTCCCGGTTTGAGAGTATGACGATAATTTGCAAAAATCACACTTAGACTTGAAAACAGGGCGTTAAAGGGTGAAAACCCAAACCAGCCCCCAATCGACCCCGTAGGAGGCAAGACCACCTCGCACGGGACCAATGTAACTTGTAGGAACTGACCGCGTAGTCCCGGGTCTCCCGGTTTGAGAGTATGACGATAATTTCCAAAAACCACACTTAGACTTGAAAACAGGCCGTTAAAGGGTGAAACCCCAAACCAGCTTCCAAACGACGCCGTAGGAGGCCCGAACACCTCACACGGGACCAATGTAACTTGTAGGAACTGACGGCGTTGTCCCGAGTCTCTCGGTTTGAGAGTATGACGATAATTTGCAAAAATCACACTTAGACTTGAAAACGGGCCATTAAAGGGTTAAAACCCAAACCAGCACCCAAACGACCCCGTAGGAAGCACGAACACCTCGTACGGGACCAATGTAACTTGTAGGAACTGACCACGTAGTCCCGGGTCTCTCGGTTTGAGAGTATGATGATAATTTGCAAAAATCACACTTAGACTTGAAAACAGGCCGTTAAAGGGTGAAAACCCAAACCAGCCCCCAAACGACCCCGTAGGAGGCACGAACACCTCGCACGGTACCAATGTAACCTGTAGGAACAGACCGCGTAGTCTCGGGTCTCCCGATTTTAGAGTATGACGATAATTTGCAAAAATCACACTTAGACTTGAAAACAGGCCGTTAAAGCGTAAAAACCCAAACCAGCCCCAAACGATCCCGTAGGAGTCACAAACACCTCGCACGGGACCAATGTAACTTGTAGGAACTGACCGCGTTGTCCCGAGTCTCGAGGTTGGAGAGTATGACGATAGTTTGCAAAAATCACACTTAAACTTGAAAACGGGCCGTTAAAGGGTGAAAACCCAAACCAGCCCCCAAACGACCCCGTAGGAGGCACGAACACCTCGCACGGGACCAATGTAACTTATAGGAACTGACCGCGTAGTCCCGAGTCTCCCTGTTTGAGAGTATGATGATAATTTTCAAAAATACACTTAGACATGAAAACAGGCCGTTAAAGGGTGAAAACCCAAACCAGCCCCCAAACAACCCCGTAGGAGGAACGAACACCTCGCACGGGACCAATGTAACTTGTAGGAACTGACCGCATAATCCCGGTTCTCCCGGTTTGAGAGTATGACGATAATTTGCAAAAATCACACTTAGACTTGAAAACAGGCTGTTAAAGGGTGAAAACCCAAACCAGCCCCCAAACGACTCCGTAGGAGGCGCGAACACCTCGCACGGGACCAATGTAAATTGTAGGAACTTACCGCGTAGTCCCGTGTCTCCCGATTTGAGAGTATGATGATAATTTGCAAAAATCACACTTAGACTTGAAAACAGGCCGTTAAAGGGTGAAAACCCAAACCAGCCCCCAAACGACCCCGTAGGAGGCGCGAACACCTCGCACGGGACCAATGTAAGTTGTAGGAACTGACCGCGTAGTCCCGTGTCTCCCGATTTGAGAGTATGACGATAATTTGCAAAAATCAGACTTAGACTTGAAAACGGGCCGTTAAAGGGTGAAAACCCAAACCAGCCCCCAAACGACCCCGTAGGAGGCACGAACACCTCGCACGGGACCAATGTAACTTGTAGGAACTGACCGCGTAGTCTCGGGTCTCCCGGTTTGAGAGTATGACGATAATTTGCAAAAATCACACTTCGACTTGAAAACAGGCCGTTAAAGGGTGAAAACCCAAACCCGCCCCCAAACGACCCCGTAGGAGGCACGAACACCTCGCACGGGACCAATGTAACTTGTAGGAACTGACTGCGTAGTCCCGGGTCTCCCGGTTTGAGAGTATGACGATAATTTGCAAAAATCGCACTTAGACTTGAAAACGGTCCGTTAAAGGGTGAAAACCCAAACCAACCCCCAAACGACCACGTAGGAGGCACAAACACCTCGGACGGGACCAATACACTTGTAGGAACTGACCGCGTAGTCCCGGGTCTCCCGGTTTGAGGGTATGACGATAATTTGCAAAAATCACACTTAGACTTGAAAACAGGCCGTTAAAGGGTGAAACCCCAAACCAGCTTCCAAACGACCCCGTAGGAGGCCCGAACACCTCACACGGGACCAATGTAACTTGTAGGAACTGACGGCGTTGTCCCAAGTCTCTCGGTTTGAGAGTATGATGATAATTTGCAAAAATCACACTTAGACTTGAAAACGCGCCATTAAAGGGTTAAAACCGAAACCAGCACCCAAACGACCCCGTAGGAGGCACGAACACCTCGCACGGGACCAATTTAACTTGTAGGAACTGACCGCGTAGTCTCGGGTCTCCCGGTTTGAGAGTATGACGATAATTTGCAAAAATCACACTTCGACTTGAAAACATGCCTTTAAAGGGTGAAAACCCAAACCCGCCCCCAAACGACCCCGTAGGAGGCACGAACACCTCGCACGGGACCAATTTAACTTGTAGGAACTGACCGCGTAGTCCCGGGTCTCCCGGTTTGAGAGTATGATGATAATTTGCAAAAATCACACTTAGACTTGAAAACAGGCCGTTAAATGGTGAAAACCCAAACCAGGCCCCAAACGACCCCGTAGGAGGTGCGAACACCTCGCACGGGACCAATGTAACTTCTAGGAACTGACCGCGTAGTCTCGGGTCTCCCGGTTTGAGAGTATGACGATAATTTGCAAAAATCACACTTAGACTTGAAAACAGGCCGTTAAAGCGTAAAAACCCAAACCAGCCCCAAACGACCCCGTAGGAGGCACAAACACCTCGCACGGGACCAATGTAACTTGTAGGAACTGACCGCGTAGTCCCGAGTCTCCCGGTTGGAGAGTATGACGATAGTTTGCAAAAATCACACTTAGACTTGAAAACGGGCCGTTAAAGGGTGAAAACCCAAACCAGCCCCCAAACGACCCCGTAGGAGGCACGAACACCTCGCACGGGACCAATGTAACTTATAGGAACTGACCGCGTAGTCCCGAGTCTCCCTGTTTGAGAGTATGATGATAATTTTCAAAAATTCACTTAGACATGAAAACAGGCCGTTAAAGGGTGAAAACCCAAACCAGCCCCCAAACAACCCCGTAGGAGGAACGAACACCTCGCACGGGACCAATGTAACTTGTAGGAACTGACCGCGTAGTCCCGGTTCTCCCGGTTTGAGAGTATGACGATAATTTGCAAAAATCACTCTTAGACTTGAAAACAGGCCGTTAAAGGGTGAAAACCCAAACCAGCCCCCAAACGACCCCGTAGGATGCACGAACACCTCGCACGGGACCAATGTAACTTGTAGGAACTGACCGCGTAGTCCCGGGTCTCCCGGTTTGAGAGTATGACGATAATTTGCAAAAATCACACCTAGACTTGAAAACAGGCCGTTAAAGGGTGAAAACCCAAACCAGCCCCCAAACAACCCCGTAGGAGGCACGAACACCTCGCACGGGACCAATGTAACTTGTAGGAACTGACCGCGTAGTCCCGGTTCTCCCGGTTTGAGAGTATCACGATAATTTGCAAAAATCACACTTAGACTTGAAAACAGGCCGTTAAAGGGTGAAAACCCAAACCAGCCCCCAAACGACTCCGTAGGAGGCGCGAACACCTCGCACGGGACCAATGTAAATTGTAGGAACTTACCGCGTAGTCCCGTGTCTCCCGGTTTGAGAGTATGACGATAATTTGCAAAAATCACACTTAGACTTGAAAACGGGCCGTTAAAGGGTGAAAACCCAAACCCGCCCCCAAACGACCACGTAGGAGGCACAAACACCTCGCACGGGACCAATGTAACTTGTAGGAACTGACCGCGTAGTCCCGGGTCTCCCGGTTTGAGAGTATGACGATAATTTGCAAAAATCACACTTAGACTTGAAAACAGGCCGTTAAAGGGTGAAACCCCAAACCAGCTTCCAAACGACCCCGTAGGAGGCCCGAACACCTCACACGGGACCAATGTAACTTGTAGGAACTGACGGCGTTGTCCCGAGTCTCTCGGTTTGAGAGTATGACAATAATTTGCAAAAATCACACTTAGACTTGAAAACGGGCCATTAAAGGGTTAAAACCCAAACCAGCACCCAAACGACCCCGTAGGAGGCACGAACACCTCGCACGGGACCAATTTAACTTGTAGGAACTGACCGCGTTGTCCCAGGTCTCCCGGTTTGAGAGTATGATGATAATTTGCAAAAATCACACTTAGACTTGAAAATAGGCCGTTAAAGAGTGAAAACCCAAACCAGCCCCCAAACGACCCCGTAGGAGGCACGAACACCTCGCACGGTACCAATGTAACTTGTAGGAACATACCGCGTAGTCCCGGGTCTCCCGGTTTGAGAGTATGACGATAATTTGCAAAAATCACACTTAGACTTGAAAACAGGCCGTTAAAGCGTAAAAACCCAAACCAGCCCCAAACGACCCTGTAGGAGGCACAAACACCTCGCACGGGACCAATGTAACTTGTAGGAACTGACCGCGTAGTCCCGAGTCTCCCGGTTGGAGAGTATGACGATAGTTTGCAAAAATCACACTTAGACTTGAAAACGGGCCGTTAAAGGGTGAAAACCCAAACCAGCCCCCAAACGACCCCGTAGGAGGCACGAACACCTCGCACGGGACCAATGTAACTTATAGGAACTGACCGCGTAGTCCCGAGTCTCCCTGTTTGAGAGTATGACTATAATTTGCAAAAATCACACATAGACTTGAAAACAGGCCGTTAAATGGTGAAAACCCAAACCAGGCCCCAAACGACCCCGTAGGAGGTGCGAACACCTCGCACGGGACCAATGTAACTTCTACGAACTGACCGCGTAGTCTCGGGTCTCCCGGTTTGAGAGTATGACGATAATTTGCAAAAATCACACTTAGACTTGAAAACAGGCCGTTAAAGCGTAAAAACCCAAACCAGCCCCAAACGACCCCGTAGGAGGCACAAACACCTCGCACGGGACCAATGTAACTTGTAGGAACTGACCGCGTAGTCCCGAGTCTCCCGGTTGGAGAGTATGACGATAGTTTGCAAAAATCACACTTAGACTTGAAAACGGGCCGTTAAAGGGTGAAAACCCAAACCAGCCCCCAAACGACCCCGTAGGAGGCACGAACACCTCGCACGGGACCAATGTAACTTATAGGAACTGACCGCGTAGTCCCGAGTCTCCCTGTTTGAGAGTATGATGATAATTTTCAAAAATACACTTAGACATGAAAACAGGCCGTTAAAGGGTGAAAACCCAAACCAGCCCCCAAACAACCCCGTAGGAGGAACGAACACCTCGCACGGGACCAATGTAACTTGTAGGAACTGACCGCGTAGTCCCGGTTCTCCCGGTTTGAGAGTATGACCATAATTTGCAAAAATCACTCTTAGACTTGAAAACAGGCCGTTAAAGGGTGAAAACCCAAACCAGCCCCCAAACGACCCCGTAGGATGCACGAACACCTCGCACGGGACCAATGTAACTTGTAGGAACTGACCGCATAGTCCCAGGTCTCCCAGTTTGTGAGTATGACGATAATTTATAAAAATCACACTTAGACTTGAAAACAGGCCGTTAAAGGGTGAAAACCCAAACCAGCCCCCAAACGAGCCCATAGGATGCACGAACACCTCGCACGGGACCAATGTAACTTGTAGGAACTGACCGCGTAGTCCCGGTTCTCCCGGTTTGAGAGTATGACGATAATTTGCAAAAATCACACTTAGACTTGAAAACAGGCCGTTAAAGGGTGAAAACCCAAACCAGCCCCCAAACGACTCCGTAGGAGGCGCGAACACCTCGCACGGGACCAATGTAAATTGTAGGAACTTACCGCGTAGTCCCGTGTCTCCCGGTTTGAGAGTATGACGATAATTTGCAAAAATCACACTTAGACTTGAAAACGGGCCGTTAAAGGGTGAAAACCCAAACCCGCCCCCAAACGACCACGTAGGAGGCACAAACACCTCGCACGGGACCAATGTAACTTGTAGGAACTGACCGCGTAGTCCCGGGTCTCCCGGTTTGAGAGTATGACGATAATTTGCAAAAATCACACTTAGACTTGAAAACAGGCCGTTAAAGGGTGAAACCCCAAACCAGCTTCCAAACGACCCCGTAGGAGGCCCGAACACCTCGCACGGGACCAATGTAACTTGTAGGAAGTGACGGCGTTGTCCCGAGTCTCTCGGTTTGAGAGTATGACAATAATTTACAAAAATCACACTTAGACTTGAAAACGGGCCATTAAAGGGTTAAAACCCAAACCAGCACCCAAACGACCCCGTAGGAGGCACGAACACCTCGCACGGGACCAATTTAACTTGTAGGAACTGACCGCGTTGTCCCAGGTCTCCCGGTTTGAGAGTATGATGATAATTTGCTAAAATCACACTTAGACTTGAAAATAGGCCGTTAAAGAGTGAAAACCCAAACCAGCCCCCAAACGACCCCGTAGGAGGCACGAACACCTCGCACGGTACCAATGTAACTTGTAAGAACATACCGCGTAGTCCCGGGTCTCCCGGTTTGAGAGTATGACGATAATTTGCAAAAATCACACTTAGACTTGAAAACAGGCCGTTAAAGCGTAAAAACCCAAACCAGCCCCAAACGACCCTGTAGGAGGCACAAACACCTCGCACGGGACCAATGTAACTTGTAGGAACTGACCGCGTAGTCCCGAGTCTCCCTATTTGAGAGTATGATGATAATTTTCAAAAATACACTTAGACATGAAAACAGGCCGTTAAAGGGTGAAAACCCAAACCAGCCCCCAAACAACCCCGTAGGAGGAACGAACACCTCGCACGGGACCAATGTAACTTGTAGGAACTGACCGCGTAGTCCCGGTTCTCCCGGTTTGAGAGTATGACGATAATTTGCAAAAATCACTCTTAGACTTGAAAACAGGCCGTTAAAGGGTGAAAACCCAAACCAGCCCCCAAACGACCCCGTAGGATGCACGAACACCTCGCACGGGACCAATGTAACTTGTAGGAACTGACCGCGTAGTCCCGGGTCTCCCGGTTTGAGAGTGTGACGATAATTTGCAAAAATCACACTTAGACTTGAAAACAGGCCGTTAAAGGGTGAAAACCCAAACCAGCCCCCAAACGACCCCGTAGGATGCACGAACACCTCGCACGGGACCAATGTAACTTGTAGGAACTGACCGCATAGTCCCAGGTCTCCCAGTTTGTGAGTATGACGATAATTTATAAAAATCACACTTAGACTTGAAAACAGGCCGTTAAAGGGTGAAAACCCTAACCAGCCCCCAAACGAGCCCATAGGATGCACGAACACCTCGCACGGGACCAATGTAACTTGTAGGAACTGACCGCGTAGTCCCGGTTCTCCCGGTTTGAGAGTATGACGATAATTTGCAAAAATCACACTTAGACTTGAAAACAGGCCGTTAAAGGGTGAAAACCCAAACCAGCCCCCAAACGACTCCGTAGGAGGCGCGAACACCTCGCACGGGACCAATGTAAATTGTAGGAACTTACCGCGTAGTCCCGTGTCTCCCGGTTTGAGAGTATGACGATAATTTGCAAAAATCACACTTAGACTTGAAAACGGGCCGTTAAAGGGTGAAAACCCAAACCCGCCCCCAAACGACCACGTAGGAGGCACAAACACCTCGCACGGGACCAATGTAACTTGTAGGAACTGACCGCGTAGTCCCGGGTCTCCCGGTTTGAGAGTATGACGATAGTTTGCAAAAATCACACTTAGACTTGAAAACAGGCCGTTAAAGGGTGAAACCCCAAACCAGCTTCCAAACGACCCCGTAGGAGGCCCGAACACCTCGCACGGGACCAATGTAACTTGTAGGAAGTGACGGCGTTGTCCCGAGTCTCTCGGTTTGAGAGTATGACAATAATTTACAAAAATCACACTTAGACTTGAAAACGGGCCATTAAAGGGTTAAAACCCAAACCAGCACCCAAACGACCCCGTAGGAGGCACGAACACCTCGCACGGGACCAATTTAACTTGTAGGAACTGACCGCGTTGTCCCAGGTCTCCCGGTTTGAGAGTATGATGATAATTTGCTAAAATCACACTTAGACTTGAAAATAGGCCGTTAAAGAGTGAAAACCCAAACCAGCCCCCAAACGACCCCGTAGGAGGCACGAACACCTCGCACGGTACCAATGTAACTTGTAAGAACATACCGCGTAGTCCCGGGTCTCCCGGTTTGAGAGTATGACGATAATTTGCAAAAATCACACTTAGACTTGAAAACAGGCCGTTAAAGCGTAAAAACCCAAACCAGCCCCAAACGACCCTGTAGGAGGCACAAACACCTCGCACGGGACCAATGTAACTTGTAGGAACTGACCGCGTAGTCCCGAGTCTCCCTATTTGAGAGTATGATGATAATTTTCAAAAATACACTTAGACATGAAAACAGGCCGTTAAAGGGTGAAAACCCAAACCAGCCCCCAAACAACCCCGTAGGAGGAACGAACACCTCGCACGGGACCAATGTAACTTGTAGGAACTGACCGCGTAGTCCCGGTTCTCCCGGTTTGAGAGTATGACGATAATTTGCAAAAATCACTCTTAGACTTGAAAACAGGCCGTTAAAGGGTGAAAACCCAAACCAGCCCCCAAACGACCCCGTAGGATGCACGAACACCTCGCACGGGACCAATGTAACTTGTAGGAACTGACCGCGTAGTCCCGGGTCTCCCGGTTTGAGAGTGTGACGATAATTTGCAAAAATCACACTTAGACTTGAAAACAGGCCGTTAAAGGGTGAAAACCCAAACCAGCCCCCAAACGACTCCGTAGGAGGCGCGAACACCTCGCACGGGACCAATGTAAATTGTAGGAACTTACCGCGTAGTCCCGTGTCTCCCGGTTTGAGAGTATGACGATAATTTGTAAAAATCACACTTAGACTTGAAAACGGGCCGTTAAAGGGTGAAAACCCAAACCCGCCCCCAAACGACCATGTAGGAGGCACAAACACCTCGCACGGGACCAATGTAACTTGTAGGAACTGACCGCGTAGTCCCGGGTCTCCCGGTTTGAGAGTATGACGATAATTTGCAAAAATCACACTTAGACTTGAAAACAGGCCGTTAAAGGGTGAAACCCCAAACCAGCTTTCAAACGACCCTGTAGGAGGCCCGAACACCTCACACGCGACCAATGTAACTTGTAGGAACTGACGGCGTTATCCCGAGTCTCTCGGTTTGAGAGTATGACAATAATTTGCAAAAATCACACTTAGACTTGAAAACGGGCCATTAAAGGGTTAAAACCCAAACCAGCACCCAAACGACCCCGTAGGAGGCACGAACACCTCGCACGGGACCAATTTAACTTGTAGGAACTGACCGCGTAGTCCCAGGTCTTCCGGTTTGAGAGTATGATGATAATTTGCAAAAATCACACTTAGACTTGAAAACAGGCCGTTAAAGGGTGAAAACCCAAACCAGCCCCCAAACGACCCCGTAGGAGGCACGAACACCTCGCACGGTACCAATGTAACTTGTAGGAACAAACCGCGTAGTCCTGGGTCTCCCGGTTTGAGAGTATGACGATAATTTGCAAAAATCACACTTAGACTTGAAAACAGGCTGTTAAAGCGTAAAAACCCAAACCAGCCCCAAACGACCCTGTAGGAGGCACAAACACCTCGCACGGGACCAATGTAACTTGTAGGAACTGACCGCGTAGTCCCGAGTCTCTCTGTTTGAGAGTATGACAATAATTTGCAAAAATCACACTTAGACTTGAAAACGGGCCGTTAAAGGGTGAAAACCCAAACCAGCCCCCAAACGACCCCGTAGGAGGCACGAACACCTCGCACGGGACCAATGTAACTTATAGGAACTGACCGCGTAGTCCCGAGTCTCCCTGTTTGAGAGTATGACTATAATTTGCAAAAATCACACTTAGACTTGAAAACAGGCCGTTAAATGGTGAAAACCCAAACCAGGCCCCAAACGACCCCGTAGGAGGTGCGAACACCTCGCACGGGACCAATGTAACTTCTACGAACTGACCGCGTAGTCTCGGGTCTCCCGGTTTGAGAGTATGACGATAATTTGCAAAAATCACACTTAGACTTGAAAACAGGCCGTTAAAGCGTAAAAACCCAAACCAGCCCCAAACGACCCCGTAGGAGGCACAAACACCTCGCACGGGACCAATGTAACTTGTAGGAACTGACCGCGTAGTCCCGAGTCTCCCGGTTGGAGAGTATGACGATAGTTTGCAAAAATTACACTTAGACTTGAAAACGGGCCGTTAAAGGGTGAAAACCCAAACCAGCCCCCAAACGACCCCGTAGGAGGCACGAACACCTCGCACGGGACCAATGTAACTTATAGGAACTGACCGCGTAGTCCCGAGTCTCCCTGTTTGAGAGTATGATGATAATTTTCAAAAATACACTTAGACATGAAAACAGGCCGTTAAAGGGTGAAAACCCAAACCAGCCCCCAAACAACCCCGTAGGAGGAACGAACACCTCACACGGGACCAATGTAACTTGTAGGAACTGACCGCGTAGTCCCGGTTCTCCCGGTTTGAGAGTATGACGATAATTTGCAAAAATCACACTTAGACTTGAAAACAGGCCGTTAAAGGGTGAAAACCCAAACCAGCCCCCAAACGACCCCATAGGATGCACGAACACCTCGCACGGGACCAATGTAACTTGTAGGAACTGACCGCGTAGTCCCGGGTCTCCCGGTTTGAGAGTATGACGATAATTTGCAAAAAATCACACTTAGTCTTGAAAACAGGCCGTTAAAGGGTGAAAACCCAAACCCGCCCCCAAACGACCACGTAGGAGGCACAAACACCTCGCACGGGACCAATGTAACTTGTAGTAACTGACCGCGTAGTCCCGGGTCTCCCGGTTTGAGAGTATGACGATAATTTGCAAAAATCACACTTAGACTTGAAAACGGGCCGTTAAAGCGTGAAAACCCAAACCCGCCCCCAAACGACCACGTAGGAGGCACAAACACCTCGCACGGGACCAATGTAACTTGTAGGAACTGACCGCGTAGTCCCGGGTCTCCCGGTTTGAGAGTATGACGATAATTTGCAAAAATCACACTTAGACTTGAAAACAGGCCGTTAAAGGGTGAAACCCCAAACCAGCTTCCAAACGACCCCGTAGGAGGCCCGAACACCTCACACGGGACCAATGTAACTTGTAGGAACTGACGGCGTTGTCCCGAGTCTCTCGGTTTGAGAGTATGACAATAATTTGCAAAAATCACACTTAGACTTGAAAAGGGGCCATTAAAGGGTTAAAACCCAAACCAGCACCCAAACGACCCCGTAGGAGGCACGAACACCTCGCACGGGACCAATTTAACTTGTAGGAACTGACCGCGTAGTCCCAGGTCTCCCGGTTTGAGAGTATGATGATAATTTGCAAAAATCACACTTAGACTTAAAAATAGGCCGTTAAAGGGTGAAAACCCAAACTAGCCCCCAAACGACCCTTTAGGTGGCACAAACACCTCGCACGGGACCAATGTAACTTGTAGGAACTGACCGCGTAGTCCCGAGTCTCCCGGTTTGAGAGTATGACGATAGTTTGCAAAAATCACACTTAGACTTGAAAACGGGCCGTTAAAGGGTGAAAACCCAAACCAGCCCCCAAAGACCCCGTAGGAGGCACGAACACCTCGCACGGGACCAATGTAACTTGTCGGAACTGACCGCGTAGTCCCGGGTCTCCCGGTTTGACAGTATAACGATAATTTGCAAAAATCACACCTAGACTTGAAAACAGGCCGTTAAAGGGTGAAAACCCAAACCTGCCCCCAAACGACCCCGTTGGAGGCGCGAACACCTCGCACGGGACCAATGTAACTCGTAGGAACTGACTGCGTAGTCCCGGATCTCTCGGTTTGAGAGTATGACGATAATTTGCAAAAATCACAGTTAGACTTGAAAACGGGCCGTTAAAGGGTGAAAACCCAAACCAGCCCCCAAACGACCCCGTAGGAGGCACGAACACCTCGCACGGGACCAATGTAACTTATAGGAACAGACCGCGTAGTCCCGAGTCTCCCTGTTTGAGAGTATGATGATAATTTTCAAAAATACACTTAGACATGAAAACAGGCCGTTAAAGGGTGAAAACCCAAACCAGCCCCCAAACAACCCCGTAGGAGGAACGAACACCTCGCACGGGACCAATGTAACTTGTAGGAACTGACCGCGTAGTCCTGGTTCTCCCGGTTTGAGAGTATGACGATAATTTGCAAAAATCACTCTTAGACTTGAAAATAGGCCGTTAAAGGATGAAAACCCAAACCAGCCCCCAAACGACACCGTAGGATGCACGAACACCTCGCACGGGACCAATGTAACTTGTAGGAACTGACCGCGTAGTCCCGGGTCTCCCGGTTTGAGAGTATGACGATAATTTGCAAAAATCACACTTAGACTTGAAAACAGGCCGTTAAAGGGTGAAAACCCAAACCCGCCCCCAAACGACCCCGTAGGAGGCACGAACACCTCGCACGGGACCAATGTAACTTGTAGGAACTGACTGCGTAGTCCCGGGTCTCCCGGTTTGAGAGTATGACGATAATTTGCAAAAATCGCACTTAGACTTGAAAACGGTCCGTTAAAGGGTGAAAACCCAAACCAACCCCCAAACGACCACGTAGGAGGCACAAACACCTCGGACGGGACCAATGTAACTTGTAGGAACTGACCGCGTAGTCCCGGGTCTCCCGGTTTGAGGGTATGACGATAATTTGCAAAAATCACACTTAGACTTGAAAACAGGCCGTTAAAGGGTGAAACCCCAAACCAGCTTCCAAACGACCCCGTAGGAGGCCCGAACACCTCACACGGGACCAATGTAACTTGTAGGAACTGACGGCGTTGTCCCGAGTCTCTCGGTTTGAGAGTATGACAATAATTTGCAAAAATCACACTTAGACTTGAAAACGGGCCATTAAAGGGTTAAAACCCAAACCAGCACCCAAACGACCCCGTAGGAGGCACGAACACCTCGCACGGGACCAATTTAACTTGTAGGAACTGACCGCGTAGTCCCAGGTCTCCCGGTTTGAGAGTATGATGATAATTTGCAAAAATCACACTTAGACTTGAAAACAGGCCGTTAAAGGGTGAAAACCCAAACCAACCCCCAAACGACCCCGTAGGAGGCACGAACACCTCGCACGGTACCAATGTAACTTGTAGGAACAGACCGCGTAGTCCCGGGTCTCCCGGTTTGAGAGTATGACGATAATTTTAAAAAATCACACTTAGACTTGAAAACAGGCCGTTAAAGCGTAAAAACCCAAACCAGCCCCAAACGACCCTGTAGGAGGCACAAACACCTCGCACGGGACCAATGTAACTTGTAGGAACTGACCGCGTAGTCCCGGGTCTCCCGGTTTGAGAGTATGATGATAATTTGCAAAAATCACACTTAGACTTGAAAACAGGCCGTTAAAGGGTGAAAACCCAAACCAGCCCCCAAACGACTCCGTAGGAGGCGCGAACACCTCGCACGGGACCAATGTAAATTGTAGGAACTTACCGCGTAGTCCCGTGTCTCCCGGTTTGAGAGTATGACGATAGTTTGTAAAAATACACTTAGACATGAAAACAGGCCGTTAAAGGGTGAAAACCCAAACCAGCCCCCAAACAACCCCGTAGGAGGACCGAACACCTCGCACGGGACCAATGTAACTTGAAGGAACAGACCGCGTAGTCCCGGGTCTCTCGGTTTGAGAGTATGACGATAATTTGCAAAAATCACACTTAGACTTGAAAACAGGCCGTTAAAGGGTGAAACCCCAAACCAGCTTCCAAACGACCCTGTAGGAGGCACAAACACCTCACACGGGACCAATGTAACTTGTAGGAACTGACGGCGTTGTCCCGAGTCTCTCGATTTGAGAGTATGACAATAATTTGCAAAAATCACACTTAGACTTGAAAACGGGCCGTTAAAGGGTTAAAACCCAAACCAGCACCCAAACGACCCCGTAGGAGGAACACCTCGCACGGGACCAATTTAACTTGTAGGAACTGACCGCGTAGTCCCAGGTCTCCCGGTTTGAGAGTATGATGATAATTTGCAAAAAATACACTTAGACATGAAAACAGGCCGTTAAAGGGTGAAAACCCAAACCAGCCCCCAAACAACTCCGTAGGAGGAACGAACACCTCGCACGGGACCAATGTAACTTGTAGGAACTGACCGCGTAGTCCCGGTTCTCCCGGTTTGAGAGTATGACGATAATTTGCAAAAATCACACTTAGACTTGAAAACAGGCCGTTAAAGGGTGAAAACCCAAACCAGCCCCCAAACGAGCCCATAGGATGCACGAACACCTCGCACGGGAGCAATGTAACTTGTAGGAACTGACCGCGTAGTCCCGGGTCTCCCGGTTTGAGAGTATGACGATAATTTGCAAAAATCACACTTAGACTTGAAAACAGGCCGTTAAAGGGTGAAAACCCAAACCAGCCCCCAAACGACTCCGTAGGAGGCGCGAACACCTCGCACGGGACCAATGTAAATTGTAGGAACTGACCGCGTAGTCCCGGGTCTCCCGGTTTGAGAGTATGACGATAATTTGCAAAAATCACACTTAGACTTGAAAACAGGCCGTTAAAGGGTGAAAACCCAAACCCGCCCCCAAACGACCCCGTAGGAGGCACGAACACCTCGCACGGGACCAATGTAACTTGTAGGAACTGACTGCGTAGTCCCGGGTCTCCCGGTTTGAGAGTATGACGATAATTTGCAAAAATCGCACTTAGACTTGAAAACGGTCCGTTAAAGGGTGAAAACCCAAACCAACCCCCAAACGACCACGTAGGAGGCACAAACACCTCGGACGGGACCAATGTAACTTGTAGGAACTGACCGCGTAGTCCCGGGTCTCCCGGTTTGAGGGTATGACGATAATTTGCAAAAATCACACTTAGACTTGAAAACAGGCCGTTAAAGGGTGAAACCCCAAACCAGCTTCCAAACGACCCCGTAGGAGGCCCGAACACCTCACACGGGACCAATGTAACTTGTAGGAACTGACGGCGTTGTCCCGAGTCTCTCGGTTTGAGAGTATGACAATAATTTGCAAAAATCACACTTAGACTTGAAAACGGGCCATTAAAGGGTTAAAACCCAAACCAGCACCCAAACGACCCCGTAGGAGGCACGAACACCTCGCACGGGACCAATTTAACTTGTAGGAACTGACCGCGTAGTCCCAGGTCTCCCGGTTTGAGAGTATGATGATAATTTGCAAAAATCACACTTAGACTTGAAAACAGGCCGTTAAAGGGTGAAAACCCAAACCAACCCCCAAACGACCCCGTAGGAGGCACGAACACCTCGCACGGTACCAATGTAACTTGTAGGAACAGACCGCGTAGTCCCGGGTCTCCCGGTTTGAGAGTATGACGATAATTTTAAAAAATCACACTTAGACTTGAAAACAGGCCGTTAAAGCGTAAAAACCCAAACCAGCCCCAAACGACCCTGTAGGAGGCACAAACACCTCGCACGGGACCAATGTAACTTGTAGGAACTGACCGCGTAGTCCCGGGTCTCCCGGTTTGAGAGTATGATGATAATTTGCAAAAATCACACTTAGACTTGAAAACAGGCCGTTAAAGGGTGAAAACCCAAACCAGCCCCCAAACGACTCCGTAGGAGGCGCGAACACCTCGCACGGGACCAATGTAAATTGTAGGAACTTACCGCGTAGTCCCGTGTCTCCCGGTTTGAGAGTATGACGATAGTTTGTAAAAATACACTTAGACATGAAAACAGGCCGTTAAAGGGTGAAAACCCAAACCAGCCCCCAAACAACCCCGTAGGAGGCCCGAACACCTCGCACGGGACCAATGTAACTTGAAGGAACAGACCGCGTAGTCCCGGGTCTCTCGGTTTGAGAGTATGACGATAATTTGCAAAAATCACACTTAGACTTGAAAACAGGCCGTTAAAGGGTGAAACCCCAAACCAGCTTCCAAACGACCCTGTAGGAGGCACAAACACCTCACACGGGACCAATGTAACTTGTAGGAACTGACGGCGTTGTCCCGAGTCTCTCGATTTGAGAGTATGACAATAATTTGCAAAAATCACACTTAGACTTGAAAACGGGCCGTTAAAGGGTTAAAACCCAAACCAGCACCCAAACGACCCCGTAGGAGGCCCGAACACCTCGCACGGGACCAATTTAACTTGTAGGAACTGACCGCGTAGTCCCAGGTCTCCCGGTTTGAGAGTATGATGATAATTTGCAAAAAATACACTTAGACATGAAAACAGGCCGTTAAAGGGTGAAAACCCAAACCAGCCCCCAAACAACTCCGTAGGAGGAACGAACACCTCGCACGGGACCAATGTAACTTGTAGGAACTGACCGCGTAGTCCCGGTTCTCCCGGTTTGAGAGTATGACGATAATTTGCAAAAATCACACTTAGACTTGAAAACAGGCCGTTAAAGGGTGAAAACCCAAACCAGCCCCCAAACGAGCCCATAGGATGCACGAACACCTCGCACGGGAGCAATGTAACTTGTAGGAACTGACCGCGTAGTCCCGGGTCTCCCGGTTTGAGAGTATGACGATAATTTGCAAAAATCACACTTAGACTTGAAAACAGGCCGTTAAAGGGTGAAAACCCAAACCAGCCCCCAAACGACTCCGTAGGAGGCGCGAACACCTCGCACGGGACCAATGTAAATTGTAGGAACTTACCGCGTAGTCCCGTGTCTCCCGGTTTGAGAGTATGACGATAATTTGCAAAAATCACACTTAGACTTGAAAACGGGCCGTTAAAGGGTGAAAACCCAAACCCGCCCCCAAACGACCACGTAGGAGGCACAAACACCTCGCACGGGACCAATGTAACTTGTAGGAACTGACCGCGTAGTCCCGGGTCTCCCGGTTTGAGAGTATGACAATAATTTGCAAAAATCACACTTAGACTTGAAAACAGGTCGTTAAAGGGTGAAACCCCAAACCAGCTTCCAAACGACCCCGTAGGAGGCCCGAACACCTCACACGGGACCAATGTAACTTGTAGGAACTGACGGCGTTGTCCCGAGTCTCTCGATTTGAGAGTATGACCATAATTTGCAAAAATCACACTTAGACTTGAAAACGGGCCATTAAAGGGTTAAAACCCAAACCAGCACCCAAACGACCCCGTAGGAGGCACGAACACCTCGTACGGGACCAATTTAACTTGTAGGAACTGACCGCATAGTCCCAGGTCTCCCGGTTTGAGAGTATGATGATAATTTGCAAAAATCACACTTAGACTTGAAAATAGGCCGTTAAAGGGTGAAAACCCAAACCAGCCCCCAAACGACCCTTTAGGTGGCACAAACACCTCGCACGGGACCAATGTAACTTGTAGGAACTGACCGCGTAGTCCCGAGTCTCCCGATTTGAGAGTATGACGATAGTTTGCAAAAATCACACTTAGACTTGAAAACGGGCCGTTAAAGGGTGAAAACCCAAACCAGCCCCCAAAGACCCCGTAGGAGGCACGAACACCTCGCACGGGACCAATGTAACTTGTCGGAACTGACCGCGTAGTCCCGGGTCTCCCGGTTTGACAGTATAACGATAATTTGCAAAAATCACACCTAGACTTGAAAACAGGCCGTTAAAGGGTGAAAACCCAAACCTGCCCCCAAACGACCCCGTTGGAGGCGCGAACACCTCGCACGGGACCAATGTAACTCGTAGGAACTGACTGCGTAGTCCCGGATCTCTCGGTTTGAGAGTATGACGATAATTTGCAAAAATCACAGTTAGACTTGAAAACGGGCCGTTAAAGGGTGAAAACCCAAACCAGCCCCCAAACGACCCCCGTAGAAGGCACGAACACCTCGCACGGGACCAATGTTACTTGTAGGAACTGACCGCGTAGTCCCGAGTCTCCCGGTTTGAGAGTATGATGATAATTTGCAAAAATCACACTTAGACTTGAAAACGGGCCGTTAAAGGGTGAAAACCCAAACCAGCCCCCAAACGACCCCGTTGGAGGCGCGAACACCTCGCACGGGACCAATGTAACTCGTAGGAACTGACTGCGTAGTCCCGGATCTCTCGGTTTGAGAGTATGACGATAATTTGCAAAAATCACACTTAGACTTGAAAACGGGCCGTTAAAGGATGAAAACCCAAACCCGCCCCCACACGACCACGTAGGAGGCACAAACACCTCGCACGGGACCAATGTAACTTGTATTAACTGACCACGTAGTCCCGGGTCTCCCGGTTTGAGAGTATGACGATAATTTGCAAAAATCACACTTAGACTTGAAAACAGGCCGTTAAAGGGTGAAACCCCAAACCAGCTTCCAAACGACCCTGTAGGAGGCCCGAACACCTCACACGCGACCAATGTAACTTGTAGGAACTGACGGCGTTGTCCCGAGTCTCTCGGTTTGAGAGTATGACAATAATTTGCAAAAATCACACTTAGACTTGAAAACGGGCCATTAAAGGGTAAAAACCCAAACCAGCACCCAAACGACCCCGTAGGAGGCACGAACACCTCGCACGGGACCAATTTAACTTGTAGGAACTGACCGCGTAGTCCCAGGTCTCCCGGTTTGAGAGTATGATGATAATTTGCAAAAATCACACTTAGACTTGAAAACAGGCCGTTAAAGGGTGAAAACCCAAACCAGCCCCCAAACGACCCCGTAGGAGGCACGAACACCTCGCACGGTACCAATGTAACTTGTAGAAACAAACCGCGTAGTCCTGGGTCTCCCGGTTTGAGAGTATGACGATAATTTGCAAAAATCACACTTAGACTTGAAAACAGGCCGTTAAAGGGTAAAAACCCAAACCAGCCCCAAACGACCCTGTAGGAGGCACAAACACCTCGCACGGGACCAATGTAACTTGTAGGAACTGACCGCGTAGTCCCGAGTCTCCCGGTTGGAGAGTATGACGATAGTTTGCAAAAATCACACTTAGACTTGAAAACGGGCCGTTAAAGGGTGAAAACCCAAACCAGCCCCCAAACGACCCCGTATGAGGCACGAACACCTCGCACGGGACCAATGTAACTTATAGGAACTGACCGCGTAGTCCCGAGTCTCCCTGTTTGAGAGTATGATGATAATTTTCAAAAATACACTTAGACATGAAAACAGGCCGTTAAAGGGTGAAAACCCAAACCAGCCCCCAAACAACCCCGTAGGAGGAACGAACACCTCGCACGGGACCAATGTAACTTGTAGGAACTGACCGCGTAGTCCCGGTTCTCCCGGTTTGAGAGTATGACGATAATTTGCAAAAATCACACTTAGACTTGAAAACAGGCCGTTAAAGGGTGAAAACCCAAACCAGCCCCCAAACGACCCCATAGGATGCACGAACACCTCGCACGGGACCAATGTAACTTGTAGGAACTGACCGCGTAGTCCCGGGTCTCCCGGTTTGAGAGTATGACGATAATTTGCAAAAATCACACTTAGACTTGAAAACAGGCCGTTAAAGGGTGAAAACCCAAACCCGCCCCCAAACGACCACGTAGGAGGCACAAACACCTCGCACGGGACCAATGTAACTTGTAGTAACTGACCGCGTAGTCCCGGGTCTCCCGGTTTGAGAGTATGACGATAATTTGCAAAAATCACACTTAGACTTGAAAACGGGCCGTTAAAGGGTGAAAACCCAAACCCGCCCCCAAACGACCACGTAGGAGGCACAAACACCTCGCACGGGACCAATGTAACTTGTAGGAACTGACCGCGTAGTCCCGGGTCTCCCGGTTTGAGAGTATGACGATAATTTGCAAAAATCACACTTAGACTTGAAAACAGGCCGTTAAAGGGTGAAACCCCAAACCAGCTTCCAAACGACCCCGTAGGAGGCCCGAACACCTCACACGGGACCAATGTAACTTGTAGGAACTGACGGCGTTGTCCCGAGTCTCTCGGTTTGAGAGTATGACAATAATTTGCAAAAATCACACTTAGACTTGAAAACGGGCCATTAAAGGGTTAAAACCCAAACCAGCACCCAAACGACCCCGTAGGAGGCACGAACACCTCGCACGGGACCAATTTAACTTGTAGGAACTGACCGCGTAGTCCCAGGTCTCCCGGTTTGAGAGTATGATGATAATTTGCAAAAATCACACTTAGACTTAAAAATAGGCCGTTAAAGGGTGAAAACCCAAACTAGCCCCCAAACGACCCTTTAGGTGGCACAAACACCTCGCACGGGACCAATGTAACTTGTAGGAACTGACCGCGTAGTCCCGAGTCTCCCGGTTTGAGAGTATGACGATAGTTTGCAAAAATCACACTTAGACTTGAAAACGGGCCGTTAAAGGGTGAAAACCCAAACCAGCCCCCAAAGACCCCGTAGGAGGCACGAACACCTCGCACGGGACCAATGTAACTTGTCGGAACTGACCGCGTAGTCCCGGGTCTCCCGGTTTGACAGTATAACGATAATTTGCAAAAATCACACCTAGACTTGAAAACAGGCCGTTAAAGGGTGAAAACCCAAACCTGCCCCCAAACGACCCCGTTGGAGGCGCGAACACCTCGCACGGGACCAATGTAACTCGTAGGAACTGACTGCGTAGTCCCGGATCTCTCGGTTTGAGAGTATGACGATAATTTGCAAAAATCACAGTTAGACTTGAAAACGGGCCGTTAAAGGGTGAAAACCCAAACCAGCCCCCAAACGACCCCGTAGGAGGCACGAACACCTCGCACGGGACCAATGTAACTTATAGGAACTGACCGCGTAGTCCCGAGTCTCCCTGTTTGAGAGTATGATGATAATTTTCAAAAATACACTTAGACATGAAAACAGGCCGTTAAAGGGTGAAAACCCAAACCAGCCCCCAAACAACCCCGTAGGAGGAACGAACACCTCGCACGGGACCAATGTAACTTGTAGGAACTGACCGCGTAGTCCCGGTTCTCCCAGTTTGAGAGTATGACGATAATTTGCAAAAATCACTCTTAGACTTGAAAACAGGCCGTTAAAGGGTGAAAACCCAAACCAGCCCCCAAACGACACCGTAGGATGCACGAACACCTCGCACGGGACCAATGTAACTTGTAGGAACTGACCGCGTAGTCCCGGGTCTCCCGGTTTGAGAGTATGACGATAATTTGCAAAAATCACACTTAGACTTGAAAACAGGCCGTTAAAGGGTGAAAACCCAAACCAGCCCCCAAACGACTCCGTAGGAGGCGCGAACACCTCGCACGGGACCAATGTAAATTGTAGGAACTTACCGCGTAGTCCCGTGTCTCCCGGTTTGAGAGTATGACGATAATTTGCAAAAATCACACTTAGACTTGAAAACGGGCCGTTAAAGGGTGAAAACCCAAACCCGCCCCCAAACGACCACGTAGGAGGCACAAACACCTCGTACGGGACCAATGTAACTTGTAGGAACTGACCGCGTAGTCCCGGGTCTCCCGGTTTGAGAGTATGACGATAATTTGCAAAAATCACACTTAGACTTGAAAACAGGCCGTTAAAGGGTGAAACCCCAAACCAGCTTCCAAACGACCCCGTAGGAGGCCCGAACACCTCACACGGGACCAATGTAACTTGTAGGAACTGACGGCGTTGTCCCGAGTCTCTCGGTTTGAGAGTATGACAATAATTTGCAAAAATCACACTTAGACTTGAAAACGGGCCATTAAAGGGTTAAAACCCAAACCAGCACCCAAACGACCCCGTAGGAGGCACGAACACCTCGCACGGGACCAATTTAACTTGTAGGAACTGACCGCGTAGTCCCAGGTCTCCCGGTTTGAGAGTATGATGATAATTTGCAAAAATCACACTTAGACTTGAAAACAGGCCGTTAAAGGGTGAAAACCCAAACCAACCCCCAAACGACCCCGTAGGAGGCACGAACACCTCGCACGGTACCAATGTAACTTGTAGGAACAGACCGCGTAGTCCCGGGTCTCCCGGTTTGAGAGTACGACGATAATTTAAAAAAATCACACTTAGACTTGAAAACAGGCCGTTAAAGCGTAAAAACCCAAACCAGCCCCAAACGACCCTGTAGGAGGCACAAACACCTCGCACGGGACCAATGTAACTTGTAGGAACTGACCGCGTAGTCCCGGGTCTCCCGGTTTGAGAGTATGATGATAATTTGCAAAAATCACACTTAGACTTGAAAACAGGCCGTTAAAGGGTGAAAACCCAAACCAGCCCCCAAACGACTCCGTAGGAGGCGCGAACACCTCGCACGGGACCAATGTAAATTGTAGGAACTTACCGCGTAGTCCCGTGTATCCCGGTTTGAGAGTATGACGATAGTTTGCAAAAATACACTTAGACATGAAAACAGGCCGTTAAAGGGTGAAAACCCAAACCAGCCCCCAAACAACCCCGTAGGAGGCCCGAACACCTCGCACGGGACCAATGTAACTTGAAGGAACAGACCGCGTAGTCCCGGGTCTCTCGGTTTGAGAGTATGACGATAAATTGCAAAAATCACACTTAGACTTGAAAACAGGCCGTTAAAGGGTGAAACCCCAAACCAGCTTCCAAACGACCCTGTAGGAGGCACAAACACCTCACACGGGACCAATGTAACTTGTAGGAACTGACGGCGTTGTCCCGAGTCTCTCGATTTGAGAGTATGACAATAATTTGCAAAAATCACACTTAGACTTGAAAACGGGCCGTTAAAGGGTTAAAACCCAAACCAGCACCCAAACGACCCCGTAGGAGGCCCGAACACCTCGCACGGGACCAATTTAACTTCTAGGAACTGACCGCGTAGTCCCAGGTCTCCCGGTTTGAGAGTATGATGATAATTTGCAAAAAATACACTTAGACATGAAAACAGGCCGTTAAAGGGTGAAAACCCAAACCAGCCCCCAAACAACCCCGTAGGAGGAACGAACACCTCGCACGGGACCAATGTAAATTGTAGGAACTGACCGCGTAGTCCCGGTTCTCCCGGTTTGAGAGTATGACGATAATTTGCAAAAATCACACTTAGACTTGAAAACAGGACGTTAAAGGGTGAAAACCCAAACCAGCCCCCAAACGAGCCCATAGGATGCACGAACACCTCGCACGGGACCAATGTAACTTGTAGGAACTGACCGCGTAGTCCCGGGTCTCCCGGTTTGAGAGTATGACGATAATTTGCAAAAATCACACTTAGACTTGAAAACAGGCCGTTAAAGGGTGAAAACCCAAACCAGCCCCCAAACGACTCCGTAGGAGGCGCGAACACCTCGCACGGGACCAATGTAAATTGTAGGAACTTACCGCGTAGTCCTGGGTCTCCCGGTTTGAGAGTATGACGATAATTTGCAAAAATCACACTTAGACTTGAAAACGGGCCGTTAAAGGGTGAAAACCCAAACCCGCCCCCAAACGACCACGTAGGAGGCACAAACACCTCGCACGGGACCAATGTAACTTGTAGGAACTGACCGCGTAGTCCTGGGTCTCCCGGTTTGAGAGTATGACAATAATTTGCAAAAATCACACTTAGACTTGAAAACAGGTCGTTAAAGGGTGAAACCCCAAACCAGCTTCCAAACGACCCCGTAGGAGGCCCGAACACCTCACACGGGACCAATGTAACTTGTAGGAACTGACGGCGTTGTCCCGAGTCTCTCGATTTGAGAGTATGACCATAATTTGCAAAAATCACACTTAGACTTGAAAACGGGCCATTAAAGGGTTAAAACCCAAACCAGCACCCAAACGACCCCGTAGGAGGCACGAACACCTCGCACGGGACCAATTTAACTTGTAGGAACTGACCGCATAGTCCCAGGTCTCCCGGTTTGAGAGTATGATGATAATTTGCAAAAATCACACTTAGACTTGAAAATAGGCCGTTAAAGGGTGAAAACCCAAACCAGCCCCCAAACGACCCTTTAGGTGGCACAAACACCTCGCACGGGACCAATGTAACTTGTAGGAACTGACCGCGTAGTCCCGAGTCTCCCGGTTTGAGAGTATGACGATAGTTTGCAAAAATCACACTTAGACTTGAAAACGGGCCGTTAAAGGGTGAAAACCCAAACCAGCCCCCAAAGACCCCGTAGGAGGCACGAACACCTCGCACAGGACCAATGTAACTTGTAGGAACTGACCGCGTAGTCCCGGGTCTCCCGGTTTGAGAGTATGACAATAATTTGCGAAAATCACACTTAGACTTGAAAACAGGCCGTTAAAGGGTGAAAACCCAAACCAGCCCCCAAACAACCCCGTAGGAGGAACGAACACCTCGCACGGGACCAATGTAACTTGTAGGAACTGACCGCGTAGTCCCGGTTCTCCCGGTTTGAGAGTATGACGATAATTTGCAAAAATCACTCTTAGACTTGAAAACGGGCCATTAAAGGGTTCAAACCCAAACCAGCCCCCAAACGACACCGTAGGATGCACGAACACCTCGCACGGGACCAATGTAAATTGTAGGAACTTACCGCGTAGTCCCGTGTCTCCCGGTTTGAGAGTATGACGATAATTTGCAAAAATCACACTTAGACTTGAAAACGGGCCGTTAAAGGGTGAAAACCCAAACCCGCCCCCAAACGACCACGTAGGAGGCACAAACACCTCGTACGGGACCAATGTAACTTGTAGGAACTGACCGCGTAGTCCCGGGTCTCCCGGTTTGAGAGTATGACGATAATTTGCAAAAATCACACTTAGACTTGAAAACAGGCCGTTAAAGGGTGAAACCCCAAACCAGCTTCCAAACGACCCCGTAGGAGGCCCGAACACCTCACACGGGACCAATGTAACTTGTAGGAACTGACGGCGTTGTCCCGAGTCTCTCGGTTTGAGAGTATGACAATAATTTGCAAAAATCGCACTTAGACTTGAAAACGGGCCATTAAAGGGTTAAAACCCAAACCAGCACCCAAACGACCCCGTAGGAGGCACGAACACCTCGCACGGGACCAATTTAACTTGTAGGAACTGACCGCGTAGTCCCAGGTCTCCCGGTTTGAGAGTATGATGATAATTTGCAAAAATCACACTTAGACTTGAAAACAGACCGTTAAAGGGTGAAAACCCAAACCAACCCCCAAACGACCCCGTAGGAGGCACGAACACCTCGCACGGTACCAATGTAACTTGTAGGAACAGACCGCGTAGTCCCGGGTCTCCCGGTTTGAGAGTATGACGATAATTTAAAAAAATCACACTTAGACTTGAAAACAGGCCGTTAAAGCGTAAAAACCCAAACCAGCCCCAAACGACCCTGTAGGAGGCACAAACACCTCGCACGGGACCAATGTAACTTGTAGGAACTGACCGCGTAGTCCCGGGTCTCCCGGTTTGAGAGTATGATGATAATTTGCAAAAATCACACTTAGACTTGAAAACAGGCCGTTAAAGGGTGAAAACCCAAACCAGCCCCCAAACGACTCCGTAGGAGGCGCGAACACCTCGCACGGGACCAATGTAAATTGTAGGAACTTACCGCGTAGTCCCGTGTATCCCGGTTTGAGAGTATGACGATAGTTTGCAAAAATACACTTAGACATGAAAACAGGCCGTTAAAGGGTGAAAACCCAAACCAGCCCCCAAACAACCCCGTAGGAGGCCCGAACACCTCGCACGGGACCAATGTAACTTGAAGGAACAGACCGCGTAGTCCCGGGTCTCTCGGTTTGAGAGTATGACGATAATTTGCAAAAATCACACTTAGACTTGAAAACAGGCCGTTAAAGGGTGAAACCCCAAACCAGCTTCCAAACGACCCTGTAGGAGGCACAAACACCTCACACGGGACCAATGTAACTTGTAGGAACTGACGGCGTTGTCCCGAGTCTCTCGATTTGAGAGTATGACAATAATTTGCAAAAATCACACTTAGACTTGAAAACGGGCCGTTAAAGGGTTAAAACCCAAACCAGCACCCAAACGACCCCGTAGGAGGCCCGAACACCTCGCACGGGACCAATTTAACTTGTAGGAACTGACCGCGTAGTCCCAGGTCTCCCGGTTTGAGAGTATGATGATAATTTGCAAAAAATACACTTAGACATGAAAACAGGCCGTTAAAGGGTGAAAACCCAAACCAGCCCCCAAACAACCCCGTAAGAGGAACGAACACCTCGCACGGGACCAATGTAACTTGTAGGAACTGACCGCGTAGTCCCGGTTTTCCCGGTTTGAGAGTATGACGATAATTTGCAAAAATCACACTTAGACTTGAAAACAGGCCGTTAAAGGGTGAAAACCCAAACCAGCCCCCAAACGAGCCCATAGGATGCACGAACACCTCGCACGGGACCAATGTAACTTGTAGGAACTGACCGCGTAGTCCCGGGTCTCCCGGTTTGAGAGTATGACGATAATTTGCAAAAATCACACTTAGACTTGAAAACAGGCCGTTAAAGGGTGAAAACCCAAACCAGCCCCCAAACGACTCCGTAGGAGGCGCGAACACCTCGCACGGGACCAATGTAAATTGTAGGAACTTACCGCGTAGTCCCGTGTCTCCCGGTTTGAGAGTATGACGATAATTTGCAAAAATCACACTTAGACTTGAAAACAGGCCGTTAAAGGGTGAAAACCCGAACCAGCCCCCAAACGACCCCGTAGGAGTCACGAACACCTCGCACGGGACCAATGTAACTTCTAGGAACTGACCGCGAAGTCCCGGGTCTCCCGGTTTGAGAGTATGATGATAATTTGCAAAAATCACACGTAGACTTGAAAACAGGCCGTTAAAGGGTGAAAACCCAAACCAGCCCCCAAACGAGCCCATAGGATGCACGAACACCTCGCACGGGACCAATGTAACTTGTAGGAACTGACCGCGTAGTCCCGGGTCTCCCGGTTTGAGAGTATGACGATAATTTGCAAAAATCACACTTAGACTTGAAAACAGGCCGTTAAAGGGTGAAAACCCAAACCAGCCCCCAAACGACTCCGTAGGAGGCGCGAACACCTCGCACGGGACCAATGTAAATTGTAGGAACTTACCGCGTAGTCCCGTGTCTCCCGGTTTGAGAGTATGACGATAATTTGCAAAAATCACACTTAGACTTGAAAACAGGCCGTTAAAGGGTGAAAACCCAAACCCGCCCCCAAACGACCACGTAGGAGGCACAAACACCTCGCACGGGACCAATGTAACTTGTAGGAACTGACCGCGTAGTCCTGGGTCTTCCGGTTTGAGAGTATGACAATAATTTGCAAAAATCACACTTAGACTTGAAAACAGGTCGTTAAAGGGTGAAACCCCAAACCAGCTTCCAAACGACCCCGTAGGAGGCCCGAACACCTCACACGGGACCAATGTAACTTGTAGGAACTGACGGCGTTGTCCCGAGTCTCTCGATTTGAGAGTATGACCATAATTTGCAAAAATCACACTTAGACTTGAAAACGGGCCATTAAAGGGTTAAAACCCAAACCAGCACCCAAACGACCCCGTAGGAGGCACGAACACCTCGCACGGGACCAATTTAACTTGTAGGAACTGACCGCATAGTCCCAGGTCTCCCGGTTTGAGAGTATGATGATAATTTGCAAAAATCACACTTAGACTTGAAAACGGGCCGTTAAAGGGTGAAAACCCAAACCAGCCCCCAAAGACCCCGTAGGAGGCACGAACACCTCGCACGGGACCAATGTAACTTGTCGGAACTGACCGCGTAGTCCCGGGTCTCCCGGTTTGACAGTATAACGATAATTTGCAAAAATCACACCTAGACTTGAAAACAGGCCGTTAAAGGGTGAAAACCCAAACCTGCCCCCAAACGACCCCGTTGGAGGCACGAACACCTCGCACGGGACCAATGTAACTCGTAGGAACTAACTGCGTAGTCCCGGATCTCTCGGTTTGAGAGTATGACGATAATTTGCAAAAATCACAGTTAGACTTGAAAACGGGCCGTTAAAGGGTGAAAACCCAAACCAGCCCCCAAACGACCCCCGTAGAAGGCACGAACACCTCGCACGGGACCAATGTTACTTGTAGGAACTGACCGCGTAGTCCCGAGTCTCCCGGTTTGAGAGTATGATGATAATTTGCAAAAATCATACTTAGACTTGAAAACGGGCCGTTAAAGGGTGAAAACCCAAACCAGCCCCCAAAGACCCCGTAGGAGGCACGAAAACCTCGCACGGGACCAATGTAACTTGTCGGAACTGACCGCGTAGTCCCGGGTCTCCCGGTTTGACAGTATAACGATAATTTGCAAAAATCACACTTAGACTTGAAAACAGGCCGTTAAAGGGTGAAAACCCAAACCTGCCCCCAAACGACCCCGTTGGAGGCGCGAACACCTCGCACGGGACCAATGTAACTCGTAGGAACTGACTGCGTAGTCCCGGATCTCTCGGTTTGAGAGTATGACGATAATTTGCAAAAATCACAGTTAGACTTGAAAACGGGCCGTTAAAGGGTGAAAACCCAAACCAGCACCCAAACGACACCGTAGAAGGCACAAACACCTCGCACGGGACCAATGTTACTTGTAGGAACTGACCGCGTAGTCCCGGGTCTCCCGGTTTGAAAGTATGATGATAATTTGCAAAAATCACACTTAGACTTGAAAATAGGCCGTTAAAGGGTGAAAACCCAAACCAACCCCCAAACGACCCCGTAGGAGGCACGAACACCTCGCACGGGACCAATGTAACTTGTAGGAACTGACCGCGTAGTCTCGGGTCTCCCGGTTTGAGAGTATGACGATTATTTACAAAAATCACACTTAGACTTGAAAACAGGCCGTTAAAGGGTGAAAACCCAAACCAGCCCCCAAACGACCCCATAGGAGGCGCGACCACCTCGCACGGGACCAATGTAACTTGTAGGGACTGACAGCGTAGTCCCGGGTCTCCCGGTTTGAGAGTATGACGATAATTTGCAAAAATCACACTTAGACTTGAAAATAGGCCGTTAAAGGGTAAAAACCCAAACCTGCCCCAAACGACCCCGTAGGAGGCACAAACACCTCGCACGGGACCAATGTAACTTGTAGGAACTGACCGCGTAGTCCCGAGTCTCCCTGTTTCAGAGTATGATGATAATTTTCAAAAATACACTTAGACATGAAAACAGGCCGTTAAAGGGTGAAAACCCAAACCAGCCCCCAAACAACCCTGTAGGAGGCCCGAACACCTCGCACGGGACCAATGTAACTTGTAGGAACTGACCGCATAGTCCCGGTTCTCCCGGTTTGAGAGTATGACGATAATTTGCAAAAATCACACTTAGACTTGAAAACAGGCCGTTAAAGGGTGAAAACCCAAACCAGCCCCCAAACGACCCCGTAGGATGCACGAACACCTCGCACGGGACCAAAGTAACTTGTAGGAACTGACCGCGTAGTCCCGGGTCTCCCGGTTTGAGAGTATGATGATAATTTGCAAAAATCACACTTAGACTTGAAAACAGGCCGTTAAAGGGTGAAAACCCAAACCAGCCCCCAAACGACTCCGTAGGATGCGAGAACACCTCGCACGGGACCAATGTAAATTGTAGGAACTTACCGCGTAGTCCCGTGTCTCCCGGTTTGAGAGTATGACGATAATTTGCAAAAATCACACTTAGACTTGAAAACGGGCCGTTAAAGGGTGAAAACCCAAACCCGCCCCCAAACGACCACGTAGGAGGCACAAACACCTCGCACGGGACCAATGTAACTTGTAGGAACTGACCGTGTAGTCCCGGGTCTCCCGGTTTGAGAGTATGATGATAATTTGCAAAAATCACACTTAGACTTGAAAATAGGCCGTTAAAGGGTGAAAACCCGAACCAGCCCCCAAACGACCCCGTAGGAGTCACGAACACCTCGCACGGGACCAATGTAACTTGTAGGAACTGACCGCGTAGTCCCGGGTCTCCCGGTTTTAGAGTATGACGATAATTTGCAAAACTCACACGTAGACTTGAAAATAGGCCGTTAAAGGGTGAAAACCCAAAGCAGCCCCCAAACGACCCCGAAGGAGGCCCGAACACCTCGCACGGGATCAATGTAAATTGTAGGAACCGACCGCGTAGTCCCGGGTCTCCCGGTTTGAGAGTATGACGATAATTTGCAAAAATCACACTTAGACTTGAAAACAGGTCGTTAAAGGGTGAAAACCCAAACCAGCCCCCAAACGACCCCGTAGGAGGCACGAACACCTCGCACGGGACCAATGTAACTTGTAGGAACTGATCGCTTAGTCCCGGGTCTCCCGGTTTGAGAGTATGACGATAATTTGCAAAAATCACAGTTAGACTTGAAAACGGGCCGTTAAAGGGTGAAAACCCAAACCAGCCCCCAAACGACCCCGTAGGAGGCACGAACACCTCGCACGGGACCAATCTAACTTGTAGGAATTGACCGCGTAGTCTCGGGTCTCCCGGTTTGAGAGTATGACTATAATTTGCAAAAATCACACTTAGACTTGAAAACGGGGCGTTAAAGGGTGAAAACCCAAACCAGCCCCCAAACGACCCCGTAGGAGGCACGAACACCTCGCACGTGACCAATATAACTTGTAGGAACTGACCGTGAAGTCCCTGGTCTCCCGGTTTGATAGTATGACGATAATTTGCAAAAATCACACTTAGACTTGAAAACAGGCCGTTAAAGGGTGAAAACCAAAACCCGCCCGCAAACGACCCCGTAGGAGGCACGAACACCTCGCACGGGACCAATGTAAATTGTAGGAACTGACCGCGTAGTCCCGGGTCTCCCGGTTTGAGAGTATGATGATAATTTGCAAAAATCACACTTAGACTTGAAAACGGGCCGTTAAAGGGTGAAAACCCAAACCAGCCCCCAAACGACCCCGTAGGAGGCACGAACACCTCGCACGGGACCAATGTAACTTGTAGGAACTGACCGCGTAGTCCCAGGTCTCCCAATTTGTGAGTATGACGATAATTTATAAAAATCACACTTAGACTTGAAAACAGGCCGTTAAAGGGTGAAAACCCAAACCAGCCCCCAAACGACCCCGTAGGAGGCACGAACACCTCGCACGGGACCAATGTAACTTATAGGAACTGACCGCGTAGTCCCGGGTCTCTCGATTTGAGAGTATGACGATAATTTTAAAAAATACACTTAGACATGAAAACAGGCCGTTAAAGGGTGAAAACCCAAACCAGCCCCCAAACAACCCCGTAGGAGGCACGAACACCTCGCACGGGACCAATGTAACTTGTAGGAACTGACCGTGTAGTCCCGGGTCTCCCGGTTTGAGAGTATGACGATAATATGCAAAAATCACACTTAGACTTGAAAACGGGCCGTTAAAGGGTGAAAACCCAAACCAGCCCCCAAACGACCCCGTAGGAGGCACGAACACCTCGCACGGGACCAATGTAACTTGTAGGAACTGACCGCGTAGTCCCGGGTCTCCCGGTTTGAGAGTATGACGATAATTTGCAAAAATCACACCTAGACTTGAAAACAGGCCGTTAAAGGGTGAAAACCCGAACCAGCCCCCAAACGACCCCGTAGGAGGCGCGAACACCTCGCACGGGACCAATGTAACTTATAGGAACTGACTGCGTAGTCCCGGGTCTCTCGGTTTGAGAGTATGACGATAATTTGCCAAAATCACAGTTAGACTTGAAAACGGGCCGTTAAAGGGTGAAAACCCAAACCAGCCCCCAAACGACCCCGTAGAAGGCACGAACACCTCGCACGGGACCTATGTAACTTGTAGGAACTGACCGCGTAGTCCCGGGTCTCCCGGTTTGAGAGTATGACGATAATTTGCAAAAATCACACTTAGACTTGAAAACAGGCCGTTAAAGGGTGAAAACCCAATCCAGCCCCCAAACGACCCCGTAAAAGGCGCGAACACCTCGCACGGGACCAATTTAACTTGTAGGAACTGACCGCGTACTCCCGGGTCTCCCGGTTTGAGAGTATGATGATAATTTGTAAAAATCACACTTAGACTTGAAAACAGGCCGTTAAAGGGTGAAAACCCAAACCAGCCACCAATCGACCCCATAGGAGGCACGAACACCTCGCACGGGACCAATGTAACTTGTAGGAACTGACTGCGTAGTCCCGGGTCTCTCAGTTTGAGAGTATGACGATGATTTGCAAAAATCACAGTTAGACTTGAAAACGGGCCGTTAAAGGGTGAAAACCCAAACCAGCCCCCAAACGACCCCGTAGAAGGCACGAACACCTCGCACGGGACCAATGTAACTTGTAGGAACTGTCCGCGTAGTCCCGGGTCTCCCGGTTTGAGAGTATGACTATAATTTGCAAAAATCACACTTCGACTTGAAAAAAGGCCGTTAAAGCGTAAAAACCCAAACCAGCCCCAAACGACCCCGTAGGAGGCACAAACACCTCGCACGGGACCAATGTAACTTGTAGGAACTGACCGCGTAGTCCCGAGTCTCCCGGTTTGAGAGTATGATGATAGTTTGCAAAAATCACACTTAGACTTGAAAACGGGCCGTTAAAGGGTGAAAACCCAAACCAGCCCCCAAACGACCCCATAGGAGGCACGAACACCTCGCACGGGACCAATGTAACTTGTAGGAACTGACCGCGTAGTCCCGGGTCTCCCGGTTTGAGAGTATGACGATAATTTGCAAAAATCACACCTAGACTTGAAAACAGGCCGTTAAAGGGTGAAAACCCAAACCTGCCCCCAAACGACCCCGTAGGAGGCGCGAACAACTCGCACGGGACCAATGTAACTTGTAGGAACTGACTGCGTAGTCCCGGGTCTCTCGGTTTGAGAGTATGACGATGATTTGCAAAAATCACAGTTAGACTTGAAAACGGGCCGTTAAAGGGTGAAAACCCAAACCAGCCCCCAAACGACCCCGTAGAAGGCACGAACACCTCGCACGGGACGAATGTTACTTCTAGGAACTGACCGCGTAGTCCCGGGTCTCCCGGTTTGAGAGTATGATGATAGTTTGTAAAAATCACACTTAGACTTGAAAATAGGCAGTTAAAGGGTGAAAACCCAAACCAGCCTCCAAACGACCCCGTAGGAAGCACGAACACCTCGCACGGGACCAATGTAACTTGTAGGAACTGACCGGGTAGTCTCGGGTCTCCCGGTTTGAGAGTATGACGATAATTTGCAAGAATCACACTTAGACTTGAAAACAGGCCGTTAAAGGGTGAAAACCCAAACCAGCCCCCAAACGACCCGTAGGATGCACGAACACCTCGCACGGGACCAATGTAACTTCTAAGAACTGACCGCGTAGTCCCGGGTCTCCCGGTTTGAGAGTATGACGATAATTTGCAAAAATCACACTTAGACTTGAAAACAGGCCGTTAAAGGGTGAAAACCCAAAGCAGCCCCCAAACGACCCCGTAGGAGGCGCGAACACCTCGCACGCGACCAATGTAAATTGTCGAAACTGATCGCGTAGTCCCGGGTCTCCCGGTTTGAGAGTATGACGATAATTTGCAAAAATCACACTTAGACTTGAAAACAGGTCGTTAAAGGGTGAAAACCCAAACCAGCCCCCAAACGACCCCGTAGGAGGAACGAACACCTCGCACGGGACCAATGTAACTTGTAGGAACTGATCGCTTAGTCCCGGGTCTCCCGGTTTGAGAGTATGACGATAATTTGCAAAAATCACAGTTAGACTTGAAAACGGGCCGTTAAAGGGTGAAAACCCAAACCAGCCCCCAAACGACCCCGTAGAAGGCACGAACACCTCGCACGGGACCAATGTTACTTCTAGGAACTGACCGCGTAGTCCCGGGCCTCCCGGTTTGAGAGTATGATGATAATTTGCAAAAATCACACTTAGACTTGAAAATAGGCCGTTAAAGGGTGAAAACCCAAACCAGCCCCCAAACGACCCCGTAGGAGGCACGAACACCTCGCACGGGACCAATGTAACTCTTAGGAACTGACCGCGTAGTCACGGGTGTCCCGGTTTGAGAGTATGACTATAATTAGCAAAAATCACACTTAGACTTGAAAACAGGCCGTTAAATGGTGAAAACCCAAACCAGCCCCCAAACGACCCCGTAGGAGGCACGAACACCTCGTACGGGACCAATGTAACTTGTAGGAACTGACCGCGTACTCCTGGGTCTCTCGGTTTGAGAGTATGACGATAATTTGCAAAAATCACACTTAGACTTGAAAACAGGCCATTAAAGGGTGAAAACCCAAACCAGCCCCCAAACGACCCCGTAGGAGGCACAAACACCTCACACGGGACCAATGTAACTTGTAGGAACTGACCGCGTAGTCCTGGGTCTCCCGGTTTGAGAGTATGACGATAATTTGCAAAAATCACACTTAGACATGAAAACAGGTCGTTAAAGGGTGAAAACCCAAACCAGCCCCCAAACGACCCCGTAGGAGGCACGAACACCTCGCACGGGACCAATGTAACTTGTAGGAACTGACCGCGTAGTCCCGGGTCTCCCGATTTGATAGTATGAGGATAATTTGAAAAATCACACTTATACTTGAAAACGGGCTGTTAAAGGGTGAAAACCGAAACCAGCCACCAAACGACCCCGTACGAGGCACGAACACCTCGCACGGGACCAATGTAACTTGTAGGAACTGACCGCGTAGTCCCGGGTCTCCCGGTTTGATAGTATGACGATAATTTGCAAAAATCACACATAGACTTCAAAACAGGCCGTTAAAGGGTGAAAACCAAAACCAGCCCCCAAACGACCCCGTAGGAGGCACGAACACCTCGCACGGGACCAATGGAAATTGTTGGAACTGACCGCGTAGTCCCGGTTCTCCCAGTTTGAGAGTATGATAATAATTTCCAAAAATCACACTTAGACTTGAAAACGGGCTGTTAAAGGGTGAAAACCCAAACCAGCCCCCAAACGACCCCGTAGGAGGCGCGAACACCTCGCACGGGACCAATGTAACTTGTAGGAACTGACCGCGTAGTCCCGGGTCTCCCGGTTTGAGAGTATGACGATAATTTGCAAAAATCACACTTAGACTTGAAAACAGGCCGTTAAAGGGTGAAAACCCAAACCAGCCCCCAAACGACCCCGTAGGATGCGCGAACACCTCGCACGGGACCAATGTAACTTGTAGGAACTGACTGCGTAGTCCCGGGTCTCTCGGTTTGAGAGTATGACGATAATTTGCAAAAATCACAGTTAGACTTGAAAACGGGCCGTTAAAGGGTGAAAACCCAAACCAGCCCCCAAACGACCCCGTAGAAGGCACGAACACCTCGCACGGGACCTATGTAACTTGTAGGAACTGACTGCGTATTCCCGGGTCTCCCGGTTTGAGAGTATGACGATAATTTGCAAAAATCACACTTAGACTTGAAAACAGGCCGTTAAAGGGTGAAAACCCAAACCAGCCCCCAAACGACCCCGTAGGAGGCACGAACACCTCGCACGGGACCAATGTAACTCATAGGAACTGACCGCGTAGTCCCGGGTCTCCCGGTTTGAGAGTATGACGATAATTTGCAAAAATCACACTTAGACTTGAAAACAGGTCGTTAAATGGTGAAAACCAAAACCAACCCCCAAACGACCCCGTAGGAGGCGCGAACACCTCGCACGGGACCAATGTAACTTATAGGAACTGACCGCGTAGTCCCGGGTCTCCCGGTTTGAGATTATGACGATAATTAGCAAAAATCACACTTAGACTTGAAAACAGGCCGTTAAAGGGTAAAAACCCAAACCAGCCCCAAACAACCGCGTAGGAGGCACAAACACCTCGCACGGGACCAATGTAACTTGTAGGAACTGACCGCGTAGTCCCGAGCCTCCCAATTTGAGAGTATGACGATAATTTGCAAAAATCACACTTAGACTTGAAAATAGGCCGTTAAAGGGTGAAAACCCAAACCATCCCCCAAACGACGCCATAGGAGGCGCGACAACCTCGCACGAGACCAATGTAACTTGTAGGAACTGACCGCGTAGTCCCGGGTCTCCCGGTTTGAGAGTATGACGATAATTTGCAAAAATCACACTTGGACTTTAAAACAGGCCGTTAAAGGGTGAAAACCCAAACCAGCCCCCAAACGACCCCGTAGGAGGCACGAACACCTCGCACGGGACCATTGTAACTTATAGGAACTGACCGCGTAGTCCCGGGTCTCCCGGTTTGAGAGTATGACGATAATTTGCAAAAATCACACCTAGACTTGAAAACAGGTCGTTAAATGGTGAAAACCCAAACCAGCCCCCAAACGACCCCGTAGGAGGCGCGAACACCTCACACGGGACCAATGTAACTTATAGGAACTGACCGCGTAGTCTCGGGTCTCCCGGTTTGAGAGTATGACGATAATTTGTAAAAAGCACACTTAGACTTCAAAACAGGCCGTTAAAGGGTAAAAACCCAAACCAGCCCCAAACGACCGCGTAGGAGGCACAAACACCTCGCACGGGACCAATGTAACTTGTAGGAACTGACCGCGTAGTCCCGAGTCTCCCGGTTTGAGAGTATGACGATAATTTGCAAAAATCACACTTAGACTTGAAAACAGGCCGTTAAAGGGTGAAAACCAAAACCATCCCCCAAACGACCCCATATATGGCGCGACCACCTCGCACGGGACCAATGTCACTTGTAGGAACTGACAGCGTAATCCCGGGTCTCCCGGTTTGAGAGTATGACGATGATTTGTAAAAATCACACTTAGACTTGAAAACAGGCAGTTAAAGGGTGAAAACCCAAACCAGCCGCCAAACGATCCCGTAGGAGGCGCGGAGACCTCGCACGGGACCAATGTAAATTGTAGGAACTGATCATGTAGTCCCGGGTCTCCCTGTTTGACAGTATGACGATAATTTGCAAAAATCACACTTAGACTTGAAAACAGGCCGTTAAAGGGTGGAAACCCAAACCAGCCACCAAACTACGCCGTAGGAGGCACGAACACGTCGCACGGGACCAATGTAACTTCTAGGAACTCATCGCGTAGTACCGGGTCACCCGGTTTGAGAGTATGACGATAATTTGCAAAAATCACACTTAGACTTGAAAATAGGCCGTTAAAGAGTGAAAACCCAAACCAGCCCCCATACGACCCCGTAGGAGGCACGAACACCTCGCACGGGACCAATGTAACTTGTAGGAACTGACTGCGTAGTCCTGGGTCTCCCGGTTTGAGAGTATGACGATAATTTGCAAAAATCACACTTAGACTTGAAAACAGGCCGTTAAAGGGTGAAAACCCAAACCAGCCCCCAAACGACCCCGTAGGAGGCACAAACACCTCACAGGGACCAATGTAACTTGTAGGAACTGACCGCGTAGTCCCGGGTCTCCCGGTTTGAGAGTATGACGATAATTTGCAAAAATCACACTTAGACTTGAAAACAGGCCGTTAAAGGGTGAAAACCCAAACCAGCCCCCAAACGGCCCCGTAGGATGCACGAACACCTCGCACGGGACCAATGTAACTTGTAGGAACTGACCGCGTAGTCCCGGGTCTCCCGGTTTGAGAGTATGACGATAATTTGCAAAAATCACACCTAGACTTGAAAACAGGCCGTTAAAGGGTGAAAACCCAAACCAGCCCCCAAACGACCCCGTAGAAGGCGCGAACACCTCGCACGGGACCAATGTAACTTGTCGAAACTGACTGCGTAGTCCCGGGTCTCTCGGTTTGAGAGTATGATGATAATTTGCAAAAATCACAGTTAGACTTGAAAACGGGCCGTTAAAGGGTGAAAACCCAAAATAGCCCCCAAACGACCCCGTAGAAGCCACGAACACCTCGCACGGGACCTATGTAACTTGTAGGAACTGACCGCGTAGTCCCGGGTCTCCCGGTTTGAGAGTATGACGATAATTTGCAGAAATCACACTTGGACTTTAAAACAGGCCGTTAAAGGGTGAAAACCCAAACCAGCCCCCAAACGACCCCGTAGGAGGCACGAACACCTCGCACGGGACCATTGTAACTTATAGGAACTGACCGCGTAGTCCCGGGTCTCCCGGTTTGAGAGTATGACGATAATTTGCAAAAATCACACTTAGACTTGAAAACAGGTCGTTAAATGGTGAAAACCCAAACCAGCCCCCAAACGACCCCGTAGGAGGCGCGAACACCTCACACGGGACCAATGTAACTTATAGGAACTGACCGCGTAGTCTCGGGTCTCCCGGTTTGAGAGTATGACGATAATTTGTAAAAAGCACACTTAGACTTCAAAACAGGCCGTTAAAGGGTAAAAACCCAAACCAGCCCCAAACGACCGCGTAGGAGGCACAAACACCTCGCACGGGACCAATGTAACTTGTAGGAACTGACCGCGTAGTCCCGAGTCTCCCGGTTTGAGAGTATGACGATAATTTGCAAAAATCACACTTAGACTTGAAAACAGGCCGTTAAAGGGTGAAAACCAAAACCATCCCCCAAACGACCCCATATATGGCGCGACCACCTCGCACGGGACCAATGTCACTTGTAGGAACTGACAGCGTAATCCCGGGTCTCCCGGTTTGAGAGTATGACGATGATTTGTAAAAATCACACTTAGACTTGAAAACAGGCAGTTAAAGGGTGAAAACCCAAACCAGCCGCCAAACGATCCCGTAGGAGGCGCGGAGACCTCGCACGGGACCAATGTAAATTGTAGGAACTGATCGTGTAGTCCCGGGTCTCCCTGTTTGAGAGTATGACGATAATTTGCAAAAATCACACTTAGACTTGAAAACAGGCCGTTAAAGGGTGGAAACCCAAACCAGCCCCCAAACTACGCCGTAGGAGGCACGAACACGTCGCACGGGACCAATGTAACTTGTAGGAACTGATCGCGTAGTACCGGGTCACCCGGTTTGAGAGTATGACGATAATTTGCAAAAATCACACTTAGACTTGAAAATAGGCCGTTAAAGAGTGAAAACCCAAACCAGCCCCCATATGACCCCGTAGGAGGCACGAACACCTCGCACGGGACCAATGTAACTTGTAGGAACTGACTGCGTAGTCCTGGGTCTCCCGGTTTGAGAGTATGACGATAATTTGCAAAAATCACACTTAGACTTGAAAACAGGCCGTTAAAGGGTGAAAACCCAAACCAGCCCCCAAACGACCCCGTAGGAGGCACAAACACCTCACAGGGACCAATGTAACTTGTAGGAACTGACCGCGTAGTCCCGGGTCTCCCGGTTTGAGAGTATGACGATAATTTGCAAAAATCACACTTAGACTTGAAAACAGGCCGTTAAAGGGTGAAAACCCAAACCAGCCCCCAAACGACCCCGTAGGAGGCACAAACACCTGACACGGGACCAATGTAACTTGTAGGAACTGACCGCATAGTCCCGGGTCTCCCGGTTGAGAGTATGACGATAATTTGCAAAAATCACACTTAGACTTAAAAACGGGGCGTTAAAGGGTGAAAACCCAAACCAGCCCCCAAACGACCCCGTAGGAGGCACGAACACCTCGCACGTGACCAATGTAACTTGTAGGAACTGACCGTGAAGTCCCTGGTCTCCCGGTTTGATAGTATGACGATAATTTGCAAAAATCACACTTAGACTTGAAAACAGGCCGTTAAAGGGTGAAAACCAAAACCCGCCCGCAAACGACCCCGTAGGAGGCACGAACACCTCGCACGGGACCAATGTAAATTGTAGGAACTGACCGCGTAGTCCTGGGTCTCCCGGTTTGAGAGTATGATGATAATTTGCAAAAATCACACTTAGACTTGAAAACGGGTCGTTAAAGGGTGAAAACCCAAACCAGCCCCCAAACGACCCCGTAGGAGGCACGAACACCTCGCACGGGACCAATGTAACTTGTATGAACTGACCGCGTAGTCCCAGGTCTCCCAGTTTGTGAGTATGACGATAATTTATAAAAATCACACTTAGACTTGAAAACAGGCCGTTAAAGGGTGAAAACCCAAACCAGCCCCCAAACGACCCCGTAGGAGGCACGAACACCTCGCACGGGACCAATGTAACTTATAGGAACTGACCGCGTAGTCCCGGGTCTCTCGATTTGAGAGTATGACGATAATTTTCAAAAATACACTTAGACATGAAAACAGGCCGTTAAAGGGTGAAAACCCAAACCAGCCCCCAAACAACCCCGTAGGAGGCACGAACACCTCGCACGGGACCAATGTAACTTGTAGGAACTGACCGTGTAATCCCGGGTCTCCCGGTTTGAGAGTATGACGATAATATGCAAAAATCACACTTAGACTTGAAAACGGGCCGTTAAAGGGTGAAAACCCAAACCAGCCCCCAAACGACCCCGTAGGAGGCACGAACACCTCGCACGGGACCAATGTTACTTGTAGGAACTGACCGCGTAGTCCCGGGTCTCCCGGTTTGAGAGTATGACGATAATTTGCAAAAATCACACCTAGACTTGAAAACAGGCCGTTAAAGGGTGAAAACCCGAACCAGCCCCCAAACGACCCCGTAGGAGGCACGAACACCTCGCACGGGACCAATGTAACTTATAGGAACTGACTGCGTAGTCCCGGGTCTCTCGGTTTGAGAGTATGATGATAATTTGCCAAAATCACAGTTAGACTTGAAAACGGACCGTTAAAGGGTGAAAACCCAAACCAGCCCCCAAACGACCCCGTAGAAGGCACGAACACCTCGCACGGGACCTATGTAACTTGTAGGAACTGACCGCGTAGTCCCGGGTCTCCCGGTTTGAGAGTATGACGATAATTTGCAAAAATCACACTTAGACTTGAAAACAAGCCGTTAAAGGGTGAAAACCCAATCCAGCCCCCAAACGACCCCGTAGAAGGCGCGAACACCTCGCACGGGACCAATGTTACTTGAAAGAACTGACCGCATAGTCCCGGGTCTCCCGGTTTGAGAGTATGACGATAATTTGCAAAAATCACACTTAGACTTGAAAATAGGCCGTTAAAGGGTAAAAACCCAAACCAGCCCCAAACGACCCCGTAGGAGGCACAAACACCTCGCACGGGACCAATGTAACTTGTAGGAACTGACCGCATAGTCGTGAGTCTCCCGGTTTGAGATTATGATAATAATTTTCAAAAATACACTTAGATATGAAAACAGGCCGTTAAAGGGTGAAAACCCAAACCAGCCCCCAAACAACCCCGTAGGAGGCACGAACACCTCGCACGGGACCAATGTAACTTGTAGGAACTGACCGCGTAGTCCCGGTTCTCCCAGTTTGAGAGTATGACGATAATTTGCAAAAATCACACTTAGACTTGAAAACAGGCCGTTAAAGGGTGAAAACCAAAACCAGCCCCCAAACGACCCCGTAGGAGGCACGAACACCTCGCATGGGACCAATGGAAATTGTTGGAACTGACCGCGTAGTCCCGGTTCTCCCGGTTTGAGAGTATGACAATAATTTGCAAAAATCACACTTAGACTTGAAGACAGGCCGTTAAAGAGTGAAAACCCAAACCAGCCCCCAAACGACCCCGTAGGAGGCACGAACACCTCGCACGGGACCAATGTAACTTGTAGGAACTGACCGCGTAGTCCCGGGTCTCCCGGTTTGAGAGTATGACGATAATTTACAAAAGTCACACTTAGACTTGAAAACAGGCCGTTAATGGGTGAAAACCCAAACCAGCTCCCAAACGACCCCGTAGGAGGCGCGAACACCTCGCACGGGACCAATGTAACTTGTAGGAACTGACCGCGTAGTCCCAGGTCTCTCGGTTTGAGAGTATGACGATAATTTGCAAAAATCACACTTAGACTTGAAAATAAGCCGTTAAAGAGTGAAAACCCAAACCAGCCCCCAAACGACCCCGTAGGAGGCACGAACACCTCGCACGGGACCAATGTAACTTGTAGGAACTGACCGTGTAGTCCCGGGTCTCCCGGTTTGAGAGTATGACAATAATTTGCAAAAATCACACTTAGACTTGAAAACGGGCCGTTAAAGGGTGAAAACCCAAACCAGCCCCCAAACGACCCCGTAGGAGGCACGAACACCTCGTACGGGACCAATGTAACTTGTAGGAACTGACCGCGTAGTACCGGGTCTCCCGGTTTGAGAGTATGATGATAATTTGCAAAAATCACACTTAGACTTGAAAACAGGCCGTTAAAGGGTGAAAACCCAAACCAGCCCCCAAACGACCCCGTAGGAGGCACGAACACCTCGCACGGGACCAATGAAACTTATAGGAACTGACCGCGTAGTCCCGGGTCTCCCGGTTTGAGAGTATGACGATAATTTGCAAAAATCACACGTAGACTTGAAAACAGGTCGTTAAATGGTGAAAACCAAAACCAGCCCCCAAACGACCCCGTAGGAGGCGCGAACACCTCGCACGGGACCTATGTAACTTATAGGAACTGACCGCGTAGTCCCGGGTCTCCCGGTTTGAGAGTATGACGATAATTTGCAAAAATCACACTTAGACTTGAAAACAGGCCGTTAAAGGGTGAAAACCCAAACCAGCCCCCAAACGACCCCGTAGGAGGCACGAACACCTCGCACGGGACCAATGTAACTTGTAGGAACTAACCGCGTAGTCCCGGGTCTCCCGGTTTGAGAGTATGACGATAATTTGCAAAAATCACACTTAGACTTGAAAACAGGCCGTTAAAGGGTGAAAACCCAAACCAGCCCCCAAACCACCCCGTAGGAGGCACAAACACCTCACACGGGACCAATCTAACTTGTAGGAACTGACCGCGTAGTCCCGGGTCTCCCGGTTTGAGAGTATGACGATAATTAGCAAAAATCACACTTAGACTTGAAAACAGGCCGTTAAAGGGTGAAAACCCAAACCAGCCCCCAAACCACCCCGTAGGAGGCACAAACACCTCACACGGGATCAATGTAACTTGTAGGAACTGACCGCGTAGTCCCGGGTCTCCCGGTTTGAGAGTATGACGATCATTTGCAAAAATCACACTTAGACTTAAAAACGGGGCATTAAAGGGTGAAAACCCAAACCAGCCCCCAAACGACCCCGTAGGAGGCACGAACACCTCGCACGTGACCAATGTAACTTGTAGGAACTGACCGTGTAGTCCCTGGTCTCCCGGTTTGATAGTATGACGATAATTTGCAAAAATCACACTTAGACTTGAAAACAGACCGTTAAAGGGTGAAAACCAAAACCCGCCCGCAAACGACCCCGTAGGAGGCACGAACACCTCGCACGGGACCAATGTAAATTGTAGGAACTGACCGCGTAGTCCCGGGTCTCCCGGTTTGAGAGTATGACGATAATTTGCAAAAATCACACTTAGACTTGAAAACGGGCCGTTAAAGTGTGAAAATCCAAACCAGCCCCCAAACGACCCCGTAGGAGGCACGAACACCTCGCACGGGACCAATGTAACTTGTAGGAACTGACCGCGTAGTCCCGGGTCTCCCGATTTGATAGTATGAGGATAATTTGAAAAATCACACTTAGACTTGAAAACGGACTGTTAAAGGGTGAAAACCGAAACCAGCCACCAAACGACCCCGTACGAGGCACGAACACCTCGCACGGGACCAATGTAACTTGTAGGAACTGACCGCGTAGTCCCGGGTCTCCCGGTTTGAGAGTATGACGATAATTTGCAAAAATCACACTTAGACTTGAAAACGGGGCGTTAAAGGGTGAAAACCCAAACCAGCCCCCAAACGACCCCGTAGGAGGCACGAACACCTCGCACGTGACCAATGTAACTTGTAGGAACTGACCGTGTAGTCCCTGGTCTCCCGGTTTGATAGTATGACGATAATTTGCAAAAATCCCACTTAGAATTGAAAACAGGCCGTTAAAGGGTGAAAACCAAAACCCGCCCGCAAACGACCCCGTAGGAGGCACGAACACCTCGCACGGGACCAATGTAAATTGTAGGAACTGACCGCATAGTCCCGGGTCCCCCGGTTTGAGAGTATGACGATAATTTGCAAAAATCACACTTAGACTTGAAAACGGGCCGTTAAAGGGTGAAAACCCAAACCAGCCCCCAAACGACCCCGTAGGAGGCACGAACACCTCGCACGGGACCAATGTTACTTGTAGGAACTGACCGCGTAGTCCCGGGTCTCCCGGTTTGAGAGTATGACGATAATTTGCAAAAATCACACCTAGACTTGAAAACAGGCCGTTAAAGGGTGAAAACCCGAACCAGCCCCCAAACGACCCCGTAGGAGGCACGAACACCTCGCACGGGACCAATGTAACTTATAGGAACTGACTGCGTAGTCCCGGGTCTCTCGGTTTGAGAGTATGATGATAATTTGCCAAAATCACAGTTAGACTTGAAAACGGACCGTTAAAGGGTGAAAACCCAAACCAGCCCCCAAACGACCCCGTAGAAGGCACGAACACCTCGCACGGGACCTATGTAACTTGTAGGAACTGACCGCGTAGTCCCGGGTCTCCCGGTTTGAGAGTATGACGATAATTTGAAAAAACTACACTTAGACTTGAAAACAAGCCGTTAAAGGGTGAAAACCCAATCCAGCCCCCAAACGACCCCGTAGGAGGCGCGAACACCTCGCACGGGACCAATGTTACTTGAAAGAACTGACCGCATAGTCCCGGGTCTCCCGGTTTGAGAGTATGACGATAATTTGCAAAAATCACACTTAGACTTGAAAATAGGCCGTTAAAGGGTAAAAACCCAAACCAGCCCCAAACGACCCCGTAGGAGGCACAAACACCTCGCACGGGACCAATGTAACTTGTAGGAACTGACCGCATAGTCGTGAGTCTCCCGGTTTGAGATTATGATAATAATTTTCAAAAATACACTTAGATATGAAAACAGGCCGTTAAAGGGTGAAAACCCAAACCAGCCCCCAAACAACCCCGTAGGAGGCACGAACACCTCGCACGGGACCAATGTAACTTGTAGGAACTGACCGCGTAGTCCCGGTTCTCCCAGTTTGAGAGTATGACGATAATTTGCAAAAATCACACTTAGACTTGAAAACAGGCCGTTAAAGGGTGAAAACCAAAACCAGCCCCCAAACGACCCCGTAGGAGGCACGAACACCTCGCATGGGACCAATGGAAATTGTTGGAACTGACCGCGTAGTCCCGGTTCTCCCGGTTTGAGAGTATGACAATAATTTGCAAAAATCACACTTAGACTTGAAGACAGGCCGTTAAAGAGTGAAAACCCAAACCAGCCCCCAAACGACCCCGTAGGAGGCACGAACACCTCGCACGGGACCAATGTAACTTGTTGGAACTGACCGCGTAGTCCCGGGTCTCCCGGTTTGAGAGTATGACGATAATTTACAAAAGTCACACTTAGACTTGAAAACAGGCCGTTAATGGGTGAAAACCCAAACCAGCTCCCAAACGACCCCGTAGGAGGCGCGAACACCTCGCACGGGACCAATGTAACTTGTAGGAACTGACCGCGTAGTCCCAGGTCTCTCGGTTTGAGAGTATGACGATAATTTGCAAAAATCACACTTAGACTTGAAAATAAGCCGTTAAAGAGTGAAAACCCAAACCAGCCCCCAAACGACCCCGTAGGAGGCACGAACACCTCGCACGGGACCAATGTAACTTGTAGGAACTGACCGTGTAGTCCCGGGTCTCCCGGTTTGAGAGTATGACAATAATTTGCAAAAATCACACTTAGACTTGAAAACGGGCCGTTAAAGGGTGAAAACCCAAACCAGCCCCCAAACGACCCCGTAGGAGGCACGAACACCTCGTACGGGACCAATGTAACTTGTAGGAACTGACCGCGTAGTACCGGGTCTCCCGGTTTGAGAGTATGATGATAATTTGCAAAAATCACACTTAGACTTGAAAACAGGCCGTTAAAGGGTGAAAACCCAAACCAGCCCCCAAACGACCCCGTAGGAGGCACGAACACCTCACACGGGACCAATGAAACTTATAGGAACTGACCGCGTAGTCCCGGGTCTCCCGGTTTGAGAGTATGACGATAATTTGCAAAAATCACACTTAGACTTGAAAACAGGTCGTTAAATGGTGAAAACCAAAACCAGCCCCCAAACGACCCCGTAGGAGGCGCGAACACCTCGCACGGGACCTATGTAACTTATAGGAACTGACCGCGTAGTCCCGGGTCTCCCGGTTTGAGAGTATGACGATAATTTGCAAAAATCACACTTAGACTTGAAAACAGGCCGTTAAAGGGTGAAAACCCAAACCAGCCCCCAAACGACCCCGTAGGAGGCACGAACACCTCGCACGGGACCAATGTAACTTGTAGGAACTAACCGCGTAGTCCCGGGTCTCCCGGTTTGAGAGTATGACGATAATTTGCAAAAATCACACTTAGACTTGAAAACAGGCCGTTAAAGGGTGAAAACCCAAACCAGCCCCCAAACGACCCCGTAGGAGGCACAAACACCTCACACGGGACCAATCTAACTTGTAGGAACTGACCGCGTAGTCCCGGGTCTCCCGGTTTGAGAGTATGACGATAATTAGCAAAAATCACACTTAGACTTGAAAACAGGCCGTTAAAGGGTGAAAACCCAAACCAGCCCCCAAACCACCCCGTAGGAGGCACAAACACCTCACACGGGATCAATGTAACTTGTAGGAACTGACCGCGTAGTCCCGGGTCTCCCGGTTTGAGAGTATGACGATCATTTGCAAAAATCACACTTAGACTTAAAAACGGGGCATTAAAGGGTGAAAACCCAAACCAGCCCCCAAACGACCCCGTAGGAGGCACGAACACCTCGCACGTGACCAATGTAACTTGTAGGAACTGACCGTGTAGTCCCTGGTCTCCCGGTTTGATAGTATGACGATAATTTGCAAAAATCACACTTAGACTTGAAAACAGACCGTTAAAGGGTGAAAACCAAAACCCGCCCGCAAACGACCCCGTAGGAGGCACGAACACCTCGCACGGGACCAATGTAAATTGTAGGAACTGACCGCGTAGTCCCGGGTCTCCCGGTTTGAGAGTATGACGATAATTTGCAAAAATCACACTTAGACTTGAAAACGGGCCGTTAAAGGGTGAAAATCCAAACCAGCCCCCAAACGACCCCGTAGGAGGCACGAACACCTCGCACGGGACCAATGTAACTTGTAGGAACTGACCGCGTAGTCCCGGGTCTCCCGATTTGATAGTATGAGGATAATTTGAAAAATCACACTTAGACTTGAAAACGGACTGTTAAAGGGTGAAAACCGAAACCAGCCACCAAACGACCCCGTACGAGGCACGAACACCTCGCACGGGACCAATGTAACTTGTAGGAACTGACCGCGTAGTCCCGGGTCTCCCGGTTTGAGAGTATGACGATAATTTGCAAAAATCACACTTAGACTTGAAAACGGGGCGTTAAAGGGTGAAAACCCAAACCAGCCCCCAAACGACCCCGTAGGAGGCACGAACACCTCGCACGTGACCAATGTAACTTGTAGGAACTGACCGTGTAGTCCCTGGTCTCCCGGTTTGATAGTATGACGATAATTTGCAAAAATCCCACTTAGAATTGAAAACAGGCCGTTAAAGGGTGAAAACCAAAACCCGCCCGCAAACGACCCCGTAGGAGGCACGAACACCTCGCACGGGACCAATGTAAATTGTAGGAACTGACCGCATAGTCCCGGGTCCCCCGGTTTGAGAGTATGACGATAATTTGCAAAAATCACACTTAGACTTGAAAACGGGCCGTTAAAGGGTGAAAACCCAAACCAGCCCCCAAACGACCCCGTAGGAGGCACGAACACCTCGCACGGGACCAATGTAACTTGTAGGAACTGACCGTGTAGTCCCGGGTCTCCCGATTTGATAGTATGAGGATAATTTGAAAAATCACACTTAGACCTGAAAACGGGCTGTTAAAGGGTGAAAACCTAAACCCGCCCGCAAACGACCCCGTAGGAGGCACGAACACCTCGCACGGGACCAATGTAAATTGTAGGAACTGACCGCGTAGTCCCGGGTCTCCCGGTTTGAGAGTATGACGATAATTTGCAAAAATCACACTTAGACTTGAAAACGGGCCGTTAAAGGGTGAAAACCCAAACCAGCCCCCAAACGACCCCGTAGGAGGCACGAACACCTCGCACGGACCAATGTAACTTGTAGGAACTGACCGCGTAGTCCCGGGTCTCTCGATTTGATAGTATGAGGATAATTTGAAAAATCACACTTAGACTTGAAAACGGGCTTTTAAAGGGTGAAAACCGAAACCAGCCACCAAACGACCCCGTACGAGGCACGAACACCTCGCACGGGACCAATGTAACTTATAGGAACTGACCGCGTAGTCCCGGGTCTCCCGGTTTGATAGTATGACGATAATTTGCAAAAATCACACATAGACTTGAAAACAGGCCGTTAAAGGGTGAAAACCAAAACCAGCCCCCAAACGACCCCGTAGGAGGCACGAACACCTCGCACCGGACCAATGGAAATTGTTGGAACTGACCGCGTAGTCCCGGTTCTCTCGGTTTGAGAGTATGACAATAATTTGCAAAAATCACACTTAGACTTGAAAACGGGCTGTTAATGGGTGAAAACCCAAACCAGCCCCCAAACGACCCCGTAGGAGGCGCGAACACCTCGCACGGGACCAATGTAACTTGTAGGAACTGACCGCGTAGTCCCAGGTCTCCCGGTTTGAGAGTATGACGATAATTTACAAAAATCACACTTAGACTTGAAAACAGGCCGTTAAAGGGTGAAAACCCAAACCAGCCCCCAAACGACCCCGTAGGAGGCACGAACACCTCGCACGGGACCAATGTAACTTGTAGGAACTGACCGCGTAGTCCCAGGTCTCCCGATTTGAGAGTATGACGATAATTTGCAAAAATCACACTTAGACTTGAAAACAGGCCGTTAAAGAGTGAAAACCCAAACCAGCCCCCAAACGACCCCGTAGGAGGCACGAACACCTCGCACGGGACCAATGTAACTTGTAGGAACTGACCGTGTAGTCCCGGGTCTCCCGGTTTGAGAGTATGACAATAATTTGCAAAAATCACACTTAGACTTGAAAACGGGCCGTTAAAGGGTGAAAACCCAAACCAGCCCCCAAATGACCCCGTAGGAGGCACGAACACCTCGCACGGGACCAATGTAACTTGTAGGAACTGACCGCGTAGTCCCGGGTCTCCCGGTTTGAGAGTATGACGATAATTTGCAAAAATCACACTTAGACTTGAAAACAGGCCGTTAAAGGGTGAAAATTCAAACAGCCCCCAAACGACCCCGTAGGAGGCGCGAACACCTCGCACGGGACCAAGGTAACTTGTTGGAACTGACTGCGTAGTCCCGGGTCTCTCGGTTTGAGAGTATGACGATAATTTGCAAAAATCACAGTTAGACTTGAAAACGGGCCGCTGAAGGGAGAAAACCCAAACCAGCCCCCAAACGACCCCGTAGAACTCACGAACACCTCGTACGGGACCTATGTAACTTGTAGGAACTGACTGCGTATTCCCGGGTCTCCCGGTTTGAGAGTATGACGATAATTTGCAAAAATCACACTTAGACTTGAAAACAGGCCGTTAAAGGGTGAAAACCCAAACCAGCCCCCAAACGAACCCGTAGGAGGCACGAACACCTCGCACGGGACGAATGTAACTTATAGGAACTGACCGCGTAGTCCCGGGTCTCCCGGTTTGAGAGTATGACGATAATTTGCAAAAATCACACTTAGACTTGAAAACAGGTCGTTAAATGGTGAAAACCAAAACCAGCCCCCAAACGACCCCGTAGGAGGCGCGAACACCTCGCACGGGACCAATGTAACTTATAGGAACTGACCGCGTAGTCCCGGGTCTCCCGGTTTGAGAGTATGACGATAATTAGCAAAAATCACACTTAGACTTGAAAACAGGCCGTTAAAGGGTAAAAACCCAAACCAGCCCCAAACGACCGCGTAGGAGGCACAAACACCTCGCACGGGACCAATGTAACTTGTAGGAACTAGCCGCGTAGTCCCGAGCCTCCCGATTTGAGAGTATGACGATAATTTGCAAAAATCACACTTAGACTTGAAAATAGGCCGTTAAAGGGTGAAAACCCAAACCATCCCCCAAACGACGCCATAGGAGGCGCGACAACCTCGCACGGGACCAATGTAACTTGTAGGAACTGACCGCGTAGTCCCGGGTCTCCCGGTTTGAGAGTATGACGATAATTTGCAAAAATCACACTTAGACTTGAAAACAGGCCGTTAAAGGGTGAAAACCCAAACCAGCCCCCAAACGGCCCCGTAGGATGCACGAACACCTCGCACGGGACCAATGTAACTTGTAGGAACTGACCGCGTAGTCCCGGGTCTCCCGGTTTGAGAGTATGACGATAATTTGCAAAAATCACACCTAGACTTGAAAACAGGCCGTTAAAGGGTGAAAACCCAAACCAGCCCCCAAACGACCCCGTAGAAGGCGCGAACACCTCGCACGGGACCAATGTAACTTGTAGGAACTGACTGCGTAGTCCCGGGTCTCTCGGTTTGAGAGTATGATGATAATTTGCAAAAATCACAGTTAGACTTGAAAACGGGCCGTTAAAGGGTGAAAACCCAAACCAGCCCCCAAACGACCCCGTAGAAGCCACGAACACCTCGCACGGGACCTATGTAACTAGTAGGAACTGACCGCATAGTCCCGGGTCTCCCGGTTTGAGAGTATGACGATAATTTGCAAAAATCACACTTGGACTTTAAAACAGGCCGTTAAAGGGTGAAAACCCAAACCAGCCCCCAAATGACCCCGTAGGAGGCACGAACACCTCACACGGGACCATTGTAACTTATAGGAACTGACTGCGTAGTCCCGGGTCTCCCGGTTTGAGAGTATGACGATAATTTGTAAAAATCACACTTACACTTGAAAACAGGTCGTTAAATGGTGAAAACCCAAACCAGCCCCCAAACGACCCCGTAGGAGGCGCGAACACCTCGCACGGGACCAATGTAACTTATAGGAACTGACAGCGTAGTCTCGGGTCTCCCGGTTTGAGAGTATGACGATAATTTGTAAAAAGCACACTTAGACTTGAAAACAGGCCGTTAAAGGGTAAAAACCCAAACCAGCCCCAAACGACCGCGTAGGAGGCACAAACACCTTGCACGGGACCAATGTAACTTATAGGAACTGACCACGTAGTCCCGAGTCTCCCGGTTTGAGAGTATGACGATAATTTGCAAAAATCACACTTAGACTTTAAAACAGGCCGTTAAAGGGTGAAAACCAAAACCATCCCCCAAACGACCCCATATATGGCGTGACCACCTCGCACGGGACCAATGTAACTTGTAGGAACTGACAGCGTAGTCCCGGGTCTCCCGGTTTGAGAGTATGACGATAATTTGTAAAAATCACACTTAGACTTGAAAACAGGCAGTTAAAGGGTGAAAACCTAAACCAGCCGCCAAACGACCACGTAGGAGGCGCGGACACCTCGCACGGGACCAATGTAAATTGTAGGAACTGACCGTGTAGTCCCGGGTCTCCCTGTTTGAGAGTATGACGATAATTTGCAAAAATCACACTTAGACTTGAAAACAGGCCGTTAAAGGGTGGAAACCCAAACCAGCCCCAAACTACGCCGTAGGAGGCACGAACACGTCGCACGGGACAATTGTGACTTGTAGGAACTGATCGCGTAGTACCGGGTCACCCGGTTTGAGAGTATGATGATAATTTGCAAAAATCACACTTAGACTTGAAAATAGGCCGTTAAAGAGTGAAAACCCAAACCAGCCCCCAAACGACCCCGTAGGAGGCACGAACACCTCGCACGGGACCAATGTAACTTGTAGGAACTGACTGCGTAGTCCTGGGTCTCCCGGTTTGAGAGTATGACGATAATTTGCAAAAATCACACTTAGACTTGAAAACAGGCCGTTAAAGGGTGAAAACCCAAACCAGCCCCCAAACGACCCCGTAGGAGGCACAAACACCTCACACGGGACCAATGTAACTTGTAGGAACTGACCGCGTAGTCCCGGGTCTCCCGGTTTGAGAGTATGACGATAATTTGCAAAAATCACACTTAGACTTGAAAACAGGCCGTTAAAGGGTGAAAACCCAAACCAGCCCCCAAACGACCCCGTAGGAGGCACAAACACCTCACACGGGACCAATGTAACTTGTAGGAACTGATCGCGTAGTCCCGGGTCTCCCGGTTTGAGAGTATGATGATAATTTGCAAAAATCACACTTAGACTTAAAAACGGGGCGTTAAAGGGTGAAAACCCAAACCAGCCCCCAAACGACCCCGTAGGAGGCACGAACACCTCGCACGTGACCAATGTAACTTGTAGGAACTGACCGTGTAGTCCCTGGTCTCTCGGTTTGATAGTATGACGATAATTTGCAAAAATCACACTTAGACTTGAAATCAGGCCGTTAAAGGGTGAAAACAAAAACCCGCCCGCAAACGACCCCGTAGGAGGCACGAACACCTCGCACGGGACCAATGTAAATTGTAGGAACTGACTGCGTAGTCCCAGGTCTCCCGGTTTGAAAGTATGATGATAATTTGCAAAAATCACACTTAGACTTGAAAACGGGCCGTTAAAGGGTGAAAACCCAAACCAGCCCCCAAACGACCCCGTAGGAGGCACGAACACCTCGCACGGGACCAATGTAACTTGTAGGAACTGACCGCGTAGTCCCAGGTCTCCCAGTTTGTGAGTATGACGATAATTTATAAAAATCACACTTAGACTTGAAAACAGGCCGTTAAAGGGTGAAAACCCAAACCAGCCCCCAAACGACCCCGTAGGAGGCACGAACACCTCGCACGGGACCAATGTAACTTATAGGAACTGACCGCGTAGTCCCGGGTCTCCCGATTTGAGAGTATGACGATAATTTTCAAAAATACACTTAGATATGAAAACAGGCCGTTAAAGGGTGAAAACCCAAACCAGCCCCCAAACAACCCCGTAGGAGGCACGAAGACCTCGCACGGGACCAATGTAACTTGTAGGAACTGACCGTGTAGTCCCGGGTCTCCCGGTTTGAGAGTATGACGATAATATGCAAAAATCACACTTAGACTTGAAAACGGGCCGTTAAAGGGTGAAAACCCAAACCAGCCCCCAAACGACCCCGTAGGAGGCACGAACACCTCGCACGGGACCAATGTAACTTGTAGGAACTGACCGCGTAGTCCCGGGTCTCCCGGTTTGAGAGTATGACGATAATTTGCAAAAATCACACCTAGACTTGAAAATAGGCCGTTAATGGGTGAAAACCAAAACCAGCCCCCAAACGACCCCGTAGGAGGCGCGAACACCTCGCACGGGACAAATGTAACTTATAGGAACTGACTGCGTAGTCCCGGGTCTCTCGGTTTGAGAGTATGACGATAATTTGCCAAAATCACAGTTAGACTTGAAAACGGGCCGTTAAAGGGTGAAAACCCAAACCAGCCCCCAAACGACCCCGAGAAGGCACGAACACCTCGCACGGGACCTATGTAACTTGTAGGAACTGACCGCGTAGTCCCGGGTCTCCCGGTTTGAGAGTATGACGATAATTTGCAAAAATCACACTTAGACTTGAAAACAGGCCGTTAAAGGGTGAAAACCCAATCCAGCCCCCAAACGACCCCGTAGAAGGCGCGAACACCTCGCACGGGACCAATGTTACTTGAAAGAACTGACCGCGTAGTCCCGGGTCTCCCGGTTTGAGAGTGTGACGATAATTTGCAAAAATCACACTTAGACTTGAAAATAGGCCGTTAAAGGGTAAAAACCCAAACCAGCCCCAAACGACCCCGTAGGAGGCACAAACACCTCGCACGGGACCAATGTAACTTGTAGGAACTGACCGCGTAGTCCTGAGTCTCCCGGTTTCAGAGTATGATAATAATTTTCAAAAATACACTTAGACATGAAAACAGGCCGTTAAAAGGTGAAAACCCAAACCAGCCCACAAACAACCCCGTAGGAGGCACGAACACCTCGCACGGGACCAATGTAACTTGTAGGAACTGACCGCGTAGTCCCGGTTCTCCCAGTTTGAGAGTATGACGATAATTTGAAAAAATCACACTTAGACTTGAAAACAGGCCGTTAAAGGGTGAAAACCAAAACCAGCCCCCAAACGACCCCGTAGGAGGCACGAACACCTCGTACGGGACCAATGGAAATTATTGGAACTGACCGCGTAGTCCCGGTTCTCCCGGTTTGAGAGTATGACAATAATTTGCAAAAATCACACTTAGACTTGAAAACGGGCTGTTAAAGGGTGAAAACCCAAACCAGCCCCCAAACGACCCCGTAGGAGGCGCGAACACCTCGCACGGGACCAATGTAACTTGTAGGAACTGACCGCGTAGTCCCAGGTCTCCCGGTTTGAGAGTATGACGATAATTTACAAAAATCACACTTAGACTTGAAAACAGGCCGTTAAAGGGTGAAATCCCAAACCAGCCCCCAAACGACCCCGTAGGAGGCACGAACACCTCGCACGGGACCAATGTAACTTGTAGGAACTGACCGCATAGTCCCAGGTCTCCCGGTTTGAGAGTATGACGATAATTTGCAAAAATCACACTTAGACTTGAAAACAGGCCCTTAAAGAGTGAAAACCCAAACCAGCCCCCAAACGACCCCGTAGGAGGCACGAACACCTCGCACGGGACCAATGTAACTTGTAGGAACTGACCGTGTAGTCCCGGGTCTCCCGGTTTGAGAGTATGACAATAATTTGCAAAAACCACACTTAGACTTGAAAACGGGCCGTTAAAGGGTGAAAACCCAAACCAGCCCCCAAACGACCCCGTAGGAGGCACGAACACCTCGCACGGGACCAATGTAACTTGTAGGAACTGACCACGTATTCCCGGGTCTCCCGGTTTGAGAGTATGACGATAATTTGCAAAAATCACACTTAGACTTGAAAACAGGCCGTTAAAGGGTGAAAACCCAAACCAGCCCCCAAACGACCCCGTAGGAGGCGCGAACACCTCGCACGGGACCAATGTAACTTGTAGGAACTGACTGCGTAGTCCCGGGTCTCGCGGTTTGAGAGTATGACGATAATTTGCAAAAATCACAGTTAGAGTTGAAAACGGGCCGTTAAAGGGTGAAAACCCAAACCAGCCCCCAAACGACCCCGTAGAAGGTAGAACACCTCGCACGGGACCTATGTAACTTGTAGGAACTGACTGCGTATTCCCGGGTCTCCCGGTTTGAGAGTATGACGATAATTTGCAAAAATTACACTTGGACTTTAAAACAGACCGTTAAAGGGTGAAAACCCAAACCAGCCCCCAAACGACCCCATAGGAGGCACGAACACCTCGCACGGGACCATTGTAACTTATAGGAACTGACCGAGTAGTCCCGGGTCTCCCGGTTTGAGAGTATGACGATAATTTGCAAAAATCACACTTAGACTTGAAAACAGGTCGTTAAATGGTGAAAACCCAAACCAGCCCCCAAACGACCCCGTAGGAGGCGCGAACACCTCGCACGGGACCAATGTAACTTATAGGAACTGACCGCGTAGTCTCGGGTCTCCCGGTTTGAGAGTATGACGATAATTTGTAAAAAGCACACTTAGACTTGAAAACAGGTCGTTAAAGGGTAAAAACCCAAACCAGCCCCAAACGACCGCGTAGGAGGCACAAACACCTCGCACGGGAACAATGTAACTTGTAGGAACTGACCGCGTAGTCCCGAGTCTCCCGGTTTGAGAGTATGACGATAATTTGCAAAAATCACACTTAGACTTGAAAACAGGCCGTTGAAGGGTGAAAACCAAAACCATCCCCCAAACGACCCCATATATGGCGCGACCACCTCGCACGGGACCAATGTAACTTGTAGGAACTGACAGCGTAGTCCCGGGTCTCCCGGTTTGAGAGTATGACGATAATTTGTAAAAATCACACTTAGACTTGAAAACAGGCAGTTAAAGGGTGAAAACCCAAACCAGCCGCCAAACGACCCCGTAGGAGGCGCGGAGACCTCGCACGGGACCAATGTAAATTGTAGGAACTGACCGTGTAGTCCCGGGTCTCCCTGTTTGAGAGTATGACGATAATTTGCAAAAATCACACTTAGACTTGAAAACAGGCCGTTAAAGGGTGGAAACCCAAACCAGCCCCCAAACTACGCCGTAGGAGGCACGAACACGTCGCACGGGACCAATGTAACTTGTAGGAACTGATCGCGTAGTACCGGGTCACCCGGTTTGAGAGTATGACGATAATTTGCAAAAATCACACTTAGACTTGAAAATAGGCCGTTAAAGAGTGAAAACCCAAACCAGCCCCCAAACGACCCCGTAGGAGGCACGAACACCTCGCACGGGACCAATGTAACTTGTAGGAACTGACTGCGTAGTCCGGGGTCTCCCGGTTTGAGAGTATGACGATAATTTGCAAAAATCACACTTAGACTTGAAAACAGGCCGTTAAAGGGTGAAAACCCAAACCAGCCCCCAAACGACCCCGTAGGAGGCACAAACACCTCACACGGGACCAATGTAACTTGTAGGAACTGACCGCGTAGTCCCGGGTCTCCCGGTTTGAGAGTATGATGATAATTTGCAAAAATCACACTTAGACTTGAAAACAGGCCGTTAAAGGGTGAAAACCCAAACCAACCCCCAAACGACCCCGTAGGAGGCACAAACACCTCACACGGGACCAATGTAACTTGTAGGAACTGACCGCGTAGTCCCGGGTCTCCCGGTTTGAGAGTATGACGATAATTTGCAAAAATCACACTTAGACTTAAAAACGGGGCGTTAAAGGGTGAAAACCCAAACCAGCCCCCAAACGACCCCGTAGGAGGCACAAACACCTCACACGGGACCAATGTAACTTGTAGGAACTGACCACGTAGTCCCGGGTCTCCCGGTTTGAGAGTATGACGATAATTTGCAAAAATCACACTTAGACTTGAAAACAGGCCGTTAAAGGGTGAAAACCCAAACCAACCCCCAAACGACCCCGTAGGAGGCACAAACACCTCACACGGGACCAATGTAACTTGTAGGAACTGACCGCGTAGTCCCGGGTCTCCCAGTTTGAGAGTATGAAGATAATTTGCAAAAATCACACTTAGACTTAAAAACGGGGTGTTAAAGGGTGAAAACCCAAACCAGCCCCCAAACGACCCCGTAGGAGGCACGAACACCTCGCACGTGACCAATGTAACTTGTAGGAACTGACCGTGTAGTCCCTGGTCTCCCGGTTTGATAGTATGACGATAATTTGCAAAAATCACACTTAGACTTGAAAACAGGCCATTAAAGGGTGAAAACCAAAACCCGCCCGCAAACGACCCCGTAGGAGGCACGAACACCTCGCACGGGACCAATGTAAATTGTAGGAACTGACCGCGTAGTCCCGGGTCTCCCGGTTTGAGAGTATGATGATAATTTGCTAAAATCACACTTAGACTTGAAAACGGGCCGTTAAAGGGTGAAAACCCAAACCAGCCCCCAAACGACCCCGTAGGAGGCACGAACACCTCGCACGGGACCAATGTAACTTGTAGGAACTGACCGCGTAGTCCCAGGTCTCCCAGTTTGTGAGTATGACGATAATTTATAAAAATCACACTTAGACTTGAAAACAGGCCGTTAAAGGGTGAAAACCCAAACCAGCCCCAAACGACCCCGTAGGAGGCACGAACACCTCGCATGGGACCAATGTAACTTATAGGAATTGACCGCGTAGTCCCGGGTCTCCCGATTTGAGAGTATGATGATAATTTTCAAAAATACACTTAGACATGAAAAAAGGCCGTTAAAGGGTGAAAACCCAAACCAGCCCCCAAAACAACCCCGTTGGAGGCACGAACACCTCGCACGGGACCAATGTAACTTGTAGGAACTGACCGTGTAGTCCCGGGTCTCCCGGTTTGGGAGTATGACAATAATTTGCAAAAACCACACTTAGACTTGAAAACGGGCCGTTAAAGGGTGAAAACCCAAACCAGCCCCCAAACGACCCCGTAGGAGGCACGAACACCTCGCACGGGACCAATGTAACTTGTAGGAACTGACCGCGTAGTCCCGGGTCTCCCGGTTTGAGAGTATGACGATAATTTGCAAAAATCACACTTAGACTTGAAAACAGGCCGTTAAAGGGTGAAAACCCAAACCAGCCCCCAAACGACCCCTTAGGAGGCGCGAACACCTCGCACGGGACCAATGTAACTTGTAGGAACTGACTGCGTAGTCCCGGGTCTCGCGGTTTGAGAGTATGACGATAATTTGCAAAAATCACAGTTAGAGTTGAAAACGGGCCGTTAAAGGGTGAAAACCCAAACCAGCCCCCAAACGACCCCGTAGAAGGTAGAACACCTCGCACGGGACCTATGTAACTTGTAGGAACTGACTGCGTATTCCCGGGTCTCCCGGTTTGAGAGTATGACGATAATTTGCAAAAATCACACTTGGACTTTAAAACAGACCGTTAAAGGGTGAAAACCCAAACCAGCCCCCAAACGACCCCATAGGAGGCGCGAACACCTCGCACGGGACCAATGTAACTTATAGGAACTGACCGCGTAGTCTCGGGTCTCCCGGTTTGAGAGTATGACGATAATTTGTAAAAAGCACACTTAGACTTGAAAACAGGTCGTTAAAGGGTAAAAACCCAAACCAGCCCCAAACGACCGCGTAGGAGGCACAAACACCTCGCACGGGAACAATGTAACTTGTAGGAACTGACCGCGTAGTCCCGAGTCTCCCGGTTTGAGAGTATGACGATAATTTGCAAAAATCACACTTAGACTTGAAAACAGGCCGTTGAAGGGTGAAAACCAAAACCATCCCCCAAACGACCCCATATATGGCGCGAACACCTCGCACGGGACCAATGTAACTTGTAGGAACTGACAGCGTAGTCCCGGGTCTCCCGGTTTGAGAGTATGATGATAATTTGTAAAAATCACACTTAGACTTGAAAACAGGCAGTTAAAGGGTGAAAACCCAAACCAGCCGCCAAACGACCCCGTAGGAGGCGCGGAGACCTCGCACGGGACCAATGTAAATTGTAGGAACTGACCGTGTAGTCCCGGGTCTCCCTGTTTGAGAGTATGACGATAATTTGCAAAAATCACACTTAGACTTGAAAACAGGCCGTTAAAGTGTGGAAACCCAAACCAGCCCCCAAACTACGCCGTAGGAGGCACGAACACGTCGCACGAGACCAATGTAACTTGTAGGAACTGATCGCGTAGTACCGGGTCACCCGGTTTGAGAGTATGACGATAATTTACAAAAATCACACTTAGACTTGAAAATAGGCCGTTAAAGAGTGAAAACCCAAACCAGCCCCCAAACGACCCCGTAGGAGGCACGAACACCTCGCACGGGACCAATGTAACTTGTAGGAACTGACTGCGTAGTCCGGGGTCTCCCGGTTTGAGAGTATGACGATAATTTGCAAAAATCACACTTAGACTTGAAAACAGGCCGTTAAAGGGTGAAAACCCAAACCAGCCCCCAAACGACCCCGTAGGAGGCACAAACACCTCACACGGGACCAATGTAACTTGTAGGAACTGACCGCGTAGTCCCGGGTCTCCCGGTTTGAGAGTATGATGATAATTTGCAAAAATCACACTTAGACTTGAAAACAGGCCGTTAAAGGGTGAAAACCCAAACCAACCCCCAAACGACCCCGTAGGAGGCACAAACACCTCACACGGGACCAATGTAACTTGTAGGAACTGACCGCGTAGTCCCGGGTCTCCCGGTTTGAGAGTATGACGATAATTTGCAAAAATCACACTTAGACTTAAAAACGGGGCGTTAAAGGGTGAAAACCCAAACCAGCCCCCAAACGACCCCGTAGGAGGCACAAACACCTCACACGGGACCAATGTAACTTGTAGGAACTGACCACGTAGTCCCGGGTCTCCCGGTTTGAGAGTATGACGATAATTTGCAAAAATCACACTTAGACTTGAAAACAGGCCGTTAAAGGGTGAAAACCCAAACCAACCCCCAAACGACCCCGTAGGAGGCACAAACACCTCACACGGGACCAATGTAACTTGTAGGAACTGACCGCGTAGTCCCGGGTCTCCCAGTTTGAGAGTATGAAGATAATTTGCAAAAATCACACTTAGACTTAAAAACGGGGCGTTAAAGGGTGAAAACCCAAACCAGCCCCCAAACGACCCCGTAGGAGGCACGAACACCTCGCACGTGACCAATGTAACTTGTAGGAACTGACCGTGTAGTCCCTGGTCTCCCGGTTTGATAGTATGACGATAATTTGCAAAAATCACACTTAGACTTGAAAACAGGCCATTAAAGGGTGAAAACCAAAACCCGCCAGCAAACGACCCCGTAGGAGGCACGAACACCTCGCACGGGACCAATGTAAATTGTAGGAACTGACCGCGTAGTCCCGGGTCTCCCGGTTTGAGAGTATGATGATAATTTGCTAAAATCACACTTAGACTTGAAAACGGGCCGTTAAAGGGTGAAAACCCAAACCAGCCCCCAAACGACCCCGTAGGAGGCACGAACACCTCGCACGGGACCAATGTAACTTGTAGGAACTGACCGCGTAGTCCCAGGTCTCCCAGTTTGTGAGTATGACGATAATTTATAAAAATCACACTTAGACTTGAAAACAGGCCGTTAAAGGGTGAAAACCCAAACCAGCCCCAAACGACCCCGTAGGAGGCACGAACACCTCGCATGGGACCAATGTAACTTATAGGAATTGACCGCGTAGTCCCGGGTCTCCCGATTTGAGAGTATGATGATAATTTTCAAAAATACACTTAGACATGAAAAAAGGCCGTTAAAGGGTGAAAACCCAAACCAGCCCCCAAAACAACCCCGTTGGAGGCACGAACACCTCGCACGGGACCAATGTAACTTGTAGGAACTGACCGTGTAGTCCCGGGTCTCCCGGTTTGAGAGTATGACGATAATATGCAAAAATCACACTTAGACTTGAAAACGGGCCGTTAAAGGGTGAAAACCCAAACCAGCCCCCAAATGACCCCGTAGGAGGCACGAACAGCTCGCACGGGACCAATGTAACTTGTAGGAACTGACCGCAGTTTGAGAGTATGACGATAATTTGCAAAAATCACACCTAGACTTGAAAACAGGCCGTTAAAGGGTGAAAACCCAAACCAGCCCCCAAACGACCCCGTAGGAGGCGCGAACACCTCGCACGGGACCAATGTAACTTATAGGAACTGACTGCGTAGTCCCGGGTCTCTCGGTTTGAGAGTATGACGATAATTTTCCAAAATCACAGTTAGACTTGAAAACGGGCCGTTAAAGGGTGAAAACCCAAACCATCCCCCAAACGACCCCGTAGAAGGCACGAACACCTCGCACGGGACCTATGTAACTTGTAGGAACTGACCGCGTAGTCCCGGGTCTCCCGGTTTGAGAGTATGACGATAATTTGAAAAAATCACACTTAGACTTGAAAACAGGCCGTTAAAGGGTGAAAACCCAATCCAGCCCCCAAACGACCCCGTAGAAGGCGCGAAGACCTCGCACGGGACCAATGTTACTTGAAAGAACTGACCGCGTAGTCCCGGGTCTCCCGGTTTGAGAGTATGACGATAATTTGCAAAAATCACACTTAGACTTGAAAATAGGCCGTTAAAGGGTAAAAACCCAAACCAGCCCCAAACGACCCCGTAGGAGGCACAAACACCTCGCACGGGACCAATGTAACTTGTAGGAACTGACCGCGTAGTCCTGAGTCTCCCGATTTGAGAGTATGATAATAATTTTCAAAAATACACTTAGACATGAAAACAGGCTGTTAAAGGGTGAAAACCCAAACCAGCCCCCAAACAACCCCGTAGGAGGCACGAACAACTCGCACGGGACCAATGTAACTTGTAGGAACTGACCGCGTAGTCCCGGTTCTCCCAGTTTGAGAGTATGACGATAATTTGAAAAAATCACACTTAGACTTGAAAACAGGCCGTTAAAGGGTGAAAACCAAAACCAGCCCCCAAACGACCCCGTAGGAGGCACGAACACCTCGTACGGGACCAATGGAAATTATTGGAACTGACCGCGTAGTCCCGGTTCTCCCGGTTTGAGAGTATGACAATAATTTGCAAAAATCACACTTAGACTTGAAAACGGGCTGTTAAAGGGTGAAAACCCAAACCAGCCCCCAAACGACCCCGTAGGAGGCGCGAACACCTCGCACGGGACCAATGTAACTTGTAGGAACTGACCGCGTAGTCCCAGGTCTCCCGGTTTGAGAGTATGACGATAATTTACAAAAATCACACTTAGACTTGAAAACAGGCCGTTAAAGGGTGAAATCCCCAACCAGCCCCCAAACGACCCCGTAGGAGGCACGAACACCTCGCACGGGACCAATGTAACTTGTAGGAACTGACCGCATAGTCCCAGGTCTCCCGGTTTGAGAGTATGACGATAATTTGCAAAAATCACACTTAGACTTGAAAACAGGCCGTTAAAGAGTGAAAACCCAAACCAGCCCCCAAACGACCCCGTAGGAGGCACGAACACCTCGCACGGGACCAATGTAACTTGTAGGAACTGACCGTGTAGTCCCGGGTCTCCCGGTTTGAGAGTATGACAATAATTTGCAAAAACCACACTTAGACTTGAAAACGGGCCGTTAAAGGGTGAAAACCCAAACCAGCCCCCAAACGACCCCGTAGGAGGCACGGACACCTCGCACGGGACCAATGTAACTTGTAGGAACTGACCGCGTAGTCCCGGGTCTCCCGGTTTGAGAGTATGACGATAATTTGCAAAAATCACACTTAGACTTGAAAACAGGCCGTTAAAGGGTGAAAACCCAAACCAGCCCCCAAACGACCCCGTAGGAGGCGCGAACACCTCGCACGGGACCAATGTAACTTGTAGGAACTGACTGCGTAGTCCCGGGTCTCGCGGTTTGAGAGTATGACGATAATTTGCAAAAATCACAGTTAGAGTTGAAAACGGGCCGTTAAAGGGTGAAAACCCAAACCAGCCCCCAAACGACCCCGTAGAAGGTAGAACACCTCGCACGGGACCTATGTAACTTGTAGGAACTGACTGCGTATTCTCGGGTCTCCCGGTTTGAGAGTATGACGATAATTTGCAAAAATCACACTTGGACTTTAAAACAGGCCGTTAAAGGGTGAAAACCCAAACCAGCCCCCAAACGACCCCATAGGAGGCACGAACACCTCGCACGGGACCATTGTAACTTATAGGAACTGACCGCGTAGTCCCGGGTCTCCCGGTTTGAGAGTATGACGATAATTTGCAAAAATCACACTTAGACTTGAAAACAGGTCGTTAAATGGTGAAAACCCAAACCAGCCCCCAAACGACCCCGTAGGAGGCGCGAACACCTCGCACGGGACCAATGTAACTTATAGGAACTGACCGCGTAGTCTCGGGTCTCCCGGTTTGAGAGTATGACGATAATTTGTAAAAAGCACACTTAGACTTGAAAACAGGTCGTTAAAGGGTAAAAACCCAAACCAGCCGCCAAACGACCCCGTAGGAGGCGCGGAGACCTCGCACGGGACCAATGTAAATTGTAGGAACTGACCGCGTAGTCCCGAGTCTCCCGGTTTGAGAGTATGACGATAATTTGCAAAAATCACACTTAGACTTGAAAACAGGCCGTTAAAGGGTGAAAACCAAAACCATCCCCCAAACGACCCCATATATGGCGCGACCACCTCGCACGGGACCAATGTAACTTGTAGGAACTGACTGCGTAGTCCCGGGTCTCCCGATTTGAGAGTATGACGATAATTTGTAAAAATCACACTTAGACTTGAAAACAGGCAGTTAAAGGGTGAAAACCCAAACCAGCCGCCAAACGACCCCGTAGGAGGCGCGGAGACCTCGCACGGGACCAATGTATATTGTAGGAACTGACCGTGTAGTCCCGGGTCTCCCTGTTTGAGAGTATGACGATAATTTGCAAAAATCACACTTAGACTTGAAAACAGGCCGTTAAAGGGTGGAAACCCAAACCAGCCCCCAAACTACGCCGTAGGAGGCACGAACACGTCGCACGGGACCAATGTAACTTGTAGGAACTGATCGCGTAGTACCGGGTCACCCGGTTTGAGAGTATGACGATAATTTGCAAAAATCACACTTAGACTTGAAAATAGGCCGTTAAAGAGTGAAAACCCAAACCAGCCCCCAAACGACCCCGTAGGAGGCACGAACACCTCGCACGGGACCAATGTAACTTGTAGGAACTGACCGCGTAGTCCCGGGTCTCCCGGTTTGAGAGTATGATGATAATTTGCAAAAATCACACTTAGACTTGAAAACAGGCCGTTAAAGGGTGAAAACCCAAACCAACCCCCAAACGACCCCGTAGGAGGCACAAACACCTCACACGGGACCAATGTAACTTGTAGGAACTGACCGCGTAGTCCCGGGTCTCCCGGTTTGAGAGTATGACGATAATTTGCAAAAATCACACTTAGACTTAAAAACGGGGCGTTAAAGGGTGAAAACCCAAACCAGCCCCCAAACGACCCCGTAGGAGGCACAAACACCTCACACGGGACCAATGTAACTTGTAGGAACTGACCGCGTAGTCCCGGGTCTCCCGGTTTGAGAGTATGACGATAATTTGCAAAAATCACACTTAGACTTGAAAACAGGCCGTTAAAGGGTGAAAACCCAAACCAACCCTCAAACGACCCCGTAGGAGGCACAAACACCTCACACGGGACCAATGTAACTTGTAGGAACTGACCGCGTAGTCCCGGGTCTCCCGGTTTGAGAGTATGACGATAATTTACAAAAATCACACTTAGACTTAAAAACGGGGCGTTAAAGGGTGAAAACCCAAACCAGCCCCCAAACGACCCCGTAGGAGGCACGAACACCTCGCACGTGACCAATGTAACTTGTAGGAACTGACCGTGTAGTCCCTGGTCTCCCGGTTTGATAGTATGACGATAATTTGCAAAAATCACACTTAGACTTGAAAACAGGCCATTAAAGGGTGAAAACCAAAACCCGCCCGCAAACGACCCCGTAGGAGGCACGAACACCTCGCACGGGACCAATGTAAATTGTAGGAACTGACCGCGTAGTCCCGAGTCTCCCGGTTTGAGAGTATGACGATAATTTGCAAAAATCACACTTAGACTTGAAAACGGGCCGTTAAAGGGTGAAAACCCAAACCAGCCCCCAAACGACCCCGTAGGAGGCACGAACACCTCGCACGGGACCAATGTAACTTGTAGGAACTGACCGCGTAGTCCCAGGTCTCCCAGTTTGTGAGTATGACGATAATTTATAAAAATCACACTTAGACTTGAAAACAGGTCGTTAAAGGGTGAAAACCCAAACCAGCCCCAAACGACCCCGTAGGAGGCACGAACACCTCGCATGGGACCAATGTAACATATAGGAATTGACCGCGTAGTCCCGGGTCTCCCGATTTGAGAGTATGATGATAATTTTCAAAAATACACTTAGACATGAAAAAAGGCCGTTAAAGGGTGAAAACCCAAACCAGCCCCCAAAACAACCCCGTTGGAGGCACGAACACCTCGCACGGGACCAATGTAACTTGTAGGAACTGACCGTGTAGTCCCGGGTCTCCCGGTTTGAGAGTATGACGATAATATGCAAAAATCACACTTAGACTTGAAAACGGGTCGTTAAAGGGTGAAAACCCAAACCAGCCCCCAAATGACCCCGTAGGAGGCACGAACACCTCGCACGGGACCAATGTAACTTGTAGGAACTGACCGCGTAGTCCCGGGTCTCCCGGTTTGAGAGTATGACGATAATTTGCAAAAATCACACCTAGACTTGAAAACTGGCCGTTAAAGGGTGAAAACCCAAACCAGCCCCCAAACGACCCCGTAGGAGGCGCGAACACCTCGCACGGGACCAATGTAACTTATAGGAACTGACTGCGTAGTCCCGGGTCTCTCGGTTTGAGAGTATGACGATAATTTTCCAAAATCACAGTTAGACTTGAAAACGGGCCGTTAAAGGGTGAAAACCCAAACCAGCCCCCAAACGACCCCGTAGAAGGCACGAACACCTCGCACGGGACCTATGTAACTTGTAGGAACTGACCGCGTAGTCCCGGGTCTCCCGGTTTGAGAGTATGACGATAATTTGAAAAAATCACACTTAGACTTGAAAACAGGCCGTTAAAGGGTGAAAACCCAATCCAGCCCCCAAACGACCCCGTAGAAGGCGCGAAGACCTCGCACGGGACCAATGTTACTTGAAAGAACTGACCGCGTAGTCCCGGGTCTCCCGGTTTGAGAGTATGACGATAATTTGCAAAAATCACACTTAGACTTGAAAATAGGCCGTTAAAGGGTAAAAACCCAAACCAGCCCCAAACGACCCCGTAGGAGGCACAAACACCTCGCACGGGACCAATGTAACTTGTAGGAACTGACCGCGTAGTCCTGAGTCTCCCGATTTGAGAGTATGATAATAATTTTCAAAAATACACTTAGACATGAAAACAGGCTGTTAAAGGGTGAAAACCCAAACCAGCCCCCAAACAACCCCGTAGGAGGCACGAACAACTCGCACGGGACCAATGTAACTTGTAGGAACTGACCGCGTAGTCCCGGTTCTCCCAGTTTGAGAGTATGACGATAATTTGCAAAAATCACACTTAGACTTGAAAATAGGCCGTTAAAGGGTGAAAACCAAAACCAGCCCCCAAACGACCCCGTAGGAGGCACGAACACCTCGCACGGGACCAATGGAAATTGTTGGAACTGACCGCGTAGTCCCGGTTCTCCCGGTTTGAGAGTATGACAATAATTGGCAAAAATCACACTTAGACTTGAAAACGGGCTGTTAAAGAGTGAAAACCCAAACCAGCCCCCAAACGACCCCGTAGGAGGCGCGAACACCTCGCACGGGACCAATGTAACTTGTAGGAACTGACCGCGTAGTCCCAGGTCTCCCGGTTTGTGAGTATGACGATAATTTACAAAAATCACACTTAGACTTGAAAACAGGCCGTTAAAGGGTGAAAACCCAAACCAGCCCCCAAACGACCCCGTAGGAGGCACGAACACCTCGCACGGGACCAATGTAACTTGTAGGAACTGACCGCGTAGTCCTAGGTCTCCCGGTTTGAGAGTATGACGATAATTTGCAAAAATCACACTTAGACTTGAAAACAGGCCGTTAAAGGGTGAAAACCCAAACCAGCCCCCAAACGACCCCGTAGGAGGCACGAACACCTCGCACGGGACCAATGTAACTTGTAGGAACTGACCGCGTAGTCCCGGGTCTCCCGGTTTGAGAGTATGACGATAATTTGCAAAAATCACACTTAGACTTGAAAACAGGCCGTTAAAGGGTGAAAACCCAAACCAGCCCCCAAACGACCCCGTAGGAGGTGCGAACACCTCGCACGAGACCAATGTAACTTGTAGGAACTGACTGCGTAGTCCCGGGTCTCTCGGTTTGAGAGTATGACGATTATTTGCAAAAATCACAGTTAGACTTGAAAACGGGCCGTTAAAGGGTGAAAACCCAAACCAGCCCCCAAACGACCCCGTAGAAGGCACGAACACCTCGCACGGGACCTATGTAACTTGTAGGAACTGACTGCGTATTCCCGGGTCTCCCGGTTTGAGAGTATGATGATAATTTGCAAAAATCACACTTAGACTTGAAAACAGGCCGTTAAAGGGTGAAAACTCAAACCAGCCCCCAAACGACCCCGTAGGAGGCACGAACACCTCGCACGGGACCAATGTAACTTATAGGAACTGACCGCGTAGTCCCGGGTCTCCCGGTTTGAGAGTATGACGATAATTTGCAAAAATCACACTTAGACTTGAAAACAGGTCGTTAAATGGTGAAAACCAAAACCAGCCCCCAAACGACCCCGTAGGAGGCGCGAACACCTCGCACGGGACCAATGTAACTTATAGGAACTGACCGCGTAGTCCCGGGTCTCCCGGTTTGAGAGTATGACGATAATTAGCAAAAATCACACTTAGACTTGAAAACAGGCCGTTAAAGGGTAAAAACCCAAACCAGCCCCAAACGACCGCGTAGGAGGCACAAACACCTCGCACGGGACCAATGTAACTTGTAGGAACTGACTGCGTAGTCCTGGGTCTCCCGGTTTGAGAGTATGACGATAATTTGCAAAAATCACACTTAGACTTGAAAACAGGCCGTTAAAGGGTGAAAACCCAAACCAGCCCCCAAACGACCCCGTAGGAGGCACAAACACCTCACACGGGACCAATGTAACTTGTAGGAACTGACCGCGTAGTCCCGGGTCTCCCGGTTTGAGAGTATGACGATAATTTGCAAAAATCACACTTAGACTTGAAAACAGGCCGTTAAAGGGTGAAAACCCAAACCAGCCCCCAAACGACCCCGTAGGAGGCACAAACACCTCACACGGGACGAATGTAACTTGTAGGAACTGACCGCGTAGTCCCGGGTCTCCCGGTTTGAGAGTATGACGATAATTTGCAAAAATCACACTTAGACTTAAAAACGGGGCGTTAAAGGGTGAAAACCCAAACCAGCCCCCAAACGACCCCGTAGGAGGCACGAACACCTCGCACGTGACCAATGTAACTTGTAGGAACTGACCGTGTAGTCCCTGGTCTCCCGGTTTGATAGTATGATGATAATTTGCAAAAATCACACTTAGACTTGAAAACAGGCCGTTAAAGGGTGAAAACCAAAACCCGTCCGCAAACAACCCCGTAGGAGGCACGAACACCTCGCACGGGACCAATGTTACTTGAAAGAACTAACCGCGTAGTCCCGGGTCTCCCGGTTTGAGAGTATGACGATAATTAGCAAAAATCACACTTAGACTTGAAAATAGGCCGTTAAAGGGTAAAAACCCAAACCAGCCCCAAACGACCGCGTAGGAGGCACAAACACCTCGCACGGGACCAATGTAACTTGTAGGAACTGACTGCGTAGTCCTGGGTCTCCCGGTTTGAGAGTATGACGATAATTTGCAAAAATCACACTTAGACTTGAAAACGGGCCGTTAAAGGGTGAAAACCCAAACCAGCCCCCAAACGACCCCGTAGGAGGCACGAACACCTCGCACGGGACCAATGTAACTTGTAGGAACTGACCGCGTAGTCCCAGGTCTCCCAGTTTGTGAGTATGATGATAATTTATAAAAATCACACTTAGACTTGAAAACAGGCCGTTAAAGGGTGAAAACCCAAACCAGCCCCCAAACGACCCCGTAGGAGGCACGAACACCTCGCACGGGACCAATGTAACTTATAGGAACTGACCGAGTAGTCCCGGGTCTCCCGATTTGAGAGTATGACGATAATTTTTAAAAATACACTTAGACATGAAAACAGGCCGTTAAAGGGTGAAAACCCAAACCAGCCCACCAACAACCCCGTAGGAGGCACGAACACCTCGCACGGGACCAATGTAGCTTGTAGGAACTGACCGTGTAGTCCCGGGTCTCCCGGTTTGAGAGTATGATGATAATATGCAAAAATCACACTTAGACTTGAAAACGGGCCGTTAAAGGGTGAAAACCCAAACCAGCCCCCAAACGACCCCGTAGGAGGCACGAACACCTCGCACGGGACCAATGTAACTTGTAGGAACTGACCGCGTAGTCCCGGGTCTCCCGGTTTGAGAGTATGACGATAATTTGTAAAAATCACACCTAGACTTGAAAACAGGCCGTTAAAGGGTGAAAACCCAAACCAGCCCCCAAACGACCCCGTAGGAGGCGCGAACACCTCGCACGAGACCAATGTAACTTATAGGAACTGACTGCGTAGTCCCGGGTCTCTCGGTTTGAGAGTATGACGATAATTTGCCAAAATCACAGTTAGACTTGAAAACGGGCCGTTAAAGGGTGAAAACCCAAACCAGCCCCCAAACGACCCCGTAGAAGGCACGAACACCTCGCACGGGACCTATGTAACTTGTAGGAACTGACCGCGTAGTCCCGGGTCTCCCGGTTTGAGAGTATGACGATAATTTGCAAAAATCACACTTAGACTTGAAAACAGGCCGTTAAAGGGTGAAAACCCAATCCAGCCCCCAAACGACCCCGTAGAAGGCGCGAACACCTCGCACGGGACCAATGTTACTTGAAAGAACTGACCGCGTAGTCCCGGGTCTCCCGGTTTGAGAGTATGACGATAATTTGCAAAAATCACACTTAGACTTGAAAATAGGCCGTTAAAGGGTAAAAACCCAAACCAGCTCCAAACGACCCTGTAGGAGGCACAAACACCTCGCACGGGACCAATGTAACTTGTAGGAACTGACCGCGTAGTCCTGAGTCTCCCAGTTTGAGAGTATGATAATAATTTTCAAAAATACACTTAGACATGAAAACAGGCCGTTAAAGGGTGAAAACCCAAACCAGCCCCCAAACAACCCCGTAGGAGGCACGAACACCTCGCACGGGACCAATGTAACTTGTAGGAACTGACCGCGTAGTCCCGGTTCTCCCAGTTTGAGAGTATGACGATAATTTGAAAAAATCACACTTAGACGTGAAAACGGGCCGTTAAAGCGTGAAAACCAAAACCAGCCCCCAAACGACCCCGTAGGAGGCACGAACACCTCGCACGGGACCAATAAAAATTGTTGGAACTGACCGCGTAGTCTCGGTTCTCCCGGTTTGAGAGTATGACAATAATTTGCAAAAATCACACTTAGACTTGAAAACGGGCTGTTAAAGGGTGAAAACCCAAACCAGCCCCCAAACGACCCCGTAGGAGGCGCGAACACCTCGCACGGGACCAATGTAACTTGTAGGAACTGACCGCGTAGTCCCAGGTCTCCCGGTTTGAGAGTATGACGATAATTTACAAAAATCACACTTAGACTTGAAAACAGGCCGTTAAAGGGTGAAAACCCAAACCAGCCCCCAAACGACCCCGTAGGAGGCACGAACACCTCGCACGGGACCAATGTAACTTGTAGGAACTAACCGCGTAGTCCCGGGTCTCCCGGTTTGAGAGTATGACGATAATTTGCAAAAATCACACTTAGACTTGAAAACAGGTCGTTAAAGGGTGAAAACCCAAACCAGCCCCCAAACGACCCCGTAGGAGGCACGAACACCTCGCACGGGACCAATGTAACTTGTAGGAACTGACCGCGTAGTCCCGGGTCTCCCGGTTTGAGAGTATGACGATAATTTGTAAAAATCACACCTAGACTTGAAAACAGGCCGTTAAAGGGTGAAAACCCAAACCAGCCCCCAAACGACCCCGTAGGAGGCGCGAACACCTCGCACGAGACCAATGTAACTTATAGGAACTGACTGCGTAGTCCCGGGTCTCTCGGTTTGAGAGTATGACGATAATTTGCCAAAATCACAGTTAGACTTGAAAACGGGCCGTTAAAGGGTGAAAACCCAAACCAGCCCCCAAACGACCCCGTAGAAGGCACGAACACCTCGCACGGGACCTATGTAACTTGTAGGAACTGACCGCGTAGTCCCGGGTCTCCCGGTTTGAGAGTATGACGATAATTTGCAAAAATCACACTTAGACTTGAAAACAGGCCGTTAAAGGGTGAAAACCCAATCCAGCCCCCAAACGACCCCGTAGAAGGCGCGAACACCTCGCACGGGACCAATGTTACTTGAAAGAACTGACCGCGTAGTCCCGGGTCTCCCGGTTTGAGAGTATGACGATAATTTGCAAAAATCACACTTAGACTTGAAAATAGGCCGTTAAAGGGTAAAAACCCAAACCAGCTCCAAACGACCCTGTAGGAGGCACAAACACCTCGCACGGGACCAATGTAACTTGTAGGAACTGACCGCGTAGTCCTGAGTCTCCCAGTTTGAGAGTATGATAATAATTTTCAAAAATACACTTAGACATGAAAACAGGCCGTTAAAGGGTGAAAACCCAAACCAGCCCCCAAACAACCCCGTAGGAGGCACGAACACCTCGCACGGGACCAATGTAACTTGTAGGAACTGACCGCGTAGTCCCGGTTCTCCCAGTTTGAGAGTATGACGATAATTTGAAAAAATCACACTTAGACGTGAAAACGGGCCGTTAAAGCGTGAAAACCAAAACCAGCCCCCAAACGACCCCGTAGGAGGCACGAACACCTCGCACGGGACCAATAAAAATTGTTGGAACTGACCGCGTAGTCTCGGTTCTCCCGGTTTGAGAGTATGACAATAATTTGCAAAAATCACACTTAGACTTGAAAACGGGCTGTTAAAGGGTGAAAACCCAAACCAGCCCCCAAACGACCCCGTAGGAGGCGCGAACACCTCGCACGGGACCAATGTAACTTGTAGGAACTGACCGCGTAGTCCCAGGTCTCCCGGTTTGAGAGTATGACGATAATTTACAAAAATCACACTTAGACTTGAAAACAGGCCGTTAAAGGGTGAAAACCCAAACCAGCCCCCAAACGACCCCGTAGGAGGCACGAACACCTCGCACGGGACCAATGTAACTTGTAGGAACTGACCGCGTAGTCCCAGGTCTCCCGGTTTGAGAGTATGACGATAATTCTCAAAAATCACACTTAGACTTGAAAACAGGCCGTTAAAGAGTGAAAACCCAAACCAGCCCCCAAACGACCCCGTAGGAGGCACGAACACCTCGCACGGGACCAATGTAACTTGTAGGAACAGACCGTGTAGTCCCGGGTCTCCTGGTTTGAGAGTATGACAATAATTTACAAAAATCACACTTAGACTTGAAAACGGGCCGTTAAAGGGTGAAAACCCAAACCAGCCCCCAAACGACCCCGTAGGAGGCACGAACACCTCGCACGGGACCAATGTAACTTGTAGGAACTGACCGCGTAGTCCCGGGTCTCCCGGTTTGAGAGTATGACGATAATTTGCAAAAATCACACTTAGACTTGAAAACAGGCCGTTAAAGGGTGAAAACCCAAACCATCCCCCAAACGACCCCGTAGGAGGCACGGACACCTCGCACGGGACCAATGTAACTTGTAGGAACAGACCGTGTAGTCCCGGGTCTCCCGGTTTGAGAGTATGACAATAATTTGCAAAAATCACACTTAGACTTGAAAACGGGCCGCTAAAGGGTGAAAACCCAAACCAGCCCCCAAACGACCCCGTAGGAGGCACGAACACCTTGCACGGGACCAATGTAACTTGTAGGAACAGACCGTGTAGTACCGGGTCTCCCGGTTTGAGAGTATGACAATAATTTGCCAGAATCACACTTAGACTTGAAAACGGGCCGTTAAAGGGTGAAAACCCAAACCAGCCCCCAAACGACCCCGTAGGATGCACGAACACCTCGCACGGGACCAATGTAACTTGTAGGAACTGACCGCGTAGTCCCGGGTCTCCCGGTTTGAGAGTATGACGATAATTTGCAAAAATCACACCTAGACTTGAAAACAGGCCGTTAAAGGGTGAAAACCCAAACCAGCCCACAAACGACCCCGTAGAAGGCGCGAACACCTCGCACGGGACCAATGTAACTTGTAGGAACTGACTGCGTAGTCCCGGGTCTCTCGGTTTGAGAGTATGATGATAATTTGTGAAAATCACAGTTAGACTTGAAAACGGGCCGTTAAAGGGTGAAAACCCAAACCAGCCCCCAAACGACCCCGTAGAAGGCACGAACACCTCGCACGGGACCTATGTAACTTGTAGGAACTGACCGCGTAGTCCCGGGTCTCCCGGTTTGAGAGTATTACGATAATTTGTAAAAATCACACTTGGACTTTAAAACAGGCCGTTAAAGGGTGAAAACCCAAACCAGCCCCCAAACGAACCCGTAGGAGGCACGAACACCTCGCACGGGACCAATGTAACTTATAGGAACTGACCGCGTAGTCCCGGGTCTCCCGGTTTGAGAGTATGACGATAATTTGCAAAAATCACACTTAGATTTGAAAACAGGTCGTTAAATGGTGAAAACCCAAACCAGCCCCCAAACGACCCCGTAGGAGGCGCGAACACCTCGCACGGGACCATTGTAACTTATAGGAACTGACCGCGTAGTCTCGGGTCTCCCGGTTTGAGAGTATGACGATAATTTGTAAAAAGCACACTTAGACTTGAAAACAGGCCGTTAAAGGGTAAAAACCCAAACCAGCCCCAAACGACCGCGTAGGAGGCACAAACACCTCGCGCGGGACCAATGTAACTTTTAGGAACTGACCGCGTAGTCCCGAGTCTCCCGGTTTGAGAGTATGACGATAATTTGCAAAAATCACACTTAGACTTGAAAACAGGCCGTTAAAGGGTGAAAACCAAAACCATCCTCCAAACGACCCCATAGAAGGCGCGACCACCTCGCACGGGACCAATGTAACTTGTAGGAACTGACAGCGTAGTCCCGGGTCTCCCGGTTTGAGAGTATGACGATAATTTGTAAAAATCACACTTAGACTTGAAAACAGGCAGTTAAAGGGTGAAAACCCAAACCAGCAGCCAAACGACCCTGTAGAAGGCGCGGAGACCTCGCACGGGACCAATGTAAATTGTAGGAACTGACCGTGTAGTCCCGGGTCTCCCTGTTTGAGAGTATGACGATAATTTACAAAAATCACACTTAGACTTGAAAACAGGCCGTTAAAGGGTGGAAACCCAAACCAGCCCCCAAACGACGCCATAGGAGGCACGAACACCTCGCACGGGACCAATGTAACTTATAGGAACTGACCGCGTAGTCCCGGGTCTCCCGGTTTGAGAGTATGACGATAATTTGCAAATATCACACTTAGACTTGAAAATAGGCCGTTAAAGGGTGAAAACCCAAACCAGCCCCCAAACGACCCCGTAGAAGGCACGAACACCTCGCACGGGACCTATGTAACTTGTAGGAACTGACCGCGTAGTCCCGGGTCTCCCGGTTTGAGATTATGACGATAATTTGCAAAAATCACACTTGGACTTTAAAACAGGCCGTTAAAGGGTGAAAACCCAAACCAGCCCCCAAACGACCCCGTAGGAGGCACGAACACCTCGCACGGGACCAATGTAACTTATAGGAACTGACCGCGTAGTCCCGGGTCTCCCGGTTTGAGAGTATGACGATAATTTGCAAAAATCACACTTAGATTTGAAAACAGGTCGTTAAATGGTGAAAACCCAAACCAGCCCCCAAACGACCCCGTAGGAGGCGCGAACACCTCGCACGGGACCATTGTAACTTATAGGAACTGACCGCGTAGTCTCGGGTCTCCCGGTTTGAGAGTATGACGATAATTTGTAAAAAGCACACTTAGACTTGAAAACAGGCCGTTAAAGGGTAAAAACCCAAACCAGCCCCAAACGACCGCGTAGGAGGCACAAACACCTCGCGCGGGACCAATGTAACTTTTAGGAACTGACCGCGTAGTCCCGAGTCTCCCGGTTTGAGAGTATGACGATAATTTGCAAAAATCACACTTAGACTTGAAAACAGGCCGTTAAAGGGTGAAAACCAAAACCATCCTCCAAACGACCCCATAGAAGGCGCGACCACCTCGCACGGGACCAATGTAACTTGTAGGAACTGACAGCGTAGTCCCGGGTCTCCCGGTTTGAGAGTATGACGATAATTTGTAAAAATCACACTTAGACTTGAAAACAGGCAGTTAAAGGGTGAAAACCCAAACCAGCAGCCAAACGACCCTGTAGGAGGCGCGGAGACCTCGCACGGGACCAATGTAAATTGTAGGAACTGACCGTGTAGTCCCGGGTCTCCCTGTTTGAGAGTATGACGATAATTTGCAAAAATCACACTTAGACTTGAAAACAGGCCGTTAAAGGGTGGAAACCCAAACCAGCCCCCAAACGACGCCATAGGAGGCGCGACAACCTCGCACGGGACCAATGTAACTTGTAGGAACGGACTGCGTAGTACCGGGTCACCCGGTTTGAGAGTATGACGATAATTTGCAAAAATCACACTTAAACTTGAAAATAGGCCGTTAAAGAGTGAAAACCCAAAGCAGCCCCCAAACGACCCCGTAGGAGGCACGAACACCTCGCACGGGACCAATGTAACTTGTAGGAACTGACTGCGTAGTCCTGGGTCTCCCGGTTTGAGAGTATGACGATAATTTGCAAAAATCACACTTAGACTTGAAAACCGGCCGTTAAAGGGTGAAAACCCAAACCAGCCCCCAAACGACCCCGTAGGAGGCACAAACACCTCACACGGGACCAATGTAACTTGTAGGAACTGACCGCGTAGTCCCGGGTCTCCCGGTTTGAGAGTATGATGATAATTTGCAAAAATCACACTTAGACTTGAAAACAGGCCGTTAAAGGGTAAAAACCCAAACCAGCCCCCAAACGACCCCGTAGGAGGCACGAACACCTTGCACGGGACCAATGTAACTTGTAGGAACTGACCGCGTAGTCCCGGGTCTCCCTGTTTGATAGTATGACGATAATTTGAAAAATCACACTTAGACTTGAAAACGGGCTGTTAAAGGGTGAAAACCCAAACCAGCCCCCAAACGACCCCGTAGGAGGCACGAACACCTCGCACGGGACCAATGTAACTTGTAGGAACTGACCGTGTAGTCCCTGGTCTCCCGGTTTGATAGTATGATGATAATTTGCAAAAATCACACTTAGACTTGAAAACAGGGAGTTAAAGGGTGAAAACCAAAACCCGCCCGCAAACGACCCCGTAGGAGGCACGAACACCTCGCACGGGACCAATGTAAATTGTAGGAACTGACCGCGTAGTCCCGGGTCTCCCGGTTTGAGAGTATGACGATAATTTGCAAAAATCACACTTAGACTTGAAAACAGACCGTTAAAGGGTGAAACCCCAAACCAGCTTCCAAACGACCCCGTAGGAGGCCCGAACACCTCACACGGGACCAATGTAACTTGTAGGAACTGACCGCGTAGTCCCAGGTCTCCCAGTTTGTGAGTATGACGATAATTTATAAAAATCACACTTAGACTTGAAAACAGGCCGTTAAAGGGTGAAAACCCAAACCAACCCCAAACGACCCCGTAGGAGGCACGAACACCTCGCACGGGACCAATGTAACTTATAGGAACTGACCGCGTAGTCCCGGGTCTCCCGATTTGAGAGTATGACGATAATTTTCAAAAATACACTTAGACATGAAAACAGGCCGTTAAAGGGTGAAAACCCAAACCAGCCCCCAAACGACCCCGTAGGAGGCACGGACACCTCGCACGGGACCAATGTAACTTATAGGAACTGACCGCGTAGTCCCGAGTCTCCCGATTTGAGAGTATGACGATAATTTTCAAAAATACACTTAGACTTGAAAACAGGCCGTTAAAGGGTGAAAACCCAAACCAGCCCCCAAACAACCCCGTAGGAGGCGCGAACACCTCGCACGGGACCAATGTAACTTGTAGGAACTGACTGCGTAGTCCCGGGTCTCTCGGTTTGAGAGTATGACGATAATTTGCAAAAATCACAATTAGACTTGAAAACGGGCCGTTAAAGGGTGAAAACCCAAACCAGCTCCCAAACGACCCCGTAGAAGGCACGAACACCTCGCACGGGACCTATGTAACTTGTAGGAACTGACTGCGTATTCCCGGGTCTCCCTGTTTGAGAGTATGACGATAATTTGCAAAAATCACACTTAGACTTGAAAACAGGCCGTTAAAGGGTGGAAACCCAAACCAGCCCCCAAACTACGCCGTAGGAGGCACGAACACGTCGCACGGGACCAATGTAACTTGTAGGAACTGATCGCGTAGTACCGGGTCACCCGGTTTGAGAGTATGACGATAATTTGCAAAAATCACACTTAGACTTGAAAATAGGCCGTTAAAGAGTGAAAACCCAAACCAGCCCCCAAACGACCCCGTAGGAGGCACGAACACCTCGCACGGGACCAATGTAACTTGTAGGAACTGACTGCGTAGTCCTGGGTCTCCCGGTTTGAGAGTATGACGATAATTTGCAAAAATCACACTTAGACTTGAAAACAGGCCGTTAAAGGGTGAAAACCCAAACCAGCCCCCAAACGACCCCGTAGGAGGCACAAACACCTCACACGGGACCAATGTAACTTGTAGGAACTGACCGCATAGTCCCGGGTCTCCCGGTTTGAGAGTATGACGATAATTTGCAAAAATCACACTTAGACTTGAAAACAGGCCGTTAAAGGGTGAAAACCCAAACCATCCCCCAAACGACCCCGTAGGAGGCACAAACACCTCACACGGGACCAATGTAACTTGTAGGAACTGACCGCGTAGTCCCGGGTCTCCCGGTTTGAGAGTATGACGATAATTTGCAAAAATCACACTTAGACTTAAAAACGGGGCGTTAAAGGGTGAAAACCCAAACCAGCCCCCAAACGACCCCGTAGGAGGCACGAACACCTCGCACGTGACCAATGTAACTTGTAGGAACTGACCGTGTAGTCCCTGGTCTCCCGGTTTGATAGTATGACGATAATTTGCAAAAATCACACTTAGACTTGAAAACAGGCCATTAAAGGGTGAAAACCAAAACCCGCCCGCAAACGACCCCATAGGAGGCACGAACACCTCGCACGGGACCAATGTAAATTGTAGGAACTGACCGCGTAGTCCCGGGTCTCCCGGTTTGAGAGTATGACGATAATTTGCAAAAATCACACTTAGACTTGAAAACGGGCGGTTAAAGGGTGAAAACCCAAACCAGCCCCCAAACGACCCCGTAGGAGGCACGAACACCTCGCACGGGACCAATGTAACTTGTAGGAACTGACCGCGTAGTCCCAGGTCTCCCAGTTTGTGAGTATGACGACAATTTATAAAAATCACACTTAGACTTGAAAACAGGCCGTTAAAGGGTGAAAACCCAAACCAGCCCCCAAACGACCCCGTAGGAGGCACGAACACCTCGCATGGGACCAATGTAACTTATAGGAATTGACCGCGTAGTCCCGGGTCTCCCGATTTGAGAGTATGATGATAATTTTCAAAAATACACTTAGACATGAAAAAAGGCCGTTAAAGGGTGAAAACCCAAACCAGCCCCCAAACAACCCCGTAAGAGGCACGAACACCTCGCACGGGACCAATGTAACTTGTAGGAACTGACCGTGTAGTCCCGGGTCTCCCGGTTTGAGAGTATGACGATAATATGCAAAAATCACACTTAGACTTGAAAACGGGCCGTTAAAGGGTGAAAACCCAAACCAGCCCTCAAACGACCCCGTAGGAGGCACGAACACCTCGCACGGGACCAATGTAACACTTAGGAACTGACCGCGTAGTCCCGAGTCTCCCGGTTTGAGAGTATGACGATAATTTGCAAAAATCACACCTAGACTTGAAAACAGGCCGTTAAAGGGTGAAAACCCAAACCAGCCCCCAAACGACCCCGTAGGAGGCGCGAACACCTCGCACGGGACCAATGTAACTTATAGGAACTGACTGCGTAGTCCCGGGTCTCTCGGTTTGAGAGTATGACGATAATTTGCCAAAATCACAGTTAGACTTGAAAACGGGCCGTTAAAGGGTGTAAACCCAAACCAGCCCCCAAACGACCCCGTAGAAGGCACGAACACCTCGCACGGGACCAATGTAACTTATAGGAACTGACCGCGTAGTCCCGGGTCTCCCGATTTGAGAGTATGACGATAATTTTCAAAAATACACTTAGACATGAAAACAGGCCGTTAAAGGGTGAAAACCCAAACCAGCCCCCAAACGACCCCGTAGGAGGCACGGACACCTCGCACGGGACCAATGTAACTTATAGGAACTGACCGCGTAGTCCCGAGTCTCCCGATTTGAGAGTATGACGATAATTTTCAAAAATACACTTAGACTTGAAAACAGGCCGTTAAAGGGTGAAAACCCAAACCAGCCCCCAAACAACCCCGTAGGAGGCGCGAACACCTCGCACGGGACCAATGTAACTTGTAGGAACTGACTGCGTAGTCCCGGGTCTCTCGGTTTGAGAGTATGACGATAATTTGCAAAAATCACAATTAGACTTGAAAACGGGCCGTTAAAGGGTGAAAACCCAAACCAGCCCCCAAACGACCCCGTAGAAGGCACGAACACCTCGCACGGGACCTATGTAACTTGTAGGAACTGACTGCGTATTCCCGGGTCTCCCTGTTTGAGAGTATGACGATAATTTGCAAAAATCACACTTAGACTTGAAAACAGGCCGTTAAAGGGTGGAAACCCAAACCAGCCCCCAAACTACGCCGTAGGAGGCACGAACACGTCGCACGGGACCAATGTAACTTGTAGGAACTGATCGCGTAGTACCGGGTCACCCGGTTTGAGAGTATGACGATAATTTGCAAAAATCACACTTAGACTTGAAAATAGGCCGTTAAAGAGTGAAAACCCAAACCAGCCCCCAAACGACCCCGTAGGAGGCACGAACACCTCGCACGGGACCAATGTAACTTGTAGGAACTGACTGCGTAGTCCTGGGTCTCCCGGTTTGAGAGTATGACGATAATTTGCAAAAATCACACTTAGACTTGAAAACAGGCCGTTAAAGGGTGAAAACCCAAACCAGCCCCCAAACGACCCCGTAGGAGGCACAAACACCTCACACGGGACCAATGTAACTTGTAGGAACTGACCGCATAGTCCCGGGTCTCCCGGTTTGAGAGTATGACGATAATTTGCAAAAATCACACTTAGACTTGAAAACAGGCCGTTAAAGGGTGAAAACCCAAACCATCCCCCAAACGACCCCGTAGGAGGCACAAACACCTCACACGGGACCAATGTAACTTGTAGGAACTGACCGCGTAGTCCCGGGTCTCCCGGTTTGAGAGTATGACGATAATTTGCAAAAATCACACTTAGACTTAAAAACGGGGCGTTAAAGGGTGAAAACCCAAACCAGCCCCCAAACGACCCCGTAGGAGGCACGAACACCTCGCACGTGACCAATGTAACTTGTAGGAACTGACCGTGTAGTCCCTGGTCTCCCGGTTTGATAGTATGACGATAATTTGCAAAAATCACACTTAGACTTGAAAACAGGCCATTAAAGGGTGAAAACCAAAACCCGCCCGCAAACGACCCCATAGGAGGCACGAACACCTCGCACGGGACCAATGTAAATTGTAGGAACTGACCGCGTAGTCCCGGGTCTCCCGGTTTGAGAGTATGACGATAATTTGCAAAAATCACACTTAAACTTGAAAACGGGCCGTTAAAGGGTGAAAACCCAAACCAGCCCCCAAACGACCCCGTAGGAGGCACGAACACCTCGCACGGGACCAATGTAACTTGTAGGAACTGACCGCGTAGTCCCAGGTCTCCCAGTTTGTGAGTATGACGATAATTTATAAAAATCACACTTAGACTTGAAAACAGGCCGTTAAAGGGTGAAAACCCAAACCAGCCCCCAAACGACCCCGTAGGAGGCACGAACACCTCGCATGGGACCAATGTAACTTATAGGAATTGACCGCGTAGTCCCGGGTCTCCCGATTTGAGAGTATGATGATAATTTTCAAAAATACACTTAGACATGAAAAAAGGCCGTTAAAGGGTGAAAACCCAAACCGGCCCCCAAACAACCCCGTAAGAGGCACGAACACCTCGCACGGGACCAATGTAACTTGTAGGAACTGACCGTGTAGTCCCGGGTCTCCCGGTTTGAGAGTATGACGATAATATGCAAAAATCACACTTAGACTTGAAAACGGGCCGTTAAAGGGTGAAAACCCAAACCAGCCCTCAAACGACCCCGTAGGAGGCACGAACACCTCGCACGGGACCAATGTAACACTTAGGAACTGACCGCGTAGTCCCGAGTCTCCCGGTTTGAGAGTATGACGATAATTTGCAAAAATCACACCTAGACTTGAAAACAGGCCGTTAAAGGGTGAAAACCCAAACCAGCCCCCAAACGACCCCGTAGGAGGCGCGAACACCTCGCACGGGACCAATGTAACTTATAGGAACTGACTGCGTAGTCCCGGGTCTCTCGGTTTGAGAGTATGACGATAATTTGCCAAAATCACAGTTAGACTTGAAAACGGGCCGTTAAAGGGTGTAAACCCAAACCAGCCCCCAAACGACCCCGTAGAAGGCACGAACACCTCGCACGGGACCTATGTAACTTGTAGGAACTGACCGCGTAGTCCCGGGTCTCCCGGTTTGAGAGTATGACGATAATTTGCAAAAATCACACTTAGACTTGAAAACAGGCCGTTAAAGGGTGAAAACCCAATCCAGCCCCCAAACGACCCCGTAGAAAGCGCGAAGACCTCGCACGGGACCAATGTTACTTGAAAGAACTGACCGCGTAGTCCCGGGTCTCCCGGTTTGAGAGTATGACGATAATTTGCAAAAATCACACTTAGACTTGAAAATAGGCCGTTAAAGGGTAAAAACCCAAACCAGCCCCAAACGACCCCGTAGGAGGCACAAACACCTCGCACGGGACCAATGTAACTTGTAGGAACTGACCGCGTAGTCCTGAGTCTCCCGATTTGAGAGTATGATAATAATTTTCAAAAATACACTTAGACATGAAAACAGGCTGTTAAAGGGTGAAAATCCAAACCAGCCCCCAAACAACCCCGTAGGAGGCACGAACACCTCGCACGGGACCAATGTAACTTGTAGGAACTGACCGCGTAGTCCCGGTTCACCCAGTTTGAGAGTATGACGATAATTTGCAAAAATCACACTTAGACTTGAAAACAGGCCGTTAAAGGGTGAAAACCAAAACCAGCCCCCAAACGACCCCGTAGGAGGCACGAACACCTCGCACGGGACCAATGGAAATTGTTGGAACTGACCGCGTAGTCCCGGTTCTCCCGGTTTGAGAGTATGACAATAATTTGCAAAAATCACACTTAGACTTGAAAACGGGCTGTTAAAGGGTGAAAACCCAAACCAGTCCCCAAACGACCCCGTAGGAGGCGCGAACACCTCGCACGGGACCAATGTAACTTCTAGGAACTGACCGCGTAGTCCCAGGTCTCCCGGTTTGAGAGTATGACGATAATTTACAAAAATCACACTTAGACTTGAAAACAGGCCGTTAAAGGGTGAAAACCCAAACCAGCCCCCAAACGACCCCGTAGGAGGCACGAACACCTCGCACGGGACCAATGTAACTTGTAGGAACTGACCGCGTAGTCCTAGGTCTCCCGGTTTGAGAGTATGACAATAATTAGCAAAAATCACACTTAGACTTGAAAACAGGCCGTTAAAGAGTGAAAACCCAAACCAGCCCCCAAACGACCCCGTAGGAGGCACGAACACCTCGCACGGGACCAATGTAACTTGTTGGAACTGACCGCGTAGTCCCGGTTCTCCCGGTTTGAGAGTATGACAATAATTTGCAAAAATCACACTTAGACTTGAAAACGGGCTGTTAAAGGGTGAAAACCCAAACCAGTCACCAAACGACCCCGTAGGAGGCACGAACACCTCGCACGGGACCAATGTAACTTGTAGGAACTGACCGCGTAGTCCCGGGTCTCCCGGTTTGAGAGTATGACGATAATTTGCAAAAATCACACTTAGACTTGAAAACAGGCCGTTAAAGGGTGAAAACCCAAACCAGCCCCCAAACGACCCCGTAGGAGGCGCGAACACCTCGCACGGGACCAATGTAACTTGTAGGAACTGACTGCGTAGTCCCGGGTCTCTCGGTTTGAGAGTATGACGATAATTTGCAAAAATCACAGTTAGACTTGAAAACGGGCCGTTAAAGGGTGAAAACCCAAACCAGCCCCCAAATGACCCCGTAGAAGGCACGAACACCTCGCACGGGACCTATGTAACTTGTAGGAACTGACTGCGTATTCCCGGGTCTCCCGGTTTGAGAGTATGACGATAATTTGCAAAAATCACACTTAGACTTGAAAACAGGCCGTTGAAGGGTGAAAACTCAAACCAGCCCCCAAACGACCCCGTAGGAGGCACGAACACCTCGCACGGGACCAATGTAACTTATAGGAACTGACCGCGTAGTCCCGGGTCTCCCGGTTTGAGAGTATGACGATAATTTGCAAAAATCACACATAGACTTGAAAACAGGTCGTTAAATGGTGAAAACCAAAACCAGCCCCCAAACGACCCCGTAGGAGGCGCGAACACCTCGCACGGGACCAATGTAACTTATAGGAACTGACCGCGTAGTCCCGGGTCTCCCGGTTTGAGAGTATGACGATAATTAGCAAAAATCACACTTAGACTTGAAAACAGGCCGTTAAAGGGTAAAAACCCAAACCAGCCCCAAACGACCGCGTAGGAGGCACAAACACCTCGCACGGGACCAATGTAACTTGTAGGAACTGACTGCGTAGTCCTGGGTCTCCCGGTTTGAGAGTATGACGATAATTTGCAAAAATCACACTTAGACTTGAAAACAGGCCGTTAAAGGGTGAAAACCCAAACCAGCCCCCAAACGACCCCGTAGGAGGCACAAACACCTCACACGGGACCAATGTAACTTGTAGGAACTGACCGCGTAGTCCCGGGTCTCCCGGTTTGAGAGTATGACGATAATTTGCAAAAATCACACTTAGACTTGAAAACAGGCCATTAAAGGGTGAAAACCCAAACCAGCCCCCAAACGACCCCGTAGGAAGCACAAACACCTCACACGGGACCAATGTAACTTGTAGGAATTGACCGCGTAGTCCCGGGTCTCCCGGTTTGAGAGTATGACGATAATTTGCAAAAATCACACTTAGACTTGAAAACAGGCCGTTAAAGGGTGAAAACCCAAACCAGCCCCCAAACGACCCCGTAGGAGGCACAAACACCTCACACGGGACCAATGTAACTTGTAGGAATTGACCGCGTAGTCCCGGGTCTCCCGGTTTGAGAGTATGACGATAATTTGCAAAAATCACACTTGGACTTAAAAACGGGGCGTTAAAGGGTGAAAACCCAAACCAGCCCCCAAACGACCCCGTAGGAGGCACGAACACCTCGCACGTGACCAATGTAACTTGTAGGAACTGACCGTGTAGTCCCTGGTCTCCCGGTTTGATAGTATGACGATAATTTGCAAAAATCACACTTAGACTTGAAAACAGGCCGTTAAAGGGTGAAAACCAAAACCCGCCCACAAACGACCCCGTAGGAGGCACGAACACCTCGCACGGGACCAATGTTACTTGAAAGAACTGACCGCGTAGTCCCGGGTCTCCCGGTTTGAGAGTATGACGATAATTAGCAAAAATCACACTTAGACTTGAAAACAGGCCGTTAAAGGGTAAAAACCCAAACCAGCCCCAAACGACCGCGTAGGAGGCACAAACACCTCGCACGGGACCAATGTAACTTGTAGGAACTGACTGCGTAGTCCTGGGTCTCCCGGTTTGAGAGTATGACGATAATTTGCAAAAATCACACTTAGACTTGAAAACGGGCCGTTAAAGGGTGAAAACCCAAACCAGCCCCCAAACGACCCCGTAGGAGGCACGAACACCTCGCACGGGACCAATGTAACTTATAGGAACTGACCGAGTAGTCCCGGGTCTCCCGATTTGAGAGTATGACGATAATTTTCAAAAATACACTTAGACATGAAAACAGGTCGTTAAAGGGTGAAAACCCAAACCAGCCCCCAAACAACCCCGTAGGAGGCACGAACACCTCGCACGGGACCAATGTAACTTGTAGGAACTGACCGTGTAGTCCCGGGTCTCCCGGTTTGAGAGTATGACGATAATATGCAAAAATCACACTTAGACTTGAAAACGGGCCGTTAAAGGGTGAAAACCCAAACCAGCCCCCAAACGACCCCGTAGGAGGCACGAACACCTCGCACGGGACCAATGTAACTTGTAGGAACTGACTGCGTAGTCCCGGGTCTCTCGGTTTGAGAGTATGACGATAATTTACAAAAATCACAGTTAGACTTGAAAACGGGCCGTTAAAGGGTGAAAACCCAAACCAGCCCCCAAACGACCCCGTAGAAGGCACGAACACCTCGCACGGGACCTATGTAACTTGTAGGAACTGACTGCGTATTCCCGGGTCTCCCGGTTTGAGAGTATGATGATAATTTGCAAAAATCACACTTAGACTTGAAAATAGGCCGTTGAAGGGTGAAAACTCAAACCAGCCCCCAAACGACCCCGTAGGAGGCACGAACACCTCGCACGGGACCAACGTAACTTATAGGAACTGACCGCGTAGTCCTGGGTCTCCCGGTTTGAGAGTATGACGATAATTTGCAAAAATCACACTTAGACTTGAAAACAGGTCGTTAAATGGTGAAAACCAAAACCAGCCCCCAAACGACCCCGTAGGAGGCGCGAACACCTCGCACGGGACCAATGTAACTTATAGGAACTGACCGCGTAGTCCCGGGTCTCCCGGTTTGAGAGTATGACGATAATTAGCAAAAATCACACATAGACTTGAAAACAGGCCGTTAAAGGGTAAAAACCCAAACCAGCCCCAAACGACCGCGTAGGAGGCACAAACACCTCGCACGGGACCAATGTAACTTGTAGGAACTGACTGCGTAGTCCTGGGTCTCCCGGTTTGAGAGTATGACGATAATTTACAAAAATCACACTTAGACTTGAAAACAGGCCGTTAAAGGGTGAAAACCCAAACCAGCCCCCAAACGACCCCGTAGGAGGCACAAACACCTCACACGGGACCAATGTAACTTGTAGGAACTGACCGCGTAGTCCCGGGTCTCCCGGTTTGAGAGTATGACGATAATTTGCAAAAATCACACTTAGACTTGAAAACAGGCCGTTAAAGGGTGAAAACCCAAACCAGCCCCCAAACGACCCCGTAGGAGGCACAAACACCTCACACGGGACCAATGTAACTTGTAGGAACTGACCGTGTAGTCCCGGGTCTCCCGGTTTGAGAGTATGACGATAATTTGAAAAAATCACACTTAGACTTGAAAACGGGCCGTTAAAGGGTGAAAACCCAAACCAGCCCCCAAACGACCCCGTAGGAGGCACGAACACCTCGCACGTGACCAATGTAACTTGTAGGAACTGACCGTGTAGTCCCGGGTCTCCCGGTTTGATAGTATGACGATAATTTGCAAAAATCACACTTAGACTTGAAAACAGGCCGTTAAAGGGTGAAAACCCAAACCAGCCCCCAAACGACCCCGTAGGAGGCACGAACACCTCGCACGGGACCAATGTAACTTGTAGGAACTGACTGCGTAGTCCCGGGTCTCCCGGTGTGAGAGTATGACGATAATTTGCAAAAATCACAATTAGACTTGAAAACGGGCTGTTAAAGGGTGAAAACCCAAACCAGCCCCAAACGACCGCGTAGGAGGCACAAACACCTCGCACGGGACCAATGTAACTTGTAGGAACTGACTGCGTATTCCCGGGTCTCCCGGTTTGAGAGTATGACGATAATTTGCAAAAATCACACTTAGACTTGAAAACAGGCCGTTAAAGGGTGAAAACCCAAACCAGCCCCCAAACGACCCCGTAGGAGGCACGAACACCTCGCACGGGACCAATGTAACTTATAGGAACTGACCGCGTAGTCCCGGGTCTCCCGGTTTGAGAGTATGACGATAATTTGCAAAAATCACACTTAGACTTGAAAATAGGTCGTTAAATGGTGAAAACCAAAACCAGCCCCCAAACGACCCCGTAGGAGGCGCGAACACCTCGCACGGGACCAATGTAACTTATAGGAACTGACCGCGTAGTCCCGGGTCTCCCGGTTTGAGAGTATGACGATAATTAGCAAAAATCACACTTAGACTTGAAAACAGGCCGTTAAAGGGTAAAAACCCAAACCAGCCCCAAACGACCGCGTAGGAGGCACAAACACCTCGTACGGGACCAATGTAACCTGTAGGAACTGACTGCGTAGTCCTGGGTCTCCCGGATTGAGAGTATGACGATAATATGCAAAAATCACACTTAGACTTGAAAACGGGCCGTTAAAGGGTGAAAACACAAACCAGCCCCCAAACGACCCCGTAGGAGGCACGAACACCTCGCACGGGACCAATGTAACTTGTAGGAACTGACCGCGTAGTCCCGGGTCTCCCGGTTTGAGAGTATGACGATAATTTGCAAAAATCACACCTAGACTTGAAAACAGGCCGTTAAAGGGTGAAAACCAAAACCAGCCCCCAAACGACCCCGTAGGAGGCGCGAACACCTCGCACGGGACCAATGTAACTTATAGGAACTGACTGCGTAGTCCCGGGTCTCTCGGTTTGAGAGTATGACGATAATTTGCCAAAATCACAGTTAGACTTGAAAACGGGCCGTTAAAGGGTGAAAACCCAAACCAGCCCCCAAACGACCCCGTAGAAGGCACGAACACCTCGCACGGGACCTATGTAACTTGTAGGAACTGACCGCGTAGTCCCGGGTCTCCCGGTTTGAGAGTATGACGATAATTTGCAAAAATCACACTTAGACTTGAAAACAGGCTGTTAAAGGGTGAAAACCCAATCCAGCCCCCAAACGACCCCGTAGAAGGCGCGAACACCTCGCACGGGACCAATGTTACTTGAAAGAACTGACCGCGTAGTCCCGGGTCTCCCGGTTTGAGAGTATGACGATAATTTGCAAAAATCACACTTAGACTTGAAAATTGGCCGTTAAAGGGTAAAAACCCAAACCAGCTCCAAACGACCCCGTAGGAGGCACAAACACCTCGCACGGGACCAATGTAACTTGTAGGAACTGACCGCGTAGTCCTGAGTCTCCCGGTTTGAGAGTATGATAATAATTTTCAAAAATACACTTAGACATGAAAACAGGCCGTTAAAGGGTGAAAACCCAAACCAGCCCCCAAACAACCCCGTAGGAGGCACGAACACCTCGCACGGGACCAATGTAACTTGTAGGAACTGACCGCGTAGTCCCGGTTCTCCCAGTTTGAGAGTATGACGATAATTTGCAAAAATCACACTTAGACTTGAAAACAGGCCGTTAAAGGGTGAAAACCAAAACCAGCCCCCAAACGACCCCGTAGGAGGCACGAACACCTCGCACGGGACCAATAAAAATTGTTGGAACTGACCGCGTAGTCTCGGTTCTCCCGGTTTGAGAGTATGACAATAATTTGCAAAAATCACACTTAGACTTGAAAACGGGCTGTTAAAGGGTGAAAACCCAAGCCAGCCCCCAAACGACCCCGTAGGAGGCGCGAACACCTCGCACGGGACCAATGTAACTTGTAGGAACTGACCGCGTAGTCCCAGGTCTCCCGGTTTGAGAGTATGACAATAATTTACAAAAATCACACTTAGACTTGAAAACAGGCCGTTAAAGGGTGAAAACCCAAACCAGCCCCCAAACGACCCCGTAGGAGGCACGAACACCTCGCACGGGACCAATGTAACTTGTAGGAACTGACCGCGTAGTCCCAGGTCTCCCGGTTTGAGAGTATGACGATAATTTGTAAAAATCACACTTAGACTTGAAAACAGGCCGTTAAAGGGTGAAAACCCAAACTAGCCCCCAAACGACCCCGTAGGAGGCACGAACACCTCGCACGGGACCAATGTAACTTGTAGGAACAGACCGTGTAGTCCCGGGTCTCCCGGTTTGAGAGTATGATAATAATTTGCAAAAATCACACTTAGACTTGAAAACGGGCCGTTAAAGGGTGAAAACCCAAACCAGCCATCAAACGACCCCGTAGGAGGCACGAACACCTCGCACGGGACCAATGTAACTTGTAGGAACTGACCGCGTAGTCCCGGGTCTCCCGGTTTGAGAGTATGACGATAATTTGCAAAAATCACACTTAGACTTGAAAACAGGCCGTTAAAGGGTGAAAACCCAAACCATCCCCCAAACGACCCCGTAGGAGGCACGAACACCTCGCACGGGACCAATGTAACTTGTAGGAACAGACCGTGTAGTCCCGGGTCTCCCGGTTTGAGAGTATGACAATAATTTGCAAAAATCACACTTAGACTTGAAAACGGGCCGTTAAAGGGTGAAAACCCAAACCAGCCCCCAAACGACCCCGTAGGAGGCACGAACACCTCGCACGGGACCAATGTAACTTGTAGGAACAGACCGTGTAGTTCCAGGTCTCCCGGTTTGAGAGTATGACAATAATTTGCAAAAATCACACTTAGACTTGAAAACGGGCCGTTAAAGGGTGAAAACCCAAACCAGCCCCCAAACGACCCCGTAGGATGCACGAACACCTCGCACGGGACCAATGTAACTTGTAGGAACTGACCGCGTAGTCCCGGGTCTCCCGGTTTGAGAGTATGACGATAATTTGCAAAAATCACACCTAGACTTGAAAACAGGCCGTTAAAGGGTGAAAACCCAAACCAGCCCCCAAACGACCCCGCAGAAGGCGCGAACACCTCGCACGGGACCAATGTAACTTGTAGGAACTGACTGCGTAGTCCCGGGTCTCTCGGTTTGAGAGTATGATGATAATTTGTGAAAATCACAGTTAGACTTGAAAACGGGCCGTTAAAGGGTGAAAACCCAAACCAGCCCCCAAACGACCCCGTAGAAGGCACGAACACCTCGCACGGGACCAATGTAACTTGTAGGAACTGACCGCGTAGTCCCGGGTCTCCCGGTTTGAGAGTATGACGATAATTTGTAAAAATCACACTTGGACTTTAAAACAGGCCGTTAAAGGGTGAAAACCCAAACCAGCCCCCAAACGACCCCGTAGGAGGCGCGAACACCTCGCACGGGACCAATGTAACTTGTAGGAACTGACCGCGTAGTCCCGGGTCTCCCGGTTTGAGAGTATGACGATAATTTGCAAAAATCACACTTAGACTTGAAAATAGGCCGTTAAAGGGTGAAAACCCAAACCATCCCCCAAACGACGCCATAGGAGGTGCGACAACCTCGCACGGGACCAATGTAACTTGTAGGAACTGACCGCGTAGTCCCGGGTCTCCCGGTTTGAGAGTATGACGATAATTTGCAAAAATCACACTTAGACTTGAAAACAGGCCGTTAAAGGGTGAAAACCCAAACCAGCCCCCAAACGACCCCGTAGGATGCACGAACACCAATTAAATGTAACTTGTAGGAACTGACCGCGTAGTCCCGGGTCTCCCGGTTTGAGAGTATGACGATAATTTGCAAAAATCACACCTAGACTTGAAAATAGGCCGTTAAAGGGTGAAAACCCAAACCAGGCCCCAAACGACCCCGTAGAAGGCGCGAACACCTCGCACGGGACCAATGTAACTTGTAGGAACTGACCGCGTAGTCCCAGGTCTCCCGGTTTGAGAGTATGACGATAATTTACAAAAATCACACTTAGACTTGAAAACAGGCCGTTAAAGGGTGAAAACCCAAACCAGCCCCCAAACGACCCCGTAGGAGGCACGAACACCTCGCACGGGACCAATGAAACTTGTAGGAACTGACCGCGTAGTCCTAGGTCTCCCGGTTTGAGAGTATGACGATAATTTGCAAAAATCACGCTTAGACTTGAAAACAGGCCGTTAAAGAGTGAAAACCCAAACCAGCCCCCAAACGACCCCGTAGGAGGCACGAACACCTCGCACGGGACCAATGTAACTTGTAGGAACTGACCGTGTAGTCCCGGGTCTCCCGGTTTGAGAGTATGACAATAATTTGCAAAAATCACACTTAGACTTGAAAACGGGCCGTTAAAGGGTGAAAACCCAAACCAGCCCCCAAATGACCCCGTAGGAGGCACGAACACCTCGCACGGGACCAATGTAACTTGTAGGAACTGACCGCGTAGTCCCGGGTCTCCCGGTTTGAGAGTATGACGATAATTTGCAAAAATCACACTTAGACTTGAAAACAGGCCGTTAAAGGGTGAAAACCCAAACCAGCCCCCAAACGACCCCGTAGGAGGCGCGAACACCTCGCACGGGACCAATGTAACTTGTAGGAACTGACTGCGTAGTCCCGGGTCTCTCGGTTTGAGAGTATGATGATAATTTGCAAAAATCACAGTTAGACTTGAAAACGGGCCGTTAAAGGGTGAAAACCCAAACCAGCCCCCAAACGACCCCGTAGAAGGCACGAACACCTCGCACGGGACCTATGTAACTTGTAGGAACTGACTGCGTATTCCCAGGTCTCCCGGTTTGAGAGTATGACGATAATTTGCAAAAATCACACTTAGACTTGAAAACAGGCCGTTAAAGTGTGAAAACTCAAACCAGCCCCCAAACGACCCCGTAGGAGGCACGAACACCTCGCACGGGACCAATGTAACTTATAGGAACTGACCGCGTAGTCCCGGGTCTCCCGGTTTGAGAGTATGACGATAATTTGCAAAAATCACACTTAGACTTGAAAACAGGTCGTTAAATGGTGAAAACCAAAACCAGCCCCCAAACGACCCCGTAGGAGGCGCGAACACCTCGCACGGGACCAATGTAACTTATAGGAACTGACCGCGTAGTCCCGGGTCTCCCGGTTTGAGAGTATGACAATAATTTGCAAAAATCACACTTAGACTTGAAAACGGGCCGTTAAAGGGTGAAAACCCAAACCAGCCCCCAAATGACCCCGTAGGAGGCACGAACACCTCGCACGGGACCAATGTAACTTGTAGGAACTGACCGCGTAGTCCCGGGTCTCCCGGTTTGAGAGTATGACGATAATTTGCAAAAATCACACTTAGACTTGAAAACAGGCCGTTAAAGGGTGAAAACCCAAACCAGCCCCCAAACGACCCCGTAGGAGGCGCGAACACCTCGCACGGGACCAATGTAACTTGTAGGAACTGACTGCGTAGTCCCGGGTCTCTCGGTTTGAGAGTATGATGATAATTTGCAAAAATCACAGTTAGACTTGAAAACGGGCCGTTAAAGGGTGAAAACCCAAACCAGCCCCCAAACGACCCCGTAGAAGGCACGAACACCTCGCACGGGACCTATGTAACTTGTAGGAACTGACTGCGTATTCCCAGGTCTCCCGGTTTGAGAGTATGACGATAATTTGCAAAAATCACACTTAGACTTGAAAACAGGCCGTTAAAGTGTGAAAACTCAAACCAGCCCCCAAACGACCCCGTAGGAGGCACGAACACCTCGCACGGGACCAATGTAACTTATAGGAACTGACCGCGTAGTCCCGGGTCTCCCGGTTTGAGAGTATGACGATAATTTGCAAAAATCACACTTAGACTTGAAAACAGGTCGTTAAATGGTGAAAACCAAAACCAGCCCCCAAACGACCCCGTAGGAGGCGCGAACACCTCGCACGGGACCAATGTAACTTATAGGAACTGACCCCGTAATCCCGGGTCTCCCGGTTTGAGAGTATGACGATAATTAGCAAAAATCACACTTAGACTTGAAAACAGGCCGTTAAAGGGTAAAAACCCAAACCAGCCCCAAACGACCGCGTAGGAGGCACAAACACCTCGCACGGGACCAATGTAACTTGTAGGAACTGACTGCGTAGTCCTGGGTCTCCCGGTTTGAGAGTATGACGATAATTTGCAAAAATCACACTTAGACTTGAAAACAGGCCGTTAAAGGGTGAAAACCCAAACCAGCCCCCAAACGACCCCGTAGGAGGCACAAACACCTCACACGGGACCAATGCAACTTGTAGGAACTGACCGCGTAGTCCCGGGTCTCCCGGTTTGAGAGTATGACGATAATTTGCAAAAATCACACTTAGACTTGAAAACAGGCCGTTAAAGGGTGAAAACCCAAACCAGCCCCCAAACGACCCCGTAGGAGGCACAAACACCTCACACGGGACCAATGTAACTTGTAGGAACTGACCGCGTAGTCCCGGGTCTCCCGGTTTGAGAGTATGACGATAATTTGCAAAAATCACACTTAGACTTAAAAACGGGGCGTTAAAGGGTGAAAACCCAAACCAGCCCCCAAACGACCCCGTAGGAGGCACGAACACCTCGCACGTGACCAATGTAACTTGTAGGAACTGACCGTGTAGTCCCTCGTCTCCCGCTTTGATAGTATGACGATAATTTGCAAAAATCACACTTAGACTTGAAAACAGGCCGTTAAAGGGTAAAAACCCAAACCAGCCCCAAACGACCGCGTAGGAGGCACAAACACCTCGCACGGGACCAATGTAACTTGTAGGAACTGACTGCGTAGTCCTGGGTCTCCCGGTTTGAGAGTATGACGATAATTTGCAAAAATCACAATTAGACTTGAAAACGGGCCGTTAAAGGGTGAAAACCCAAACCAGCCCCCAAACGACCCCGTAGGAGGCACGAACACCTCGCACGGGACCAATGTAACTTTCAGGAACTGACCGCGTAGTCCCAAGTCTCCCAGTTTGTGAGTATGACGATAATTTATAAAAATCACACTTACACTTGAAAACAGGCCGTTAAAGGGTGAAAACCCAAACCAGCCCCCAAACGACCCCGTAGGAGGCACGAACACCTCGCACGGGACCAATGTAACTTATAGGATATGACCGAGTAGTCCCGGGTCTCCCGATTTGAGAGTATGACGATAATTTTCAAAAATACACTTAGACATGAAAACAGGCCGTTAAAGGGTGAAAACCCAAACCAGCCCCCAAACAACCCCGTAGGAGGCACGAACACCTCGCACGGGACCAATGTAACTTGTAGGAACTGACCGTGTAGTCCCGGGTCTCCCGGTTTGAGAGTATGACGATAATATGCAAAAATCACACTTAGACTTGAAAACGGGCCGTTAAAGGGTGAAAACCCAAACCAGCCCCCAAACGACCCCGTAGGAGGCACGAACACCTCGCACGGGACCAATGTAACTTGTAGGAACTGACCGCGTAGTCCCGGGTCTCCCGGTTTGAGAGTATGACGATAATTTGCAAAAATCACACCTAGACTTGAAAACAGGCCGTTAAAGGGTGAAAACCCAAACCAGCCCCCAAACGACCCCGTAGGAGGCGCGAACACCTCGCACGGGACCAATGTAACTTATAGGAACTGACTGCGTAGTCCCGGGTCTCTCGGTTTGAGAGTATGACGATAATTTGCCAAAATCACAGTTAGACTTGAAAACGGGCCGTTAAAGGGTGAAAACCCAAACCAGCCCCCAAACGACCCCGTAGAAGGCACGAACACCTCGCACGGGACCTATGTAACTTGTAGGAACTGACCGCGTAGTCCCGGGTCTCCCGGTTTGAGAGTATGACGATAATTTGCAAAAATCACACTTAGACTTGAAAACAGGCCGTTAAAGGGTGAAAACCCAATCCAGCCCCCAAACGACCCCGTAGAAGGCGCGAACACCTCGCACGGGACCAATGTTACTTGAAAGAACTGACCGCGTAGTCCCGGGTCTCCCGGTTTGAGAGTATGACGATAATTTGCAAAAATCACACTTAGACTTGAAAATAGGCCGTTAAAGGGTAAAAACCCAAACCAGCTCCAAACGACCCCGTAGGAGGCACAAACACCTCGCACGGGACCAATGTAACTTGTAGGAACTGACCGCGTAGTCCTGAGTCTCCCGGTTTGAGAGTATGATAATAATTTTCAAAAATACACTTAGACATGAAAACAGGCCGTTAAAGGGTGAAAACCCAAACCAGCCCCCAAACAACCCCGTAGGAGGCACGAACACCTCGCACGGGACCAATGTAACTTGTAGGAACTGACCGCGTAGTCCCGGTTCTCCCAGTTTGAGAGTATGACGATAATTTGCAAAAATCACACTTAGACTTGAAAACAGGCCGTTAAAGGGTGAAAACCAAAACCAACCCCCAAACGACCCCGTAGGAGGCACGAACACCTCGCACGGGACCAATAAAAATTGTTGGAACTGGCCGCGTAGTCTCGGTTCTCCCGGTTTGAGAGTATGACAATAATTTGCAAAAATCACACTTAGACTTGAAAACAGGCCGTTAAAGGGTGAAAACCCAAACCAGCCCCCAAACGACCCCGTAGGAGGCACGAACACCTCGCACGGGACCAATGTAACTTGTAGGAACTGACTGCGTAGTCCTGGGTCTCCCGGTTTGAGAGTATGACGATAATTTGCAAAAATCACACTTAGACTTGAAAACAGGCCGTTAAAGGGTGAAAACTCAAACCAGCCCCCAAACGACCCCGTAGGAGGCACAAACACCTCACACGGGACCAATGTAACTTGTAGGAACTGACCGCGTAGTCCCGGGTCTCCCGGTTTGAGAGTATGACGATAATTTGCAAAAATCACACTTAGACTTAAAAACGGGGCGTTAAAGGGTGAAAACCCAAACCAGCCCCCAAACGACCCCGTAGGAGGCACGAACACCTCGCACGTGACCAATGTAACTTGTAGGAACTGACCGTGTAGTCCCTCGTCTCCCGCTTTGATAGTATGACAATAATTTGCAAAAATCACACTTAGACTTGAAAACAGGCCGTTAAAGTGTGAAAACCAAAACCCGCCCGCAAATGACCCCGTAGGAGGCACGAACACCTCGCACGGGACCAATGTTACTTGAAAGAACTGACCGCGTAGTCCCGGGTCTCCCGGTTTGAGAGTATGACGATAATTAGCAAAAATCACACTTAGACTTGAAAACAGGCCGTTAAAGGGTAAAAACCCAAACCAACCCCAAACGACCGCGTAGGAGGCACAAACACCTCGCACGGGACCAATGTAACTTATAGGAACTGACTGCGTAGTCCTGGGTCTCCCGGTTTGAGAGTATGACGATAATTTGCAAAAATCACAATTAGACTTGAAAACGGGCCGTTAAAGGGTGAAATCCCAAACCAGCCCCCAAACGACCCCGTAGGAGGCACGAACACCTCGCACGAGACCAATGTAACTTTCAGGAACTGACCGCGTAGTCCCAGGTCTCCCAGTTTGTGAGTATGACGATAATTTATAAAAATCACACTTAGACTTGAAAACAGGCCGTTAAAGGGTGAAAACCCAAACCAGCCCCCAAACGACCCCGTAGGAGGCACGAACACCTCGCACGGGACCAATGTAACTTATAGGATATGACCGAGTAGTCCCGGGTCTCCCGATTTGAGAGTATGACGATAATTTTCAAAAATACACTTAGACATGAAAACAGGCCGTTAAAGGGTGAAAACCCAAACCAGCCCCCAAACGACCCCGTAGAAGGCACGAACACCTCGCACGGGACCTATGTAACTTGTAGGAACTGACCGTGTAGTCCCGGGTCTCCCGGTTTGAGAGTATGACGATAATATGCAAAAATCACACTTAGACTTGAAAACGGGCCGTTAAAGGGTGAAAACCCAAACCAGCCCCCAAACGACCCCGTAGGAGGCACGAACACCTCGCACGGGACCAATGTAACTTGTAGGAACTGACCGCGTAGTCCCGGGTCTCCCGGTTTGAGAGTATGACGATAATTTGCAAAAATCACACCTAGACTTGAAAACAGGCCGTTAAAGGGTGAAAACCCAAACCAGCCCCCAAACGACCCCGTAGGAGGCGCGAACACCTCGCACGGGACCAATGTAACTTATAGGAACTGACTGCGTAGTCCCGGGTCTCTCGGTTTGAGAGTATGACGATAATTTGCCAAAATCACAGTTAGACTTGAAAACGGGCCGTTAAAGGGTGAAAACCCAAACCAGCCCCCAAACGACCCCGTAGAAGGCACGAACACCTCGCACGGGACCTATGTAACTTGTAGGAACTGACCGCGTAGTCCCGGGTCTCCCGGTTTGAGAGTATGACGATAATTTGCAAAAATCACACTTAGACTTGAAAACAGGCCGTTAAAGGGTGAAAACCCAATCCAGCCCCCAAACTACCCCGTAGAAGGCGCGAACACCTCGCACGGGACCAATGTTACTCGAAAGAACTGACCGCGTAGTCCCGGGTCTCCCGGTTTGAGAGTATGACGATAATTTGCAAAAATCACACTTAGACTTGAAAATAGGCCGTTAAAGGGTAAAAACCCAAACCAGCTCCAAACGACCCCGTAGGAGGCACAAACACCTCGCACGGGACCAATGTAACTTGTAGGAACTGACCGCGTAGTCCTGAGTCTCCCGGTTTGAGAGTATGATAATAATTTTTAAAAATACACTTAGACATGAAAACAGGCCGTTAAAGGGTGAAAACCCAAACCAGCCCCCAAACAACCCCGTAGGAGGCACGAACACCTCGCACGGGACCAATGTAACTTGTAGGAACTGACCGCATAGTCCCGGTTCTCCCAGTTTGAGAGTATGACGATAATTTGCAAAAATCACACTTAGACTTGAAAACAGGCCGTTAAAGGGTGAAAACCAAAACCAGCCCCCAAACGACCCCGTAGGAGGCACGAACACCTCGCACGGGACCAATAAAAATTGTTGGAACTGGCCGCGTAGTCTCGGTTCTCCCGGTTTGAGAGTATGACAATAATCTGCAAAAATCACACTTAGACTTGAAAACAGGCCGTTAAAGGGTGAAAACCCAAACCAGCCCCCAAACGACCCCGTAGGAGGCACGAACACCTCGCACGGGACCAATGTAACTTGTAGGAACTGACCGCGTAGTCCCAGGTCTCCCGGTTTGAGAGTATGACGATAATTTCCAAAAATCACACTTAGACTTGAAAACAGGCCGTTAAAGGGTGAAAACCCAAACCAGCCCCCAAACGACCCCGTAGGAGGCACGAACACCTCGCACGGGACCAATGTAACTTGTAGGAACAGACCGTGTAGTCCCGGGTCTCCCGATTTGAGAGTATGACAATAATTTGCAAAAATCACACTTAGACTTGAAAACGGGCCGTTAAAGGGTGAAAACCCAAACCAGCCCCCAAACGACCCCGTAGGAGGCACGAACACCTCGCACGGGACCAATAAAAATTGTTGGAACTGACCGCGTAGTCCCAGGTCTCCCGGTTTGAGAGTATGACGATAATTTACAAAAATCACACTTAGACTTGAAAACAGGCCGTTAAAGGGTGAAAACCCAAACCAGCCCCCAAACGACCCCGTAGGAGGCACGAACACCTCGCACGGGACCAATGTAACTTGTAGGAACTGACCGCGTAGTCCCAGGTCTCCCGGTTTGAGAGTATGACGATAATTTGCAAAAATCACACTTAGACTTGAAAAACAGGCCCTTAAAGGGTGAAAACCCAAACCAGCCCCCAAACGACCCCGTAGGAGGCACGAACACCTCGCACGGGACCAATGTAACTTGTAGGAACAAACCGTGTAGTCCCGGGTCTCCCGATTTGAGAGTATGACAATAATTTGCAAAAATCACACTTAGACTTGAAAACGGGCCGTTAAAGGGTGAAAACCCAAACCAGCCCCCAAACGACCCCGTAGGAGGCACGAACACCTCGCACGGGACCAATGTAACTTGTAGGAACTGACCGCGTAGTCCCGGGTCTCCCGGTTTGAGAGTATGACGATAATTTGCAAAAATCAGACTTAGACTTGAAAACAGGCCATTAAAGGGTGAAAACCCAAACCATCCCCCAAACGACCCCGTAGGAGGCACGAACACCTCGCACGGGACCAATGTAACTTGTAGGAACAGACCGTGTAGTCCCGGGTCTCCCGGTTTGAGAGTATGACACTAATTTGCAAAAATCACACTTAGACTTGAAAAAGGGCCGTTAAAGGGTGAAAACCCAAACCAGCCCCCAAACGACCCTGTAGGAGGCACGAACACCTCGCACGGGACCAATGTAACTTGTAGGAACAGACCGTGTAGTCCCAGGTCTCCCGGTTTGAGAGTATGACAATAATTTGAAAAAATCACACTTAGACTTGAAAACGGGTCGTTAAAGGGTGAAAACCCAAACCAGCCCCCAAACGACCCCGTAGGATGCACGAACACCTCGCACGGGACCAATGTAACTTGTAGGAACTGACCGCGTAGTCCCGGGTCTCCCGGTTTGAGAGTATGACGATAATTTGCAAAAATCACACCTAGACTTGAAAACAGGCCGTTAAAGGGTGAAAACCCAAACCAGCCCCCAAACGACCCCGTAGAAGGCGCGAACACCTCGCACGGGACCAATGTAACTTGTAGGAACTGACTGCGTAGTCCCGGGTCTCTCGGTTTGAGAGTATGACGATAATTTGCAAAAATCACACTTAGACTTGAAAATAGGCCGTTAAAGAGTGAAAACCCAAAGCAGCCCCCAAACGACCCCGTAGGAGGCACGAACACCTCGCACGGGACCAATGTAACTTATAGGAGCTGACCGCGTAGTCCCGGGTCTCCCGGTTTGAGAGTATGACGATAATTTGCAAAAATCACACTTAGACTTGAAAATAGGCCGTTAAAGGGTGAAAACCCAAACCATCCCCCAAACGACGCCATAGGAGGCGCGACAACCTCGCACGGGACCAATGTAACTTGTAGGAACTGACCGCGTAGTCCCGGGTCTCCCGGTTTGAGAGTATGACGATAATTTGCAAAAATCACACTTAGACTTGAAAACAGGCCGTTAAAGGGTAAAAACCCAAACCAGCCCCCAAACGACCCCGTAGGATGCACGAACACCTCGCACGGGGCCAATGTACCTTGTAGGAACTGACCGCGTAGTCCCGGGTCTCCCGGTTTGAGAGTATGACGATAATTTGCAAAAATCACACCTAGACTTGAAAATAGGCCGTTAAAGGGTGAAAACCCAAACCAGCCCCTAAACGACCCCGTAGAAGGCGCGAACACCTCGCACGGGACCAATGTAACTTGTAGGAACTGACTGCGTAGTCCCAGGTCTCTCGGTTTGAGAGTATGATGATAGTTTGTGAAAATCACAGTTAGACTTGAAAACGGGCCGTTAAAGGGTGAAAACCCAAACCAGCCCCCAAACGACCCCGTAGAAGGCATGAACACCTCGCACGGGACCTATGTAACTTGTAGGAACTGACCGCGTAGTCCCGGGTCTCCCGGTTTGAGAGTATGACGATAATTTGCAAAAATCACACTTGGACTTTAAAACAGGCCGTTAAAGGTTGAAAACCCAAACCAGCCCCCAAACGACCCCGTAGGAGGCTCGAACACCTCGCACGGGACCAATGTAACTTATAGGAACTGACCGCGTAGTCCCGGGTCTCCCGGTTTGAGAGTATGATGATAATTTGCAAAAATCACACTTAGACTTGAAAACAGGTCGTTAAATGGTGAAAACCCAAACCAGCCCCCAAACGACCCCGTAGGAGGCGCGAACACCTCGCACGAGACCAATGTAACTTATAGGAACTGACCGCGTAGTCTCGGGTCTCCCGGTTTGAGAGTATGACGATAATTTGTAAAAAGCACACTTAGACTTGAAAACAGGCCGTTAAAGGGTAAAAACCCAAACCAGCCCCAAACGACCGCGTAGGAGGCACAAACACCTCGCGCGGGACCAATGTAACTTTTAGGAACTGACCGCGTAGTCCCGAGTCTCCCGGTTTGAGAGTATGACGATAATTTACAAAAATCACACTTAGACTTGAAAACAGGCCGTTAAAGGGTGAAAACCAAAACCATCCTCCAAACGACCCCATAGAAGGCGCGACCACCTCGCACGGGACCAATGTAACTTGTAGGAACTGACAGCGTAGTCCCGGGTCTCCCGGTTTGAGAGTATGACGATAATTTGTAAAAATCACACTTAGACTTGAAAACAGGCAGTTAAAGGGTGAAAACCCAAACCAGCAGCCAAACGACCCTGTAGGAGGCGCGGAGACCTCGCACGGGACCAATGTAAATTGTAGGAACTGACCGTGTAGTCCCGGGTCTCCCTGTTTGAGAGTATGACGATAATTTGCAAAAATCACACTTAGACTTGAAAACAGGCCGTTAAAGGGTGGAAACCCAAACCAGCCCCCAAACTACGCCGTAGGAGGCACGAACACGTCGCACGGGACCAATGTAACTTGTAGGAACTAATCGCGTAGTACCGGGTCACCCGGTTTGAGAGTATGACGATAATTTGCAAAAATCACACTTAAACTTGAAAATAGGCCGTTAAAGAGTGAAAACCCAAAGCAGCCCCCAAACGACCCCGTAGGAGGCACGAACACCTCGCACGGGACCAATGTAACTTGTAGGAACTGACTGCGTAGTCCTGGGTCTCCCGGTTTGAGAGTATGACGATAATTTGCAAAAATCACACTTAGACTTGAAAATAGGCCGTTAAAGGGTGAAAACCCAAACCAGCCTCCAAACGACCCCGTAGGAGGCACAAACACCTCACACGGGACCAATGTAACTTGTAGGAACTGACCGCGTAGTCCCGGGTCTCCCGGTTTGAGAGTATGATGATAATTTGCAAAAATCACACTTAGACTTGAAAACAGGCCGTTAAAGGGTAAAAACCCAAACCAGCCCCCAAACGACCCCGTAGGAGGCACGAACACCTCGCACGGGACCAATGTAACTTGTAGGAACTGACCGCGTAGTCTCGGGTCTCCCTGTTTGATAGTATGATGATAATTTGAAAAATTACACTTAGACTTGAAAACGGGCTGTTAAAGGGTGAAAACCCAAACCAGCCCCCAAACGACCCCGTAGGAGGCACGAACACCTCGCACGGGACCAATGTAACTTGTAGGAACTGACCGCGTAGTCCCAGGTCTCCCGGTTTGAGAGTATGACGATAATTTTCAAAAATCACACTTAGACTTGAAAACAGGCCGTTAAAGGGTGAAAACCCAAACCAGCCCCCAAACGACCCCGTAGGAGGCACGAACACCTCGCACGGGACCAATGTAACTTGTAGGAACTGACCGCATAGTCCCGGGTCTCCCGGTTTGAGAGTATGACGATAATTTGCAAAAATCACACTTAGACTTGAAAACAGGCCGTTAAAGGGTGAAAACCCAATCCAGCCCCCAAACGACCCCGTAGAACGCGCGAACACCTCGCACGGGACCAATGTTACTTGAAAGAACTGACCGCGTAGTCCCGGGTCTCCCGGTTTTAAAGTATGATGATAATTTGCAAAAATAACACTTAGACTTGAAAACGGGCCGTTAAAGGGTGAAAACCCAAACCAGCCCCCAAACGACCCCGTAGGAGGCACGAACACCTCGCACGGGACCAATGTAACTTGTAGGAACTGACTGCGTAGTCCCAGGTCTCCCAGTTTGTGAGTATGACGATAATTTATAAAAATCACACTTAGACTTGAAAACAGGCCGTTAAAGGGTGAAAACCCAAACCAACCCCCAAACGACCCCGTAGGAGGCACGAACACCTCGCACGGGACCAATGTAACTTATAGGAACTGACCGCGTAGTCCCGGGTCTCCCGATTTGAGAGTATGATGATAATTTTCAAAAATACACTTAGACATGAAAACAGGCCGTTAAAGGGTGAAAACCCAAACCAGCCCCCAAACGACCCCGTAGGAGGCACGGACACCTCGCACGGGACCAATGTAACTTATAGGAACTGACCGTGTAGTCCCGAGTCTCCCGATTTGAGAGTATGACGATAATTTTCAAAAATACACTTAGACTTGAAAACAGGCCGTTAAAGGGTGAAAACCCAAACCAGCACCCAAACGACCCCGTAGGAGGCGCGAACACCTCGCACGGGACCAATGTAACTTGTAGGAACTGACTGCGTAGTCCCGGGTCTCTCGGTTTGAGAGTATGACGATAATTTGCAAAAATCAAAGTTAGACTTGAAAACGGGCCGTTAAAGGGTGAAAACCCAAACCAGCCCCCAAACGACCCCGTAGAAGGCACGAACACCTCGCACGGGACCTATGTAACTTGTAGGAACTGACTGCGTATTCCCGGGTCTCTCGGTTTGAGAGTATGACGATAATTTGCAAAAATCACACTTAGACTTGAAAACAGGCCGTTAAAGGGTGAAAACCCAAACCAGCCCCCAAACGACCCCGTAGGAGGCACGAACACCTCGCACGGGACCAATGTAACTTATAGGAACTGACCGCGTAGTCCCGGGTCTCCCAGTTTGAGAGTATGACGATAATTTGCAAAAATCACACTTAGACTTGAAAACAGGTCGTTAAATGGTGAAAACCAAAACCAGCCCCCAAACGACCCCGTAGGAGGCGCGAACACCTCGCACGGGACCAATGTAACTTATAGGAACTGACCGCGTAGTCCCGGGTCTCCCGGTTTAAGAGTATGACGATAATTAGCAAAAATCACACTTAGACTTGAAAACAGGCCGTTAAAGGGTAAAAACCCAAACCAGCCCCAAACGACCGCGTAGGAGGCACAAACACCTCGCACGGGACCAATGTAACTTGTAGGAACTGACCGCGTAGTCCCGAGCCTCCCGATTTGAGAGTATGACGATAATTTGCAAAAATCACACTTAGACTTGAAATTTGGCCGTTAAAGGGTGAAAACCCAAACCATCCCCCAAACGACGCCATAGGAGGCGCGACAACCTCGCACGGGACCAATGTAACTTGTAGGAACTGACCGCGTAGTCCCGGGTCTCCCGGTTTGAGAGTATGACGATAATTTGCAAAAATCACAGTTAGACTTGAAAACAGGCCGTTAAAGGGTGAAAACCCAAACCAGCCCCCAAACGACCCCGTAGGATGCACGAACACCTCGCACGGGACCAATGTAACTTGTAGGAACTGACCGCGTAGTCCCGGGTCTCCCGGTTTGAGAGTATGACGATAATTTGCAAAAATCACACCTAGACTTGAAAACAGGCCGTTAAAGGGTGAAAACCCAAACCAGCCCCCAAACGACCCCGTAGGAGGCGCGAACACCTCGCACGGGACCAATGTAACTTGTAGGAACTGACTGCGTAGTCCCGGGTCTCTCGGTTTGAGAGTATGACGATAATTTGCCAAAATCACAGTTAGACTTGAAAACGGGGCGTTAAAGGGTGAAAACCCAAACCAGCCCCCAAACGACCCCGTAGAAGGCACGAACACCTCGCACGGGACCTATGTAACTTGTAGGAACTGACCGCATAGTCCCGGGTCTCCCGGTTTGAGAGTATGACGATAATTTGCAAAAATCACACTTAGACTTGAAAACAGGCCGTTAAAGGGTGAAAACCCAATCCAGCCCCCAAACGACCCCGTACAAGGCGCGAACACCTCGCATGGGACCAATGTTACTTGAAAGAACTGACCGCGTAGTCCCGGGTCTCCCGGTTTGAGAGTATGATGATAATTTGCAAAAATCACACTTAGACTTGAAAATAGGCCGTTAAAGGGTAAAAACCCAAACCAGCCCCAAACGACCCCGTAGGAGGCACAAACACCTCGCACGGGACCAATGTAACTTGTAGGAACAGACCGCGTAGTCCTGAGTCTCCCGGTTTGAGAGTATGATAATAATTTTCAAAAATACACTTAGACATGAAAACAGGCCGTTAAAGGGTGAAAACCCAAACCAGCCCCCAAACAACCCCGTAGGAGGCACGAACACCTCCCACGGGACCAATGTAACTTGTAGGAACTGACCGCGTAGTCCCGGTTCTCCCGGTTTGAGAGTATGAAGATAATTTGCAAAAATCACACTTAGACTTGAAAACAGGCCGTTAAAGGGTGAAAACCCAAACCAACCCCCAAACGACCCCGTAGGATGCACGAACACCTCGTACGGGACCAATGTAACTTGTAGGAACTGACCGCGTAGTCCCGGGTCTCCCGGTTTGAGAGTATGACTATAATTTGCAAAAATCACACTTAGACTTGAAAACAGGCCATTAAATGGTGAAAACCCAAACCAGCCCCCAAACGACCCCGTAGGAGGCGCGAACACCTCGCACGGGACAAATGTAACTTGTAGGAACTGACTGCGTAGTCCCGGGTCTCTCGGTTTGAGAGTATGACGATAATTTGCAAAAATCACACTTAGACTTGAAAATAGGCCGTTAAAGAGTGAAAACCCAAACCATCCTCCAAACGACCCCATAGGAGGCGCGACCACCTCGCACGGGACCAATGTTACTTGTAGGAAATGACCGCGTAGTCCCGGGTCTCCCGATTTGAGAGTATGACGATAATTTGCAAAAATCACAATTAGACTTGAAAACGGGCCGTTAAAGGGTGAAAACCCAAACCAGCCCCCAAACGACCCCGTAGAAGGCACGAACACCTCGCACGGGACCAATGTAACTTGTAGGAACTGACCGCGTAGTCCCGGGTCTCCCGGTTTGAGAGTATGACGATAATTTGCAAAAATCACACTTAGACTTGAAAATAGGCCGTTAAAGTGTGAAATCCCAAACCATCCTCCAAACGACCCCATAGGAGGCGCGACCACCTCGCACGGGACCAATGTTACTTGTAGGAAATGACCGCGTAGTCCCGGGTCTCCCGATTTGAGAGTATGACGATAATTTGCAAAAATCACAATTAGACTTGAAAACGGGCCGTTAAAGGGTGAAAACCCAAACCAGCCCCCAAACGACCCCGTAGAAGGCACGAACACCTCGCACGGGACCAATGTAACTTGTAGGAACTGACCGCGTAGTCCCGGGTCTCCCGGTTTGAGAGTATGACGATAATTTGCAAAAATCACACTTAGACTTGAAAATAGGCCGTTAAAGGGTAAAAACCCAAACCAGCCCCAAACGACCCCGTAGGAGGCACAAACACCTCGCACGGGACCAATGTAACTTGTAGGAACTGACCGCGTAGTCCCGAGTCTCCCGGTTTGAGAGTTTGATGATAATTTGCAAAAATCACACTTAGACTTGAAATTTGGCCGTTAAAGGGTGAAAACCCAAACCATCCCCCAAACGACGCCATAGGAGGCGCGACAACCTCGCACGGGACCAATGTAACTTGTAGGAACTGACCGCGTAGTCCCGGGTCTCCCGGTTTGAGAGTATGACGATAATATGCAAAAATCACACTTAGACTTGAAAACGGGCCGTTAAAGGGTGAAAACCCAAACCAGCCCCCAAACGACCCCGTAGGAGGCACGAACACCTCGCACGGGACCAATGTAACTTGTAGGAACTGACCGCGTAGTCCCGGGTCTCCCGGTTTGAGAGTATGACGATAATTTGCAAAAATCACACCTAGACTTGAAAACAGGCCGTTAAAGGGTGAAAACCCAAACCAGCCCCCAAACGACCCCGTAGGAGGCGCGAACACCTCGCACGGGACCAATGTAACTTGTAGGAACTGACTGCGTAGTCCCGGGTCTCTCGGTTTGAGAGTATGACGATAATTTACCAAAATCACAGTTAGACTTGGAAACGGGGCGTTAAAGGGTGAAAACCCAAACCAGCCCCCAAACGACCCCGTAGAAGGCACGAACACCTCGCACGGGACCTATGTAACTTGTAGGAACTGACCGCGTAGTCCCGGGTCTCCCAGTTTGAGAGTATGACGATAATTTGCAAAAATCACACTTAGACTTGAAAACAGGCCGTTAAAGGGTGAAAACCCAATCCAGCCCCCAAACGACCCCGTAGAAGGCGCGAACACCTCGTACGGGACCAAAGTTACTTGGAAGAACTGACCGCGTAGTCCCGGGTCTCCCGGTTTGAGAGTATGACGATAATTTGCAAAAATCACACTTAGACTTGAAAATAGGCCGTTAAAGGGTAAAAACCCAAACCAGCCCCAAACGACCCCGTAGGAGGCACAAACACCTCGCACGGAACCAATGTAACTTGTAGGAACTGACCGCGTAGTCCTGAGTCTCCCGGTTTGAGAGTATGATAATAATTTTCAAAAATACACTTAGACATGAAAACAGGCCGTTAAAGGGTGAAAACCCAAACCAGCCCCCAAACAACCCCGTAGGAGGCACGAACACCTCGCACGGGACCAATGTAACTTGTAGGAACTGACCGCGTAGTCCCGGTTCTCCCGGTTTGAGAGTATGACGATAATTTGCAAAAATCACACTTAGACTTGAAAACAGGCCGTTAAAGGGTGAAAACCCAAACCAGCCCCCAAACGACCCCGTAGGAGGCACGAACACCTCGCACGGGACCAATGTAACTTGTAGGAACTGACCGCGTAGTCCCGGGTCTCTCGGTTTGAGAGTATGACTATAATTTGCAAAAATCACACTTAGACTTGAAAACAGGCCATTAAATGGTGAAAACCCAAACCAGCCCCCAAACGACCCCGTAGGAGGTGCGAACACCTCGCACGGGACCAATGTAACTTGTAGGAACTGACCGCGTAGTCCCGGGTCTCTCGGTTTGAGAGTATGACGATAATTTGCAAAAATCAGACTTAGACTTGAAAACAGGCCGTTAAAGGGTAAAAACCCAAACCAGCCCCAAACGACCCCGTAAGAGGCACAAACACCTCGCACGGGACCAATGTAACTTGTAGGAACTGACCGCGTAGTCCCGAGTCTCCCGGTTTGAGAGTATGATGATAATTTTCAAAAATACACATAGACATGAAAACATGCCGTTAAAGGGTGAAAACCCAAACCAGCCCCCAAACAACCCCGTAGGAGGCACGAACACCTCGCACGGGACCAATGTAACTTGTAGGAACTGACCGCGTAGTCCCGGTTCTCCCGGTTTGAGAGTATGACGATAATTTGTAAAAATCACACCTAGACTTGAAAACAGGCCGTTAAAGGGTGAAAACCCAAACCACCCCCCAAACGACCCCGTAGGAGGCGCGAACACCTCGCACGGGACCAATGTAACTTGTAGGAACTGACTGCGTGGTCCCGGGTCTCTCGGTTTGAGAGTATGACGATAATTTGCAAAAATCACAGTTAGACTTGAAAACGGGCCGTTAAAGGGTGAAAACCCAAACCAGCCCCCAAACGACCCCGTAGAAGGCACGAACACCTCGCACGGGACCAATGTAACTTGTAGGAACTGACCGCGTAGTCCCGGGTCTCCCGGTTTGAGAGTATGAAGATAATTTGCAAAAATCACACTTAGACTTGAAATTTGGCCGTTAAAGGGTGAAAACCCAAACCAGCCCCAAACGACCCCGTAGGAGGCACAAACACCTCGCACGGGACCAATGTAACTTGTAGGAACTGACCGCGTAGTCCCGAGTCTCCCGGTTTGAGAGTTTGATGATAATTTTCAAAAATACACTTAGACTTGAAAACAGGCCGTTAAAAGGTGAAAACCCAAACCAGCCCCCAAACAACCCCGTAGGATGCACGAACACCTCGCACGGGACCAATGTAACTTGTAGGAACTGACCGCGTAGTCCCAGGTCTCTCGGTTTGAGAGTATGACTATAATTTGCAAAAATCACACTTAGACTTGAAAACAAGCCGTTAAATGGTGAAAACCCAAACCAGCCCCCAAACGACCCCGTAGGAGGTGCGAACACCTCGCACGAGACCAATGTAACTTCTAGGAACTGACCGCGTAGTCCCGTGTCTCCCGGTTTGAGAGTATGACGATAATTTGCAAAAATCACACTTAGACTTGAAAACAGGCCGTTAAAGGGTGAAAACCCAAACCAGCCCCCAATCGACCCCATAGGAGGCACGAACACCTCGCACGGGACCAATGTAACTTGTAGGAACTGACTGCGTAGTCCCGGGTCTCTCGGTTTGAGAGTATGACGATAATTTGCAAAAATCACACTTAGACTTGAAAACAGGCCGTTAAAGGGTGAAAACCCAATCCAGCCCCCAAACGACCCCGTAGAAGGCGCGAACACCTCGTACGGGACCAAAGTTACTTGGAAGAACTGACCGCGTAGTCCCGGGTCTCCCGGTTTGAGAGTATGACGATAATTTGCAAAAATCACACTTAGACTTGAAAATAGGCCGTTAAAGGGTAAAAACCCAAACCAGCCCCAAACGACCCCGTAGGAGGCACAAACACCTCGCACGGAACCAATGTAACTTGTAGGAACTGACCGCGTAGTCCTGAGTCTCCCGGTTTGAGAGTATGATAATAATTTTCAAAAATACACTTAGACATGAAAACAGGCCGTTAAAGGGTGAAAACCCAAACCAGCCCCCAAACAACCCCGTAGGAGGCACGAACACCTCGCACGGGACCAATGTAACTTGTAGGAACTGACCGCGTAGTCCCGGTTCTCCCGGTTTGAGAGTATGACGATAATTTGCAAAAATCACACTTAGACTTGAAAACAGGCCGTTAAAGGGTGAAAACCCAAACCAGCCCCCAAACGACCCCGTAGGAGGCACGAACACCTCGCACGGGACCAATGTAACTTGTAGGAACTGACCGCGTAGTCCCGGGTCTCTCGGTTTGAGAGTATGACTATAATTTGCAAAAATCACACTTAGACTTGAAAACAGGCCATTAAATGGTGAAAACCCAAACCAGCCCCCAAACGACCCCGTAGGAGGTGCGAACACCTCGCACGGGACCAATGTAACTTGTAGGAACTGACCGCGTAGTCCCGGGTCTCTCGGTTTGAGAGTATGACGATAATTTGCAAAAATCAGACTTAGACTTGAAAACAGGCCGTTAAAGGGTAAAAACCCAAACCAGCCCCAAACGACCCCGTAAGAGGCACAAACACCTCGCACGGGACCAATGTAACTTGTAGGAACTGACCGCGTAGTCCCGAGTCTCCCGGTTTGAGAGTATGATGATAATTTTCAAAAATACACATAGACATGAAAACATGCCGTTAAAGGGTGAAAACCCAAACCAGCCCCCAAACAACCCCGTAGGAGGCACGAACACCTCGCACGGGACCAATGTAACTTGTAGGAACTGACCGCGTAGTCCCGGTTCTCCCGGTTTGAGAGTATGACGATAATTTGTAAAAATCACACCTAGACTTGAAAACAGGCCGTTAAAGGGTGAAAACCCAAACCACCCCCCAAACGACCCCGTAGGAGGCGCGAACACCTCGCACGGGACCAATGTAACTTGTAGGAACTGACTGCGTGGTCCCGGGTCTCTCGGTTTGAGAGTATGACGATAATTTGCAAAAATCACAGTTAGACTTGAAAACGGGCCGTTAAAGGGTGAAAACCCAAACCAGCCCCCAAACGACCCCGTAGAAGGCACGAACACCTCGCACGGGACCAATGTAACTTGTAGGAACTGACCGCGTAGTCCCGGGTCTCCCGGTTTGAGAGTATGAAGATAATTTGCAAAAATCACACTTAGACTTGAAAATAGGCCGTTAAAGGGTAAAAACCCAAACCAGCCCCAAACGACCCCGTAGGAGGCACAAACACCTCGCACGGGACCAATGTAACTTGTAGGAACTGACCGCGTAGTCCCGAGTCTCCCGGTTTGAGAGTTTGATGATAATTTTCAAAAATACACTTAGACTTGAAAACAGGCCGTTAAAAGGTGAAAACCCAAACCAGCCCCCAAACAACCCCGTAGGATGCACGAACACCTCGCACGGGACCAATGTAACTTGTAGGAACTGACCGCGTAGTCCCAGGTCTCTCGGTTTGAGAGTATGACTATAATTTGCAAAAATCACACTTAGACTTGAAAACAAGCCGTTAAATGGTGAAAACCCAAACCAGCCCCCAAACGACCCCGTAGGAGGTGCGAACACCTCGCACGAGACCAATGTAACTTCTAGGAACTGACCGCGTAGTCCCGTGTCTCCCGGTTTGAGAGTATGACGATAATTTGCAAAAATCACACTTAGACTTGAAAACAGGCCGTTAAAGGGTGAAAACCCAAACCAGCCCCCAATCGACCCCATAGGAGGCACGAACACCTCGCACGGGACCAATGTAACTTGTAGGAACTGACTGCGTAGTCCCGGGTCTCTCGGTTTGAGAGTATGACGATAATTTGCAAAAATCACACTTAGACTTGAAAACAGGCCGTTAAAGGGTGAAACCCCAAACCAGCTTCCAAACGACCCCGTAGGAGGCACGAACACCTCGCACGGGACCAATGTAACTTGTAGGAACAGACCGCGTAGTCCCGGGTCTCCCGGTTTGAGAGTATGACGATAATTTGTAAAAATTACACTTAGACTTGAAAACAGGTCGTTAAAGCGTAAACACCCAAACCAGCCCCAAACGACCCCGTAGGAGGCACAAACACCTCACACGGGACCAATGTAACTTGTAAGAACTGACCGCGTAGTCCCGAGTCTCCCGGTTTGAGAGTATGACGATAGTTTGCAAAAATCACACTTAGACTTGAAAACGGGCCGTTAAAGGGTGAAAACCCAAACCAGCCCCCGAACGACCCCGTAGGAGGCACGAACACCTCGCACGGGACCAATGTAACTTGTAGGAACTGACCGCGTAGTCCCGGGTCTCCCGGTTTGAGAGTATGATGATAATTTGCAAAAATCACACCTAGACTTGAAAACAGGACGTTAAAGGGTGAAAACCCAAACCTGCCCCCAAACGACCCCATAGGAGGCGCGACCACCTCGCACGGGACCAATGTAACTTGTAGGAACTGACAGCGTAGTCCCGGGTCTCCCGGTTTGAGAGTATGACGATAATTTGCAAAAATCACACTTAGACTTGAAAACAGGCCGTTAAAGGGTAAAAACCCAAACCAGCCCCAAACGACCCCGTAGGAGGCACAAACACCTCGCACGGGACCGATGTAACTTATAGGAACTGACCGCGTAGTCCCGAGTCTCCCTGTTTGAGAGTATGATGATAATTTTCAAAAATACACTTAGACATGAAAACAGGCCGTTAAAGGGTGAAAACCCAAACCAGCCCCCAAACAACCCCGTAGGAGGCACGAACACCTCGCACGGGACCAATGTAACTTGTAGGAACTGACCGCGTAGTCCCGGTTCTCCCGGTTTGAGAGTATGACGATAATTTGCAAAAATCACACTTAGACTTGAAAACAGGCCGTTAAAGGGTGAAAACCCAAACCAGCCCCCAAACGACACCGTAGGATGCACGAACACCTCGCACGGGACCAATGTAACTTGTAGGAACTGATCGCGTAGTCCCGGGTCTCCCGGTTTGAGAGTATGACTATAATTTGCAAAAATCACACTTAGACTTGAAAACAGGCCGTTAAATGTTGAAAACCCAAACCAGCCCCCAAACGACCCCGTAGGAGGTGCGAACACCTCGCACGGGACCAATGTAACTTCTAGGAACTGACCGCGTAGTCCCGGGTCTCCTGGTTTGAGAGTATGACGATAATTTGCAAAAATCACACTTAGACTTGAAAACAGGCCGTTAAAGGGTGAAAACCCAAACCAGCCCCCAAACGACCCCGTAGGAGGCACGAACACCTCGCACGGGACCAATGTAACTTGTAGGAACTGACCGCGTAGTCCCGGGTCTCCCGGTTTGAGAGTATGATGATAATTTACAAAAATCACACTTAGACTTGAAAACAGGCCGTTAAAGGGTGAAAACCCGAACTAGCCCCCAAACGACCCCGTAGGAGTCACGAACACCTCGCACGGGACCAATGTAACTTCTAGGAACTGACCGCGTAGTCCCGGGTCTCCCGGTTTGAGAGTATGACGATAATTTGCGAAAATCACACGTAGACTTGAAAACAGGCCGTTAAAGGGTGAAAACCCAAAGCAGCACCCAAACGACCCCGTAGGAGGCGCGAACACCACGCACGGGATCAATGTAAATTGTAGGAACTGACCGCGTAGTCCCGGATCTTCCGGTTTGAGAGTAAGACGATAATTTGCAAAAATCACACGTAGACTTGAAAACAGGCCGTTAAAGGGTGAAAACCCAAAGCAGCACCCAAACGACCCCGTAGGAGGCGCGAACACCTCGCACGGGATCAATGTAAATTGTAGGAACTGACCGCGTAGTCCCGGGTCTTCCGGTTTGAGAGTAAGACGATAATTTGCAAAAATCACAGTTAGACTTGAAAACAGGCCGTTAAAGGGTAAAAACCCAAACCAGCCCCAAACGACCCCGTAGGAGGCACAAACACCTCGCACGTGACCAATGTAACTTATAGGAACTGACCGCGTAGTCCCGAGTCTCCCTGTTTGAGAGTATGATGATAATTTTCAAAAAATACACTTAGACATGAAAACAGGCCGTTAAAGGGTGAAACCCAAACCAGCCCCCAAACAACCCCGTAGGAGGCACGAACACCTCGCACGGGACCAATGTAACTTGTAGGAACTGACCGCGTAGTCCCGGTTCTCCCGGTTTGAGAGTATGACGATAATTTGCAAAAATCACACTTAGACTTGAAAACAGGCCGTTAAAGGGTGAAAACCCAAACCAGCCACCAAACGACCCCGTAGGAGGCGCGAACACCTCGCACGGGACCAATGTAAATTGTAGGAACTGACCGCGTAGTCCCGTGTCTCCGGGTTTGAGAGTATGACGATAATTTGCAAAAATCACACTTAGACTTGAAAACAGGCCGTTAAAGGGTGAAAACCCAAACCAGCCCCCAAACGACCCCGTAGGAGGCACGAACACCTCGCACGGGACCAATGTAACTTGTAGGAACTGACCGCGTAGTCCCGGGTCTCCCGGTTTGAGAGTATGACGATAATTTACAAAAATCACACTTAGACTTGAAAACAGGCCGTTAAAGGGTGAAAACCCGAACCAGCCGCCAAACGACCCCGTAGGAGGCGCGAACACCTCGCACGGGACCAATGAAAATTGTAGGAACTGACCGCGTAGTCCCGGGTCTTCCGGTTTGAGAGTAAGACGATAATTTGCAAAAATCACACTTAGACTTGAAAACAGGCCGTTAAAAGGTGAAAACCCAAACCAGCCCCCAAACGACCCCGTAGGAGGCGCGAACACCTCGCACGGGACCAATGTAAATTGTAGGAACTGACCGCGTAGTCCCGTGTCTCCGGGTTTGAGAGTATGACGATAATTTGCAAAAATCACACTTAGACTTGAAAACGGGCCGTTAAAGGGTGAAAACCCAAACCAGCCCCCAAACGACCTCGTAGGAGGCACGAACACCTCGCACGGGTCCAATGTAACTTGTAGGAACTGACCGCGTAGTCTCGGGTCTCCCGGTTTGAGAGTATGACGATAATTTGCAAAAATCACACTTAAACTTGAAAACAGGCCGTTAAAGGGTGAAAACCCAAACCCGCACCCAAACGACCCCGTAGGAGGTGCGAACACCTCGCACGGGACCAATGTAACTTCTAGGAACTGACCGCGTAGTCCCGGGTCTCCCGGTTTGAGAGTATGATGATAATTTCCAAAAATCACAATTAGACTTGAAAACGGGCCGTTAAAGGGTGAAAACCCAAACCAGCCCCCAAACGACCCCGTAGAAGGCACGAACACCTCGCACGGGACCAATGTTACTTGTAGGAACTGACCGCGTAGTCCCGGGTCTCCCGGTTTGAAAGTATGATGATAATTTGCAAAAATCACACTTTGACTTGAAAATAGGCCGTTAAAGGGTGAAAACCCAAACCAGCCCCCAAACGACCCCGTAGGAGGCACGAACACCTCGCACGGGACCAATGTAACTTGTAGGAACTGACCGCGTAGTCTCGGGTCTCCCGGTTTGAGAGTATGACGATAATTTGCAAAAATCACACTTAGACTTGAAAACAGGTCGTTAAAGGGTGAAAACCCAAACCAGCCCCCAAACGACCCCATAGGAGGCGCGACCACCTCGCACGGGACCAATGTAACTTGTAGGAACTGACAGCGTAGTCCCGGGTCTCCCGGTTTGAGAGTATGACGATAATTTGCAAAAATCACACTTAGACTTGAAAACAGGCCGTTAAAGGGTAAAAACCCAAACCAGCCCCAAATGACCCCGTAGGAGGCAAAAACACCTCGCACGGGACCAATGTAACTTGTAGGAACTGACCGCGTAGTCCCGAGTCTCCCTGTTTGAGAGTATGATGATAATTTTCAAAAATACACTTAGACATGAAAATAGGCCGTTAAAGGGTGAAAACCCAAACCAGCCCCCAAACAACCCCGTAGGAGGCACGAACACCTCGCACGGGACCAATGTAACTTGTAGGAACTTACCGCGTAGTCCCGATTCTCCCGGTTTGAGAGTATGACGATAATTTGCAAAAATCACACTTAGACTTGAAAACAGGCCGTTAAAGGGTGAAAACCCAAACCAGCCCCCAAACGACCCCGTAGGATGTGCGAACACCTCGCACGGGACTAATGTAACTTCTAGGAACTGACCGCGTAGTCCCGAGTCTCCCGGTTTGAGAGTATGACGATAATTTGCAAAAATCACATTTAGACTTGAAAACAGGCCGTTAAAGGGTGAAAACCCAAACCAGCCCCCAAACGACCCCGTAGGAGGCACGAACACCTCGCACGGGACCAATGTAACTTGTAGGAACTGACCGCGTAGTCCCGGGTCTCCCAGTTTGAGAGTTTGACGATAATTTACAAAAATCACATTTAGACTTGAAAACAGGCCGTTAAAGGGTGAAAACCCGAACCAGCCCCCAAACGACCCCGTAGGAGTCACGAACACCTCGCACGGGACCAATGTAACTTGTAGGAACTGACCGCGTAGTCCCGGGTCTCCCGGTTTGAGAGTATGACGATAATTTGCAAAAATCACACGTAGACTTGAAAACAGGCCGTTAAAGGGTGAAAACCCAAAGCAGCCCCCAAACGACCCCGTAGGAGGCGAGAACACCTCGCACGGGATCAATGTAAATTGTAGGAACTGACCGCGTAGTCCCGGGTCTTCCGGTTTGAGAGTAAGACGATAATTTGCAAAAATCACACTTAGACTTGAAAACAGGCCGTTAAAGGGTGAAAACCCAAACCAGCCCCCAAACGACCCCGTAGGAGGCGCGAACACCTCGCACAGGACCAATGTAAATTGTAGGAACTGACCGCGTAGTCCCGGGTCTCCCGATTTGAGAGTATGACGATAATTTGCAAAAATCACACTTAGACTTGAAAACGGGCCGTTAAAGGGTGAAAACCCAAACCAACCCCCAAACGACCACATAGGAGGCACAAACACCTCGCACGGGACCAATGTAACTTGTAGGAACTGACCGCGTAGTCCCGGGTCTCCCGGTTTGAGAGTATGATGATAATTTGCAAAAATCACACTTAGACTTGAAAACAGGCCGTTAAAGGGTGAAACCCCAAACCAGCTTCCAAATGACCCCGTAGGAGGCCCGAACACCTCACATGGGACCAATGTAACTTGTAGGAACTGACGGCGTTGTCCCGAGTCTCTCGGTTTGAGAGTATGACGATAATTTACAAAAATCACACTTAGACTTGAAAACGGGCCATTAAAGGGTTAAAACCCAAACCAGCACCCAAACGACCCCGTAGGAGGCACGGACACCTCGCACGGGACCAATTTAACTTGTAGGAACTGACCGCGTAGTCCCGGGTCTCCCGGTTTGAGAGTATGACGATAATTTGCAAAAATCACACTTAGACTTGAAAACAGGCCGTTAAATGGTGAAAACCCAAACCAGCCCCCAAACGACCCCGTAGGAGGTGCGAACACCTCGCACGGGACCAATGTAACTTCTAGGAACTGACCGCGTAGTCCTGGGTCTCCCGGTTTGAGAGTATGACGATAATTTGCAAAAATCACACTTAGACTTGAAAACAGGCCGTTAAAGGGTGAAAACCCAAACCAGCACCCAAACGACCCCGTAGGAGGCACGAACACCTCGCACGGGACCAATGTAACTTGTAGGAACTGACCGCGTAGTCCCGGGTCTCCCGGTTTGAGAGTATGACGATAATTTACAAAAATCACACTTAGACTTGAAAACAGGCCGTTAAAGGGTGAAAACCCGAACCAGCCCCCAAACGACCCCGTAGGAGTCACGAACACCTCGCACGGGACCAATGTAACTTGTAGGAACTGACCGCGTAGTCCCGGGTCTCCCGGTTTGTGAGTATGACGATAATTTGGAAAAATCACACGTAGACTTGAAAACAGGCCGTTAAAGGGTGAAAACCCAAAGCAGCCCCCAAACGACCCCGTAGGAGGCGCGAACACATCGCACGGGATCAATGTAAATTGTAGGAACTGACCGCGTAGTCCCGGGTCTTCGGATTTGAGAGTAAGATGATAATTCTCAAAAATCACACTTAGACTTGAAAACAGGCCGTTAAAGGGTGAAAACCCAAACCAGCCCCCAAACAACCCCGTAGGAGGCGCGAACACCTCGCACGGGACCAATGTAAATTGTAGGAACTGACCGCGTAGTCCCGTGTCTCCCGGTTTGAGAGTATGATGATAATTTGCAAAAATCACACTTAGACTTGAAAACGGGTCGTTAAAGGGTGAAAACCCAAACCAGTCCCCAAACGACCCCGTAGGAGGTACGAACACCTCGTACGGGACCAATGTAACTTGTAGGAACTGACCGCGTAGTCTCGGGTCTCCCGGTTTGAGAGTATGACGATAATTTGCAAAAATCACACTTAGACTTGAAAACAGGCCGTTAAAGGGTGAAAACCCAAACCCGCTCCCAAACGACCCCGTAGGAGGCACGAACACCTCGCACGGGACCAATGTAACTTGTAGGAACTGACCGCGTAGTCCCGGGTCTCCCGGTTTGAGAGTATGATGATAATTTGCAAAAATCACACTTAGACTTGAAAACGGGCCGTTAAAGGGTGAAAACCCAAACCAACCCCCAAACGACCCCGTAGGAGGCGCGAACACCACGCACGGGATCAATGTAAATTGTACGAACTGACCGCGTAGTCCCGGATCTTCCGGTTTGAGAGTAAGACGATAATTTGCAAAAATCACACGTAGACTTGAAAACAGGCCGTTAAAGGGTGAAAACCCAAAGCAGCACCCAAACGACCCCGTAGGAGGCGCGAACACCTCGCACGGGATCAATGTAAATTGTAGGAACTGACCGCGTAGTCCCGGGTCTTCCGGTTTGAGAGTAAGACGATAATTTGCAAAAATCACAGTTAGACTTGAAAACAGGCCGTTAAAGGGTAAAAACCCAAACCAGCCCCAAACGACCCCGTAGGAGGCACAAACACCTCGCACGTGACCAATGTAACTTATAGGAACTGACCGCGTAGTCCCGAGTCTCCCTGTTTGAGAGTATGATGATAATTTTCAAAAAATACACTTAGACATGAAAACAGGCCGTTAAAGGGTGAAACCCAAACCAGCCCCCAAACAACCCCGTAGGAGGCACGAACACCTCGCACGGGACCAATGTAACTTGTAGGAACTGACCGCGTAGTCCCGGTTCTCCCGGTTTGAGAGTATGACGATAATTTGCAAAAATCACACTTAGACTTGAAAACAGGCCGTTAAAGGGTGAAAACCCAAACCAGCCACCAAACGACCCCGTAGGAGGCGCGAACACCTCGCACGGGACCAATGTAAATTGTAGGAACTGACCGCGTAGTCCCGTGTCTCCGGGTTTGAGAGTATGACGATAATTTGCAAAAATCACACTTAGACTTGAAAACAGGCCGTTAAAGGGTGAAAACCCAAACCAGCCCCCAAACGACCCCGTAGGAGGCACGAACACCTCGCACGGGACCAATGTAACTTGTAGGAACTGACCGCGTAGTCCCGGGTCTCCCGGTTTGAGAGTATGACGATAATTTACAAAAATCACACTTAGACTTGAAAACAGGCCGTTAAAGGGTGAAAACCCGAACCAGCCGCCAAACGACCCCGTAGGAGGCGCGAACACCTCGCACGGGACCAATGAAAATTGTAGGAACTGACCGCGTAGTCCCGGGTCTTCCGGTTTGAGAGTAAGACGATAATTTGCAAAAATCACACTTAGACTTGAAAACAGGCCGTTAAAAGGTGAAAACCCAAACCAGCCCCCAAACGACCCCGTAGGAGGCGCGAACACCTCGCACGGGACCAATGTAAATTGTAGGAACTGACCGCGTAGTCCCGTGTCTCCGGGTTTGAGAGTATGACGATAATTTGCAAAAATCACACTTAGACTTGAAAACGGGCCGTTAAAGGGTGAAAACCCAAACCAGCCCCCAAACGACCTCGTAGGAGGCACGAACACCTCGCACGGGTCCAATGTAACTTGTAGGAACTGACCGCGTAGTCTCGGGTCTCCCGGTTTGAGAGTATGACGATAATTTGCAAAAATCACACTTAAACTTGAAAACAGGCCGTTAAAGGGTGAAAACCCAAACCCGCACCCAAACGACCCCGTAGGAGGTGCGAACACCTCGCACGGGACCAATGTAACTTCTAGGAACTGACCGCGTAGTCCCGGGTCTCCCGGTTTGAGAGTATGATGATAATTTCCAAAAATCACAATTAGACTTGAAAACGGGCCGTTAAAGGGTGAAAACCCAAACCAGCCCCCAAACGACCCCGTAGAAGGCACGAACACCTCGCACGGGACCAATGTTACTTGTAGGAACTGACCGCGTAGTCCCGGGTCTCCCGGTTTGAAAGTATGATGATAATTTGCAAAAATCACACTTTGACTTGAAAATAGGCCGTTAAAGGGTGAAAACCCAAACCAGCCCCCAAACGACCCCGTAGGAGGCACGAACACCTCGCACGGGACCAATGTAACTTGTAGGAACTGACCGCGTAGTCTCGGGTCTCCCGGTTTGAGAGTATGACGATAATTTGCAAAAATCACACTTAGACTTGAAAACAGGTCGTTAAAGGGTGAAAACCCAAACCAGCCCCCAAACGACCCCATAGGAGGCGCGACCACCTCGCACGGGACCAATGTAACTTGTAGGAACTGACAGCGTAGTCCCGGGTCTCCCGGTTTGAGAGTATGACGATAATTTGCAAAAATCACACTTAGACTTGAAAACAGGCCGTTAAAGGGTAAAAACCCAAACCAGCCCCAAATGACCCCGTAGGAGGCAAAAACACCTCGCACGGGACCAATGTAACTTGTAGGAACTGACCGCGTAGTCCCGAGTCTCCCTGTTTGAGAGTATGATGATAATTTTCAAAAATACACTTAGACATGAAAATAGGCCGTTAAAGGGTGAAAACCCAAACCAGCCCCCAAACAACCCCGTAGGAGGCACGAACACCTCGCACGGGACCAATGTAACTTGTAGGAACTTACCGCGTAGTCCCGATTCTCCCGGTTTGAGAGTATGACGATAATTTGAAAAAATCACACTTAGACTTGAAAACAGGCCGTTAAAGGGTGAAAACCCAAACCAGCCCCCAAACGACCCCGTAGGATGTGCGAACACCTCGCACGGGACTAATGTAACTTCTAGGAACTGACCGCGTAGTCCCGAGTCTCCCGGTTTGAGAGTATGACGATAATTTGCAAAAATCACATTTAGACTTGAAAACAGGCCGTTAAAGGGTGAAAACCCAAACCAGCCCCCAAACGACCCCGTAGGAGGCACGAACACCTCGCACGGGACCAATGTAACTTGTAGGAACTGACCGCGTAGTCCCGGGTCTCCCAGTTTGAGAGTTTGACGATAATTTACAAAAATCACATTTAGACTTGAAAACAGGCCGTTAAAGGGTGAAAACCCGAACCAGCCCCCAAACGACCCCGTAGGAGTCACGAACACCTCGCACGGGACCAATGTAACTTGTAGGAACTGACCGCGTAGTCCCGGGTCTCCCGGTTTGAGAGTATGACGATAATTTGCAAAAATCACACGTAGACTTGAAAACAGGCCGTTAAAGGGTGAAAACCCAAAGCAGCCCCCAAACGACCCCGTAGGAGGCGAGAACACCTCGCACGGGATCAATGTAAATTGTAGGAACTGACCGCGTAGTCCCGGGTCTTCCGGTTTGAGAGTAAGACGATAATTTGCAAAAATCACACTTAGACTTGAAAACAGGCCGTTAAAGGGTGAAAACCCAAACCAGCCCCCAAACGACCCCGTAGGAGGCGCGAACACCTCGCACAGGACCAATGTAAATTGTAGGAACTGACCGCGTAGTCCCGGGTCTCCCGATTTGAGAGTATGACGATAATTTGCAAAAATCACACTTAGACTTGAAAACGGGCCGTTAAAGGGTGAAAACCCAAACCAACCCCCAAACGACCACATAGGAGGCACAAACACCTCGCACGGGACCAATGTAACTTGTAGGAACTGACCGCGTAGTCCCGGGTCTCCCGGTTTGAGAGTATGATGATAATTTGCAAAAATCACACTTAGACTTGAAAACAGGCCGTTAAAGGGTGAAACCCCAAACCAGCTTCCAAATGACCCCGTAGGAGGCCCGAACACCTCACATGGGACCAATGTAACTTGTAGGAACTGACGGCGTTGTCCCGAGTCTCTCGGTTTGAGAGTATGACGATAATTTACAAAAATCACACTTAGACTTGAAAACGGGCCATTAAAGGGTTAAAACCCAAACCAGCACCCAAACGACCCCGTAGGAGGCACGGACACCTCGCACGGGACCAATTTAACTTGTAGGAACTGACCGCGTAGTCCCGGGTCTCCCGGTTTGAGAGTATGACGATAATTTGCAAAAATCACACTTAGACTTGAAAACAGGCCGTTAAATGGTGAAAACCCAAACCAGCCCCCAAACGACCCCGTAGGAGGTGCGAACACCTCGCACGGGACCAATGTAACTTCTAGGAACTGACCGCGTAGTCCTGGGTCTCCCGGTTTGAGAGTATGACGATAATTTGCAAAAATCACACTTAGACTTGAAAACAGGCCGTTAAAGGGTGAAAACCCAAACCAGCACCCAAACGACCCCGTAGGAGGCACGAACACCTCGCACGGGACCAATGTAACTTGTAGGAACTGACCGCGTAGTCCCGGGTCTCCCGGTTTGAGAGTATGACGATAATTTACAAAAATCACACTTAGACTTGAAAACAGGCCGTTAAAGGGTGAAAACCCGAACCAGCCCCCAAACGACCCCGTAGGAGTCACGAACACCTCGCACGGGACCAATGTAACTTGTAGGAACTGACCGCGTAGTCCCGGGTCTCCCGGTTTGTGAGTATGACGATAATTTGGAAAAATCACACGTAGACTTGAAAACAGGCCGTTAAAGGGTGAAAACCCAAAGCAGCCCCCAAACGACCCCGTAGGAGGCGCGAACACATCGCACGGGATCAATGTAAATTGTAGGAACTGACCGCGTAGTCCCGGGTCTTCGGATTTGAGAGTAAGATGATAATTCGCAAAAATCACACTTAGACTTGAAAACAGGCCGTTAAAGGGTGAAAACCCAAACCAGCCCCCAAACAACCCCGTAGGAGGCGCGAACACCTCGCACGGGACCAATGTAAATTGTAGGAACTGACCGCGTAGTCCCGTGTCTCCCGGTTTGAGAGTATGATGATAATTTGCAAAAATCACACTTAGACTTGAAAACGGGTCGTTAAAGGGTGAAAACCCAAACCAGTCCCCAAACGACCCCGTAGGAGGTACGAACACCTCGTACGGGACCAATGTAACTTGTAGGAACTGACCGCGTAGTCTCGGGTCTCCCGGTTTGAGAGTATGACGATAATTTGCAAAAATCACACTTAGACTTGAAAACAGGCCGTTAAAGGGTGAAAACCCAAACCCGCTCCCAAACGACCCCGTAGGAGGCACGAACACCTCGCACGGGACCAATGTAACTTGTAGGAACTGACCGCGTAGTCCCGGGTCTCCCGGTTTGAGAGTATGATGATAATTTGCAAAAATCACACTTAGACTTGAAAACGGGCCGTTAAAGGGTGAAAACCCAAACCAACCCCCAAACGACCACGTAGGAGGCACAAACACCTCGCACGGGACCAATGTAACTTGTAGGAACTGACCGCGTAGTCCCGGGTCTCCCGGTTTGAGAGTATGACGATAATTTGCAAAAATCACACTTAGACTTGAAAACAGGCCGTTAAAGGGTGAAACCCCAAACCAGCTTCCAAACGACCCCGTAGGAGGTCCGAACACCTCACACGGGACCAATGTAACTTGTAGGAACTGACGGCATTGTCCGGAATCTCTCGGTTTGAGAGTATGACGATAATTTGCAAAAATCACACTTAGACTTGAAAACGGGCCATTAAAGGGTTAAAACCCAAACCAGCACCCAAACGACCCCGTAGGAGGCACGAACACCTCGCACGGGACCAATGTAACTTGTAGGAACTGACCGCGTAGTCCCGGGTCTCCCGGTTTGAGAGTATGACTATAATTTGCAAAAATCACACTTAGACTTGAAAACAGGCCGTTAAAGCGTAAAAACCCAAACCAGCCCCAAACGACCCCGTAGGAGGCACAAACACCTCGCACGGGACCAATGTAACTTGTAGGAACTGACCGCGTAGTCCCGTGTCTCCCGGTTTGAGAGTATGACGATAATTTGCAAAAATCACACTTAGACTTGAAAACGGGCCGTTAAAGGGTGAAAACCCAAACCAGCCCCCAAACGACCCCGTAGGAGGCGCGAACACCTCGCACGGGACCAATGTAACTTGTAGGAACTGACTGCGTAATCCCGGGTCTCTCGGTTTGAGAGTATGATGATAATTTGCAAAAATCACAGTTAGACTTGAAAATGGGCCGTTAAAGGGTGAAAACCCAAACCAGCCCCCAAACGACCCCGTAGAAGGCACGAACACCTCGCACGGGACCAATGTTACTTCTAGGAACTGACCGCGTAGTCCCGGGTCTCCCGGTTTGAGAGTATGATGATAATTTGTAAAAATCACACTTAGACTTGAAAATAGGCCGTTAAAGGGTGAAAACCCAAACCAGCCTCCAAACGACCCCGTAGGAGGCACGAACACCTCGCACGGGACCAATGTAACTTGTAGGAACTGACTGGGTAGTCTCGGGTCTCCCGGTTTGAGAGTATGATGATAATTTGCAAGAATCACACTTAGACTTGAAAACAGGCCGTTAAAGGGTGAAAACCCAAACCAGCCACCAAACGACCCCGTAGGATGCACGAACACCTCGCACGGGACCAATGTAACTTCTAGGAACTAACCGCGTAGTCCCGGGTCTCCCGGTTTGAGAGTATGACGATAATTTTCAAAAATCACACTTAGACTTGAAAACAGGCCGTTAAAGGGTGAAAACCCAAAGCAGCCCCAAAACGACCCCGTAGGAGGCGCGAACACCTCGCACGCGACCAATGTAAATTGTCGGAACTGACCGCCTAGTCCCGGGTCTCCCGATTTGAGAGTATGATGATAATTTGCAAAAATCACACTTAGACTTGAAAACAGGTCGTTAAAGGGTGAAAACCCAAACCAGCCACCAAACGACCCCGTAGGAGGCACGAACACCTCGCACGGGACCAATGTAACTTGTAGGAACTGACCGCGTAGTCCCGGTTCTCCCGGTTTGAGAGTATGATGATAATTTGTAAAAATCACACCTAGACTTGAAAACAGGCCGTTAAAGGGTGAAAACCCAAACCAGCCCCCAAACGATCCCGTAGGAGGCGCGAACACCTCGCACGGGACCAATGTAACTTGTAGGAACTGACCGCATAGTCCCGGGTCTACCGGTTTGAGAGTATGACGATAATTTGCAAAAATCACAGTTAGACTTGAAAACGGGCCGTTAAAGGGTGAAAACCCAAACCAGCCCCCAAACGACCCCGTAGAAGGCACGAACACCTCGCACGGGACCAATGTTACTTCTAGGAACTGACCGCGTAGTCCCGGGTCTCCCGGTTTGAGAGTATGATGATAATTTGCAAAAATCACACTTAGACATGAAAATAGGCCGTTAAAGGGTGAAAACCCAAACCAGCCCCCAAACGACCCCGTAGGAGGCACGAACACCTCGCACGGGACCAATGTAACTCTTAGGAACTGACCGCGTAGTCCTGGGTCTCTCGGTTTGAGAGTATGACGATAATTTTCAAAAATCACACTTAGACTTGAAAACAGGCCGTTAAAGGGTGAAAACCCAAACCAGCCCCCAAACGACCCCGTAGGAGGCACAAACACCTCACACGGGACCAATGTAACTTGTAGGAACTGACCGCTTAGTCCTGGGTCTCCCGGTTTGAGAGTATGATGATAATTTGCAAAAATCACACTTAGACATGAAAACAGGCCGTTAAAGGGTGAAAACCCAAACCAGCCCCCAAACGACCCCGTAGGAGGCACGAACACCTCGCACGGGACCAATGTAACTTGTAGGAACTGATCGCGTAGTCTCGGGTCTCCCGATTTGATAGTATGAGGATAATTTGAAAAATCACACTTAGACTTGAAAACGGGCTGTTAAAGGGTGAAAACCCAAACCAGCCACCAAACGACCCCGTAGGAGGCACGAACACCTCGCACGGGACCAATGTAACTTGTAGGAACTGACCGCGTAGTCCCGGGTCTCCCGGTTTGATAGTATGACGATAATTTGCAAAAATCACACATAGACTTGAAAACAGGCCGTTAAAGGGTGAAAACCAAAACCAGCCCCCAAACGACCCCGTAGGAGGCACGAACACCTCGCACGGGACCAATGGAAATTGTTGGAACTGACCGCGTAGTCCCGGTTCTCCCGGTTTGAGAGAATGAATATAATTTGCAAAAATCACACTTAGACTTGAAAACGGGCTGTTAAAGAGTGAAAACCCAAACCAGCCCCCAAACGACCCCGTAGGAGGCGCGAACACCTCGCACGGGACCAATGTAACTTGTAGGAACTGACCGCGTAGTCCCAGGTCTCCCGGTTTGAGAGTATGACGATAATTTACAAAAATCACACTTCGACTTGAAAACAGGCCGTTAAAGGGTGAAAACCCAAACCAGCCCCCAAACGACCCCGTAGGAGGCACGAACACCTCGCACGGGACCAATGTAACTTGTAGGAACTGACCGCGTAGTCCCGGGTCTCCCGGTTTGAGAGTATGACGATAATTTGCAAAAATCACACTTAGACTTGAAAACAGGCCGTTAAAGAGTGAAAATCCAAACCAGCCCCCAAACGACCCCGTAGGAGGCACGAACACCTCGCACGGGACCAATGTTACTTCTAGGAACTGACCGCGTAGTCCCGGGTCTCCCGGTTTGATATTATGACGATAATTTGCAAAAATCACACATAGACTTGAAAACAGGCCGTTAAAGGGTGAAAACCAAAACCAGCCCCCAAACGACCCCGTAGGAGGCACGAACACCTCGCACGGGACCAATGGAAATTGTTGGAACTGACCGCGTAGTCCCGGTTCTCCCGGTTTGAGAGAATGATAATAATTTGCAAAAATCACACTTAGACTTGAAAACGGGCTGTTAAAGAGTGAAAACCCAAACCAGCCCCCAAACGACCCCGTAGGAAGTGCGAACACCTCGCACGGGACCAATGTAACTTGTAGGAACTGACCGCGTAGTCCCAGGTCTCCCGGTTTGAGAGTATGACGATAATTTACAAAAATCACACTTCGACTTGAAAACAGGCCGTTAAAGGGTGAAAACCCAAACCAGCCCCCAAACGACCCCGTAGGAGGCACGAACACCTCGCACGGGACCAATGTAACTTGTAGGAACTGACCGCGTAGTCCCGGGTCTCCCGGTTTGAGAGTATGACGATAATTTGCAAAAATCACACTTAGACTTGAAAACGGGCCGTTAAAGGGTGAAAACCCAAACCAGCCCCCAAACGACCCCGTAGGAGGCACGAACACCTCGCACGGGACCAATGTAACTTGTAGGAACTGATCGCGTAGTCTCGGGTCTCCCGATTTGATAGTATGAGGATAATTTGAAAAATCACACTTAGACTTGAAAACGGGCTGTTAAAGGGTGAAAACCCAAACCAGCCACCAAACGACCCCGTAGGAGGCACGAACACCTCGCACGGGACCAATGTAACTCTTAGGAACTGACCGCGTAGTCCCGGGTCTCCCGGTTTGAGAGTATGACTATAATTTGCAAAAATCACACTTAGACTTGAAAACAGGCCGTTAAATGGTGAAAACCCAAACCAGCCCCCAAACGACCCCGTAGGAGGCACGAACACCTCGCATGGGACCAATGTAACTTGTAGGAACTGACCGCGTAGTCCTGGGTCTCTCGGTTTGAGAGTATGACGATAATTTTCAAAAATCACACTTAGACTTGAAAACAGGCCGTTAAAGGGTGAAAACCCAAACCAGCCCCCAAACGACCCCGTAGGAGGCACAAACACCTCACACGGGACCAATGTAACTTGTAGGAACTGACCGCTTAGTCCTGGGTCTCCCGGTTTGAGAGTATGATGATAATTTGCAAAAATCACACTTAGACATGAAAACAGGCCGTTAAAGGGTGAAAACCCAAACCAGCCCCCAAACGACCCCGTAGGAGGCACGAACACCTCGCACGGGACCAATGTAACTTGTAGGAACTGATCGCGTAGTCTCGGGTCTCCCGATTTGATAGTATGAGGATAATTTGAAAAATCACACTTAGACTTGAAAACGGGCTGTTAAAGGGTGAAAACCCAAACCAGCCACCAAACGACCCCGTAGGAGGCACGAACACCTCGCACGGGACCAATGTAACTTGTAGGAACTGACCGCGTAGTCCCGGGTCTCCCGGTTTGATAGTATGACGATAATTTGCAAAAATCACACATAGACTTGAAAACAGGCCGTTAAAGGGTGAAAACCAAAACCAGCCCCCAAACGACCCCGTAGGAGGCACGAACACCTCGCACGGGACCAATGGAAATTGTTGGAACTGACCGCGTAGTCCCGGTTCTCCCGGTTTGAGAGAATGAATATAATTTGCAAAAATCACACTTAGACTTGAAAACGGGCTGTTAAAGAGTGAAAACCCAAACCAGCCCCCAAACGACCCCGTAGGAGGCGCGAACACCTCGCACGGGACCAATGTAACTTGTATGAACTGACCGCGTAGTCCCAGGTCTCCCGGTTTGAGAGTATGATGATAATTTACAAAAATCACACATCGACTTGAAAACAGGCCGTTAAAGGGTGAAAACCCAAACCAGCCCCCAAACGACCCGTAGGAGGCACGAACACCTCGCACGGGACCAATGTAACTTGTAGGAACTGACCGCGTAGTCCCGGGTCTCCCGGTTTGAGAGTATGACGATAATTTGCAAAAATCACACTTAGACTTGAAAACAGGCCGTTAAAGAGTGAAAATCCAAACCAGCCCCCAAACGACCCCGTAGGAGGCACAAACACCTCGCACGGGACCAATGTTACTTATAGGAACTGACCGCGTAGTCCCGGGTCTCCCGGTTTGATAGTATGACGATAATTTGCAAAAATCACACATAGACTTGAAAACAGGCCGTTAAAGGGTGAAAACCAAAACCAGCCCCCAAACGACCCCGTAGGAGGCACGAACACCTCGCACGGGACCAATGGAAATTGTTGGAACTGACCGCGTAGTCCCGGTTCTCCCGGTTTGAGAGAATGACAATAATTTGCAAAAATCACACTTAGACTTGAAAACGGGCTGTTAAAGAGTGAAAACCCAAACCAGCCCCCAAACGACCCCGTAGGAGGCGCGAACACCTCGCACGGGACCAATGTAACTTGTAGGAACTGACCGCGTAGTCCCAGGTCTCCCGGTTTGAGAGTATGATGATAATTTACAAAAATCACACTTCGACTTGAAAACAGGCCGTTAAAGGGTGAAAACCCAAACCAGCCCCCAAACGACCCCGTAGGAGGAACGAACACCTCGCACGGGACCAATGTAACTTGTAGGAACTGACCGCGTAGTCCCGGGTCTCCCGGTTTGAGAGTATGACGATAATTTGCAAAAATCACACTTAGACTTGAAAATGGGCCGTTAAAGGGTGAAAACCCAAACCAGCCCCCAAACGACCCCGTAGGAGGCACGAACACCTCGCACGGGACCAATGTAACTTGTAGGAACTGATCGCGTAGTCTCGGGTGTCCCGATTTGATAGTATGAGGATAATTTGAAAAATCACACTTAGACTTGAAAACGGGCTGTTAAAGGGTGAAAACCCAAACCAGCCACCAAACGACCCCGTAGGAGGCACGAACACCTCGCACGGGACCAATGTAACTCTTAGGAACTGACCGCGTAGTCCCGGGTCTCCCGGTTTGAGAGTATGACTATAATTTGCAAAAATCACACTTAGACTTGAAAACAGGCCGTTAAATGGTGAAAACCCAAACCAGCCCCCAAACGACCCCGTAGGAGGCACGAACACCTCGCATGGGACCAATGTAACTTGTAGGAACTGACCGCGTAGTCCTGGGTCTCTCGGTTTGAGAGTATGACGATAATTTTCAAAAATCACACTTAGACTTGAAAACAGGTCGTTAAAGGGTGAAAACCCAAACCAGCCCCCAAACGACCCCGTAGGAGGCACAAACACCTCACACGGGACCAATGTAACTTGTAGGAACTGACCGCTTAGTCCTGGGTCTCCCGGTTTGAGAGTATGATGATAATTTGCAAAAATCACACTTAGACATGAAAACAGGCCGTTAAAGGGTGAAAACCCAAACCAGCCCCCAAACGACCCCGTAGGAGGCACGAACACCTCGCACGGGACCAATGTAACTTGTAGGAACTGATCGCGTAGTCTCGGGTCTCCCGATTTGATAGTATGAGGATAATTTGAAAAATCACACTTAGACTTGAAAACGGGCTGTTAAAGGGTGAAAACCCAAACCAGCCACCAAACGACCCCGTAGGAGGCACGAACACCTCGCACGGGACCAATGTAACTTGTAGGAACTGACCGCGTAGTCCCGGGTCTCCCGGTTTGATAGTATGACGATAATTTGCAAAAATCACACATAGACTTGAAAACAGGCCGTTAAAGGGTGAAAACCAAAACCAGCCCCCAAACGACCCCGTAGGAGGCACGAACACCTCGCACGGGACCAATGGAAATTGTTGGAACTGACCGCGTAGTCCCGGTTCTCCCGGTTTGAGAGAATGAATATAATTTGCAAAAATCACACTTAGACTTGAAAACGGGCTGTTAAAGAGTGAAAACCCAAACCAGCCCCCAAACGACCCCGTAGGAGGCGCGAACACCTCGCACGGGACCAATGTAACTTGTAGGAACTGACCGCGTAGTCCCAAGTCTCCCGGTTTGAGAGTATGACGATAATTTACAAAAATCACACTTCGACTTGAAAACAGGCCGTTAAAGGGTGAAAACCCAAACCAGCCCCCAAACGACCCCGTAGGATGCACGAACACCTCGCACGGGACCAATGTAACTTGTAGGAACTGACCGCGTAGTCCCGGGTCTCCCGGTTTGAGTGTATGACGATAATTTGCAAAAATCACACTTAGACTTGAAAACAGGCCGTTAAAGAGTGAAAATCCAAACCAGCCCCCAAACGACCCCGTAGGAGGCACGAACACCTCGTACGGGACCAATGTTACTTCTAGGAACTGACCGCGTAGTCCCGGGTCTCCCGGTTTGATAGTATGACGATAATTTGCAAAAATCACACATAGACTTGAAAACAGGCCGTTAAAGGGTGAAAACCAAAACCAGCCCCCAAACGACCCCGTAGGAGGCACGAACACCTCGCACGGGACCAATGGAAATTGTTGGAACTGACCGCGTAGTCCCGGTTCTCCCGGTTTGAGAGAATGACAATAATTTGCAAAAATCACACTTAGACTTGAAAACGGGCTGTTAAAGAGTGAAAACCCAAACCAGCCCCCAAACGACCCCGTAGGAGGCGCGAACACCTCGCACGGGACCAATGTAACTTGTAGGAACTGACCGCGTAGTCCCAGGTCTCCCGGTTTGAGAGTATGACGATAATTTACAAAAATCACACTTCGACTTGAAAACAGGCCGTTAAAGGGTGAAAACCCAAACCAGCCCCCAAACGACCCCTTAGGAGGCACGAACACCTCGCACGGGACCAATGTAACTTGTAGGAACTGACCGCGTAGTCCCGGGTCTCCCGGTTTGAGAGTATGACGATAATTTGCAAAAATCACACTTAGACTTGAAAACGGGCCGTTAAAGGGTGAAAACCCAAACCAGCCCCCAAACGACCCCGTAGGAGGCACGAACACCTCGTACGGGACCAATGTAACTTGTAGGAACTGATCGCGTAGTCTCGGGTCTCCCGATTTGATAGTATGAGGATAATTTGAAAAATCACACTTAGACTTGAAAACGGGCTGTTAAAGGGTGAAAACCCAAACCAGCCACCAAACGACCCCGTAGGAGGGACGAACACCTCGCACGGGACCAATGTAACTTGTAGGAACTGACCGCGTAGTCCCGGGTCTCCCGGTTTGATAGTATGACGATAATTTGCAAAAATCACACATAGACTTGAAAACAGGCCGTTAAAGGGTGAAAACCAAAACCAGCCCCCAAACGACCCCGTAGGAGGCACGAACACCTCGCACGGGACCAATGGAAATTGTTGGAACTGACCGCGTAGTCCCGGTTCTCCCGGTTTGAGAGAATGACAATAATTTGCAAAAATCACACTTAGACTTGAAAACGGGCTGTTAAAGAGTGAAAACCCAAACCAGCCCCCAAACGACCCCGTAGGAGGCGCGAACACCTCGCACGGGACCAATGTAACTTGTAGGAACTGACCGCGTAGTCCCAGGTCTCCTGGTTTGAGAGTATGATGATAATTTACAAAAATCACACTTCGACTTGAAAACAGGCCGTTAAAGGGTGAAAACCCAAACCAGCCCCCAAACGACCCCGTAGGAGGCACGAACACCTCGCACGGGACCAATGTAACTTGTAGGAACTGACCGCGTAGTCCCGGGTCTCCTGGTTTGAGAGTAAGACGATAATTTGCAAAAATCACACTTAGACTTGAAAACAGGCCGTTAAAGAGTGAAAATCCAAACCAGCCCCCAAACGACCCCGTAGGAGGCACGAACACCTCGCACGGGACCAATGTTACTTCTAGGAACTGACCGCGTAGTCCCGGGTCTCCCGGTTTGATAGTATGACGATAATTTGCAAAAATCACACATAGACTTGAAAACAGGCCGTTAAAGGGTGAAAACCAAAACCAGCCCCCAAACGACCCCGTAGGAGGCACGAACACCTCGCACGGGACCAATGGAAATTGTTGGAACTGACCGCGTAGTCCCGGTTCTCCCGGTTTGAGAGAATGACAATAATTTGCAAAAATCACACTTAGACTTGAAAACGGGCTGTTAAAGAGTGAAAACCCAAACCAGCCCCCAAACGACCCCGTAGGAGGCGCGAACACCTCGCACGGGACCAATGTAACTTGTAGGAACTGACCGCGTAGTCCCAGGTCTCCCGATTTGAGAGTATGACGATAATTTACAAAAATCACACTTCGACTTGAAAACAGGCCGTTAAAGGGTGAAAACCCAAACCAGCCCCCAAACGACCCCGTAGGAGGCACGAACACCTCGCACGGGACCAATGTAACTTGTAGGAACTGACCGCGTAGTCCCGGGTCTCCCGGTTTGAGAGTATGACGATAATTTGCAAAAATCACACTTAGACTTGAAAACGGGCCGTTAAAGGGTGAAAACCCAAACCAGCCCCCAAACGACCCCGTAGGAGGCGCGAACACCTCGCACGGGACCAATGTAACTTGTAGGAACTAACCGCGTAGTCCCGGGTCTCCCGGTTTGAGAGTATGACGATAATTTGCAAAAATCACAGTTAGACTTGAAAACGGGTCGTTAAAGGGTGAAAACCCAAACCATCCCCCAAACGACCCCGTAGAAGGCACGAACACCTCGCACGGGACCAATGTTACTTCTAGGAACTGACCGCGTAGTCCCGGGTCTCCCGGTTTGAGAGTATGATGATAATTTGTAAAAATCACACTTAGACTTGAAAATAGGCCGTTAAAGGGTGAAAACCCAAACCAGCCTCCAAACGACCCCGTAGGAGGCACGAACACCTCGCACGGGACCAATGTAACTTGTAGGAACTGACTGGGTAGTCTCGGGTCTCCCGGTTTGAGAGTATGACGATAATTTGCAAGAATCACACTTAGACTTGAAAACAGGCCGTTAAAGGGTGAAAACCCAAACCAGCCCCCAAACGACCCCGTAGGATGCACGAACACCTCGCACGGGACCAATGTAACTTCTAGGAACTAACCGCGTAGTCCCGGGTCTCCCGGTTTGAGAGTATGACGATAATTTTCAAAAATCACACTTAGACTTGAAAACAGGCCGTTAAAGGGTGAAAACCCAAAGCAGCCCCAAAACGACCCCGTAGGAGGCGCGAACACCTCGCACCCGACCAATGTAAATTGTCGGAACTGACCGCCTAGTCCCGGGTCTCCCGATTTGAGAGTATGATGATAATTTGCAAAAATCACACTTAGACTTGAAAACAGGTCGTTAAAGGGTGAAAACCCAAACCAGCCGCCAAACGACCCCGTAGGAGGCACGAACACCTCGCACGGGACCAATGTAACTTGTAGGAACTGACCGCGTAGTCCCGGTTCTCCCGGTTTGAGAGTATGACGATAATTTGTAAAAATCACACCTAGACTTGAAAACAGGCCGTTAAAGGGTGAAAACCCAAACCAGCCCCCAAACGATCCCGTAGGAGGCGCGAACACCTCGCACGGGACCAATGTAACTTGTAGGAACTGACCGCGTAGTCCCGGGTCTCCCGGTTTGAGAGTATGAAGATAATTTGCAAAAATCACAGTTAGACTTGAAAACGGGCCGTTAAAGGGTGAAAACCCAAACCAGCCCCCAAACGACCCCGTAGAAGGCACGAACACCTCGCACGGGACCAATGTTACTTCTAGGAACTGACCGCGTAGTCCCGGGTCTCCCGGTTTGAGAGTATGATGATAATTTGCAAAAATCACACTTAGACTTGAAAATAGGCCGTTAAAGGGTGAAAACCCAAACCAGCCCCCAAACGACCCCGTAGGAGGCACGAACACCTCGCACGGGACCAATGTAACTCTTAGGAACTGACCGCGTAGTCCCGGGTCTCCCGGTTTGAGAGTATGACTATAATTTGTAAAAATCACACTTAGACTTGAAAACAGGCCGTTAAATGGTGAAAACCCAAACCAGCCCCCAAACGACCCCGTAGGAGGCACGAACACCTCGCACGGGACCAATGTAACTTGTAGGAACTGATCGCGTAGTCTCGGGTCTCCCGATTTGATAGTATGAGGATAATTTGAAAAATCACACTTAGACTTGAAAATAGGCTGTTAAAGGGTGAAAACCCAAACCAGCCACCAAACGACCCCGTAGGAGGCACGAACACCTCGCACGGGACCAATGTAACTTGTAGGAACTAACCGCGTAGTCCCGGGTCTCCCGGTTTGAGAGTATGACGATAATTTGCAAAAATCACAGTTAGACTTGAAAACGGGCCGTTAAAGGGTGAAAACCCAAACCATCCCCCAAACGACCCCGTAGAAGGCACGAACACCTCGCACGGGACCAATGTAACTTATAGGAACTGACCGCGTAGTCCCGGGTCTCCCGGTTTGAGAGTATGACGATAATTTGCAAAAATCACACTTAGACTTAGAAACAGGTCGTTAAATGGTGAAAACCCAAACCAGCCCCCAAACGACCCCGTAGGAGGCGCGAACACCTCGCACGGGACCAATGTAACTTATAGGAACTGACCGCGTAGTCTCGGGTCTCCCGGTTTGAGAGTATGACGATAATTAGTAAAAAGCACACTTAGACTTGAAAACAGGCCGTTAAAGGGTAAAAACCCAAACCCGCCCCAAACGACCGCGTAGGAGGCACAAACACCTCGTACGGGACCAATATAACTTGTAGGAACTGACCGCGTAGTCCCGAGTCTCCCGGTTCGAGAGTATGACGATAATTTGCAAAAATCACACTTAGACTTGAAAACAGGCCGTTAAAGGGTGAAAACCAAAACCATCCCCCAAACGACCCCATAGAAGGCGCGACCACCTCGCACGGGACCAATGTAACTTGTAGGAACTGACAGCGTAGTCCCGGATCTCCCGGTTTGAGAGTATGATGATAATTTGTAAAAATCACACTTAGACTTGAAAACAGGCAGTTAAAGGGTGAAAACCCAAACCAGCCGCCAAACGACCCCGTAGGAGGCGCGGAGACCTCGCACGGGACCAATGTAAATTGTAGGAACTGATCGCGTAGTCTCGGGTCTCCCTGTTTGAGAGTATGACGATAATTTGCAAAAATCACACTTAGACTTGAAAACAGGCCGTTAAAGGGTGGAAACCCAAACCAGCCCCCAAACGACGCCGTAGGAGGCACGAACACGTCGCACGGGACCAATGTAACTTGTAGGAACTGATCGCGTAGTCCCGGGTCACCCGGTTTGAGAGTATGACGATAATTTGCAAAAATCACACTTAGACTTGAAAACAGGCCGTTAAATGGTGAAAACCCAAACCAGCCCCCAAACGACCCCGTAGGAGGCGCGAACACCTCGCACGGGACCAATGTAACTTCTAGGAACTGACCGCGTAGTCCCGGGTCTCCCGGTTTGAGAGTATGACGATAATTTGCAAAAATCACACTTAGACTTGAAAACAGGCCGTTAAAGGGTGAAAACCCAAACCACCCCCCAAACAACCCCGTAGGAGGCACGAACACCTCGAACGTGACCAATGTAACTTGTAGGAACTGATCGTGTAGTCCCGGGTCTCCCGGTTTGAGAGTATGACGATAATTTGCAAAAATCACACTTAGACTTGAAAACAGGTCGTTAAAGGGTGAAAACCCAAACCAGCCCCCAAACGACCCCGTAGGAGGCGCAAACACCTCGCACGGGACCAATGTAAATTGTAGGAACTGACCGCGTAGTCCCGTGTCTCCCGGTTTGAGAGTATGACGATAATTTGCAAAAATCACACTTAGACTTGAAAACGGGCCGTTAAAGGGTGAAAAACCAAACCAGCCTCCAAACGACCCCGTAGGAGGCACGAACACCTCGCACGGGACCAATGTAACTTGTTGGAACTGACCGCGTAGTCTCGGGTCTCCCGGTTTGAGAGTATGACAATAATTTGTAAAAATCACACTTAGACTTGAAAACAGGCAGTTAAAGGGTGAAAACCCAAACCAGCCGCCAAACGACCCCGTAGGAGGCACGGAGACCTCGCACGGGACCAATGTAAATTGTAGGAACTGACCGCGTAGTCCCGGGTCTCCCGGTTTGAGAGTATGACGATAATTTGCAAAAATCACACTTAGACTTGAAAACAGGCCGTTAAAGGGTGAAAACCCAAACCAGCCTTCAAACGACCCCGTAGGAGGCACGAACACCTCGTACGGGACCAATGAAACTTGTAGGAACTGACCGCGTAGTCCCGGTTCTCCCGGTTTGAGAGTATGACGATAATTTGCAAAAATCACACTTAGACTTGAAAACAGGCCGTTAAAGGGTGAAAACCCAAACCAACCCCCAAACGACCCCGTAGGATGCACGAACACCTCGCATGTGACCAATGTAACTTGTAGGAACTGACCGCGTAGTCCCGGGTCTCCCGGTTTGAGAGTATGACTATAATTTGCAAAAATCACACTTAGACTTGAAAACAGGCCGTTAAATGGTGAAAACCCAAACCAGCCCCCAAATGACCCCGTAGGAGGTGCGAACACCTCGCACGGGACCAATGTAACTTCTAGGAACTGACCGCGTAGTCCCGGGTCTCCCGGTTGGAGAGTATGACGATAATTTGCAAAAATCACACTTAGACTTGAAAACAGGCCGTTAAAGGGTGAAAACCCAAAACAACACCCAAACAATCCCGTAGGAGGCACGAACACCTCGAACGGGACCAATGTAACTTGTAGGAACTAATCGTGTAGTCCCGGGTCTCCCGGTTTGAGAGTATGAGGATAATTTGCAAAAATCACACTTAGACTTGAAAACAAGCCGTTAAAGGGTGAAAACCCAAACCAGCCCCCAAACGACCCCGTAGGAGTCACGAACACCTCGCACGGGACCAATGTAACTTGAAGGAACTGACCGCGTAGTCCCGGGTCTCCCGGTTTGAGAGTATGACGATAATTTGCAAAAATCACACTTAGACTTGAAAACAGGCCGTTAAAGGGTGAAAACCCAAAGTAGCCCCCAAACGACCCCGCAGGAGGCGCGTACACCTCGCACGGGATCAATGTAAATTGTAGGAACTGACCGCGTAGTCCCGGGTCTCCGGGTCTGAGAGTAAGACGATAATTTGTAAAAATCACACTTAGACTTGAAAACAGGTCGTTAAAGGGTGAAAACCCAAACCAGCCCCCAAACGACCCCGTAGGAGGCGCGAACACCTCGCACGGGACCAATGTAAATTGTAGGAACTGACCGCGTAGTCCCGTGTCTCCCGGTTTGAGAGTATGGCGATAATTTGCAAAAATCACACTTAGACTTGAAAACGGGCCGTTAAAGGGTGAAAAACCAAACCAGCCCCCAAACGACCCCGTAGGAGGCACGAACACCTCGCACGGGACCAATGTAACTTGTTGGAACTGACCGCGTAGTCTCGGGTCTCCCGGTTTGAGAGTATGACGATAATTTGCAAAAATCACACTTAGACTTGAAAACAGGCCGTTAAAGGGTGAAAACCCAAACCAGCCCCCAAACGACCCCGTAGAAGGCACGAACACCTCGCTTGGGACCAATGTAACTTGTTGGAACTGACCGCGTAGTCCCGGGTCTCCCGGTTTGAGAGTGTGACGATAATTTGCAAAAATCAAACTTAGACTTGAAAACAGTCCGTTAAAGGGTGAAAACCCAAACCAGCTTCCAAACGACCCCGTAGGAAGCCCGAACACCTCACACGGGACCAATGTAACTTGTAGGAACTGACCGCGTAGTCCCGGGTCTCCCGGTTTGAGAGTATGACGATAATTTGTAAAAATCACACTTAGACTTGAAAACGGGCCGTTAAAGGGTGAAAACCCAAACCAGCACCCAAACGACCTCGTAGGATGCACGAACACCTCGAACGGGACCAATGTAACTTGTAGGAACTGACCGCGTAGTCCTGGGTCTCCCGGTTTGAGAGTATGACGATAATTTACAAAAATCACACTTAGACTTGAAAACAGGCCGTTAAAGGGTGAAAACCCAAACCAGCCCCCAAACGACCCCGTTGGATGCACGAACACCTCGCACGGGACCAATGTCACTTGTAGGAACTGACCGTGTAGTCCCGGGTCTCCCGGTTTAAGAGTATGACGATAATTTGCAAAAATCACACTTAGACTTGAAACAGGCCGTTCAAGGGTGAAAACCCAAACCAACCCCCAAACGACCCCGTAGGAGGCACAAACACCTCGCACGGGACCAATATAACTTGTAGGAACTGACCGCGTAGTCCCGGGTCTCCCGGTTTGATAGTATGAGGATAATTTGAAAAATCACACTTAGACTTGAAAACGGGTTGTTAAAGGGTGAAAACCCAAACCAGCCCCCAAACGACCCCGTAGGAGGCACGAACACCTCGCACGGGACCAATGTAACTTGTAGGAACTGATCGCGTAGTCCCGGGTCTCCCGATTTGATCGTATGACGATAATTTGCAAAAATCACACTTAGACTTGAAAATAGGCCGTTAAAGGGTGAAAACCAAAACCAGCCCCCAAACGACCCCGTAGGAGGCACGAACACCTCGTACGGGACCAATGTAAATTGTAGGAACTGACCGCGTAGTACCGCGTCTCCCGATTTGAGAGTATGACAATAATTTGCAAAAATCACACTAAGAGTTGAAAACGGGCCGTTAAAGGGTGAAAACCCAAACCAGCACCCAAACGACCCCGTAGGAGGCGCGAACACCTCGTACGGGACCAATGTAACTTGTAGGAACTGACCGCGTAGTCCCAGGTCTCCTGGTTTGAGAGTATGACGATAATTTACAAAAATCACACTTAGACTTGAAAACAGGCCGTTAAAGGGTGAAAACACAAACCAGCCCCCAAACGACCCCGTAGGAGGCACGAACACCTCACACGGGACCAATGTAACTTATAGGAACTGACCGCGTAGTCCCGGGTCTCCCGATTTGAGAGTATGACGATAATTCTCAAAAATACACTTAGACATGAAAATAGGCCGTTAAAGGGTGAAAATCCAAACCAGCCCCCAAACAACCCCGTAGGAGACACGAACACCTCGCACGGGACCAATGTAACTTGTAGGAACTGACCGTGTAGTCCCGGGTCTCCCGGTTTGAGAGTATGACGATAATTTGCAAAAATCACACTTAGACTTGAAAACGGGCCGTTAAAGGGTGAAAACCCAAACCAGCCCCCAAACGACCCTGTAGGAGGTGCGAACACCTCGCACGGGACCAATGTAACTTGTAGGAACTGACTGCGTAGTCCCGGGTCTCCCGGTTTGAGAGTATGACGATAATTTGCAAAAATCACAGTTTGACTTGAAAACGGGCCGTTAAAGGGTGAAAACCCAAACCAGCCCCCAAACAACCCCGTAGAAGGCACGAGCACCTCGCACGGGACCTATGTAACTTGTAGGAACTGACCGCGTAGTCCCGGGTCTCCCGGTTTGAGAGTATGACGATAATTTGCAAAAATCACACTTAGACTTGAAAACAGGCCGTTAAAGGGTGAAAACCCAAACCAGCCCCCAAACGACCCTGTAGGAGGCACGAACACCTCGCACGGGACCAATGTAACTTATAGGAACTGACCGCGTAGTCCCGGGTCTCCCGGTTTGAGAGTATGACGATAATTTGCAAAAATCACACTTAGACTTGAAAACAGGCCGTTAAAGGGTGAAAACCCAAACCAGCCCCCAAACGACCCTGTAGGAGGCACGAACACCTCGCACGGGACCAATGTAACTTATAGGAACTGACCGTGTAGTCCCGGGTCTCCCGGTTTGAGAGTATGACAATAATTTGCAAAAATCACACTTAGACTTGAAAACAGGTCGTTAAATGGTGAAACCCAAACCAGCCCCCAAACGACCCCGTAAGAGGCGCGAACACCTCGCGCGGGACCAATGTAACTTATAGGAACTGACCGCGTAGCCCCGGGTCTACCGGTTTGAGAGTATGACGATAATTAGCAAAAATCACACTTAGACTTGAAAACAGGCCGTTAAAGGGTAAAAACCCAAACCAGCACCAAACGACCGCGTAGGAGGCACAAACACCTCGCACGGGACCAATGTAACTTATAGAAACTGACCGCGTAGTCCCGAGCCTCCCGGTTTGAGAGTATGATGATAATTTGCAAAAATCACACTTAGACTTGAAAACAGGCCGTTAAAGGGTGAAAACCCAAACCATCCCCCAAACGACCCTATAGGAGGCGCGACAACCTCGCACGGGACCAATGTAACTTGTAGGAACTGACCGCGTAGTCCCGGGTCTCCGGGTCTGAGAGTAAGACGATAATTTGTAAAAATCACACTTAGACTTGAAAACAGGTCGTTAAAGGGTGAAAACCCAAACCAGCCCCCAAACGACCCCGTAGGAGGCGCGAACACCTTGCACGGGACCAATGTAAATTGTAGGAACTGACCGCGTAGTCCCGTGTCTCCCGGTTTGAGAGTATGGCGATAATTTGCAAAAATCACACTTAGACTTGAAAACGGGCCGTTAAAGGGTGAAAAACCAAACCAGCCCCCAAACGACCCCGTAGGAGGCACGAACACCTCGCACGGGACCAATGTAACTTGTTGGAACTGACCGCGTAGTCTCGGGTCTCCCGGTTTGAGAGTATGACGATAATTTGCAAAAATCACACTTAGACTTGAAAACAGGCCGTTAAAGGGTGAAAACCCAAACCAGCCCCCAAACGACCCCGTAGAAGGCACGAACACCTCGCTTGGGACCAATGTAACTTGTTGGAACTGACCGCGTAGTCCCGGGTCTCCCGGTTTGAGAGTGTGACGATAATTTGCAAAAATCAAACTTAGACTTGAAAACAGTCCGTTAAAGGGTGAAAACCCAAACCAGCTTCCAAACGACCCCGTAGGCAGCCCGAACACCTCACACGGGACCAATGTAACTTGTAGGAACTGACCGCGTAGTCCCGGGTCTCCCGGTTTGAGAGTATGACGATAATTTGTAAAAATCACACTTAGACTTGAAAACGGGCCGTTAAAGGGTGAAAACCCAAACCAGCACCCAAACGACCTCGTAGGATGCACGAACACCTCGAACGGGACCAATGTAACTTGTAGGAACTGACCGCGTAGTCCTGGGTCTCCCGGTTTGAGAGTATGACGATAATTTACAAAAATCACACTTAGACTTGAAAACAGGCCGTTAAAGGGTGAAAACCCAAACCAGCCCCCAAACGACCCCGTTGGATGCACGAACACCTCGCACGGGACCAATGTCACTTGTAGGAACTGACCGTGTAGTCCCGGGTCTCCCGGTTTAAGAGTATGACGATAATTTGTAAAAATCACACTTAGACTTGAAACAGGCCGTTCAAGGGTGAAAACCCAAACCAGCCCCCAAACGACCCCGTAGGAGGCACGAACACCTCGCACGGGACCAATATAACTTGTAGGAACTGACCGCGTAGTCCCGGGTCTCCCGGTTTGATAGTATGAGGATAATTTGAAAAATCACACTTAGACTTGAAAACGGGTTGTTAAAGGGTGAAAACCCAAACCAGCCCCCAAACGACCCCGTAGGAGGCACGAACACCTCGCACGGGACCAATGTAACTTGTAGGAACTGATCGCGTAGTCCCGGGTCTCCCGATTTGATCGTATGACGATAATTTGCAAAAATCACACTTAGACTTGAAAACAGGCCGTTAAAGGGTGAAAACCAAAACCAGCCCCCAAACGACCCCGTAGGAGGCACGAACACCTCGTACGGGACCAATGTAAATTGTAGGAACTGACCGCGTAGTACCGCGTCTCCCGATTTGAGAGTATGACAATAATTTGCAAAAATCACACTAAGAGTTGAAAACGGGCCGTTAAAGGGTGAAAACCCAAACCAGCACCCAAACGACCCCGTAGGAGGCGCGAACACCTCGTACGGGACCAATGTAACTTGTAGGAACTGACCGCGTAGTCCCAGGTCTCCTGGTTTGAGAGTATGACGATAATTTACAAAAATCACACTTAGACTTGAAAACAGGCCGTTAAAGGGTGAAAACACAAACCAGCCCCCAAACGACCCCGTAGGAGGCACGAACACCCCACGCGGGACCAATGTAACTTATAGGAACTGACCGCGTAGTCCCGGGTCTCCCGATTTGAGAGTATGACGATAATTCTCAAAAATACACTTAGACATGAAAATAGGCCGTTAAAGGGTGAAAATCCAAACCAGCCCCCAAACAACCCCGTAGGAGACACGAACACCTCGCACGGGACCAATGTAACTTGTAGGAACTGACCGTGTAGTCCCGGGTCTCCCGGTTTGAGAGTATGACGATAATTTGCAAAAATCACACTTAGACTTGAAAACGGGCCGTTAAAGGGTGAAAACCCAAACCAGCCCCCAAACGACCCTGTAGGAGGTGCGAACACCTCGCACGGGACCAATGTAACTTGTAGGAACTGACTGCGTAGTCCCGGGTCTCCCGGTTTGAGAGTATGACGATAATTTGCAAAAATCACAGTTTGACTTGAAAACGGGCCGTTAAAGGGTGAAAACCCAAACCAGCCCCCAAACAACCCCGTAGAAGGCACGAGCACCTCGCACGGGACCTATGTAACTTGTAGGAACTGACCGCGTAGTCCCGGGTCTCCCGGTTTGAGAGTATGACGATAATTTGCAAAAATCACACTTAGACTTGAAAACAGGCCGTTAAAGGGTGAAAACCCAAACCAGCCCCCAAACGACCCTGTAGGAGGCACGAACACCTCGCACGGGACCAATGTAACTTATAGGAACTGACCGCGTAGTCCCGGGTCTCCCGGTTTGAGAGTATGACGATAATTTGCAAAAATCACACTTAGACTTGAAAACAGGCCGTTAAAGGGTGAAAACCCAAACCAGCCCCCAAACGACCCTGTAGGAGGCACGAACACCTCGCACGGGACCAATGTAACTTATAGGAACTGACCGTGTAGTCCCGGGTCTCCCGGTTTGAGAGTATGACAATAATTTGCAAAAATCACACTTAGACTTGAAAACAGGTCGTTAAATGGTGAAACCCAAACCAGCCCCCAAACGACCCCGTAAGAGGCGCGAACACCTCGCGCGGGACCAATGTAACTTATAGGAACTGACCGCGTAGCCCCGGGTCTACCGGTTTGAGAGTATGACGATAATTAGCAAAAATCACACTTAGACTTGAAAACAGGCCGTTAAAGGGTAAAAACCCAAACCAGCACCAAACGACCGCGTAGGAGGCACAAACACCTCGCACGGGACCAATGTAACTTATAGAAACTGACCGCGTAGTCCCGAGCCTCCCGGTTTGAGAGTATGATGATAATTTGCAAAAATCACACTTAGACTTGAAAACAGGCCGTTAAAGGGTGAAAACCCAAACCATCCCCCAAACGACCCCATAGGAGGCGCGACAACCTCGCACGGGACCAATGTAACTTGTAGGAACTGAACGCGTAGTCCCGGGTCTCCCGGTTTGAGAGTATGATGATAATTTGCAAAAATCACACTTAGACTTGAAAACAGGCCGTTAAAGGGTGAAAACCCAAACCAGCCCCCAAACGACCCCGTAGGATGCACGAACACCTCGCACGGGACCAATGTAACTTGTAGGAACTGACCGCGTAGTCCCGGGTCTCCCGATTTGAGAGTATGACGATAATTTGCAAAAATCACACCTAGACTTGAAAACAGGCCGTTAAAGGGTGAAAACCCAAACCAGCCCCCAAACGACCCCGTTGGAGGCGCGAACACCTCACACGGGACCAATGTAACTTGTAGGAACTGACTGCGTAGTCCCGGGTCTCTCGGTTTGAGAGTATGACGATAATTTGCAAAAATCACAGTTAGACTTGAAAACGGGCCATTAAAGGGTGAAAACCCAAACCAGCCCCCAAACGACCCCGTAAAAGGCGTGAACAGCTCGCACGGGACCAATGTAACTTTTAGGAACTGACCGCGAAGTCCCGGGTCTCCCGGTTTGAGAGTATGACGATAATTTACAAAAATCACACTTAGACTTGAAAACAGGTAGTTAAAGGGTGAAAACCCAAACCAGCCCCCAAACGACCCCGTAGGATGCACGAACACCTCGCATGGGACCAATGTAACTTGTAGGAACTGACCGCGTAGTCCCGGTTGTCCCGGTTTGAGAGTATGATGATAATTTGCAAAAAACACAGTTAGACTTGAAAACAGGCCGTTAAAGGGTGAAAACCCAAACCAGCCCCCAAACGACCCCGTAGGATGCACGAACACCTCGCACGGGACCAATGTAACTTATAGGAACTGACCGCGTAGTCCCGGTTCTCCCGGTTTGAGAGTATGACGATAATTTGCAAAAATGACACTTAGACTTGAAAACAGGCCGTTAAAGGGTGAAAACCCAAACCAGCCCCCAAACGACCCCGTAGAAGGCACGAACACCTCGCACGGGACCTATGTAACTTGTAGGAACTGACCGCGTAGTCCCGGGTCTCCCGGTTTGAGAGTATGATGATAATTTGCAAAAATCACACTTAGACTTTAAAACAGGCCGTTATAGGGTGAAAACCCAAACCAGCCCCCGAAGGACCCCGTAGGAGGCACGAACACCTCGCACGGGACCAATGTAACTTATAGGAACTGATCGCGTAGTCCCAGGTCTCCCGGTTTGAGAGTATGACAATAATTTGCAAAAATCACACTTAGACTTGAAAACAGGTCGTTAAATGGTGAAAACCCAAACCAGCCCCCAAACGACCCTGTAGGAGGTGCGAACACCTCGCACGGGACCAATGTAACTTATAGGAACTGACCGCGTAGTTTCGGGTCTCCCGGTTTGAGAGTATGACCATAATTTGTAAAAATCACACTTAGACTTGAAAACAGGCCGTTAAAGGGTAAAAACCCAAACCAGCCCCAAACGACCGCGTAGGAGGCACAAACACCTCTCACGGGACCAATGTAACTTGTAGGAACTGACCGCGTAGTCCCGAGTCTCCCGGTTTGAGAGTATGACGATAATTTGCAAAAATCACTCTTAGACTTGAAAACAGGCCGTTAATGGGTGAAAACCCAAACCATCCCCAAACGACCCCGTAGGAGGCGCAAACACCTCGCACGGGGCCAATGTAAATTGTAGGAACTGACCGCGTAGTCCCGGGTCTCCCTGTTTGAGAGTATGACGATAATTTACAAAAATCACACTTAGACTTGAAAACAGGCCGTTAAAGGGTGAAAACCCAAACCATCCCCCAAACGACCCCATAGGAGGCGCGACCACCTCGCACGGGACCAATGTAACTTGTAGGAACTGACAGCGTAGTCCCGGGTCTCCCGGTTTGAGAGTATGACGATAATTTGCAAAAATCACACTTAGACTTGAAAATAGGCCGTTAAAGGGTAAAAACCCAAACCAGCCCCAAACGACCCCGTAGGAGGCACAAACACCTCGCACGGGACCAATGTAACTTGTAGGAACTGACCGCGTAGTCCCGAGTCTCCCGGTTTCAGAGTATGATGATAATTTTCAAAAATACACTTAGACATGAAAATAGGCCGTTAAAGGGTGAAAACCCAAACCAGCCCCCAAACAACCCCGTAGGAGGCACGAACACCTCGCACGGGACCAAAGTAACTTGTAGGAACTGACCGCGTAGTCCCGGTTCTCCCGGTTTGAGAGTATGATGATAATTTGCAAAAATCACACTTAGACTTGAAAACAGGCCGTTAAAGGGTGAAAACCCAAACCAGCCCCCAAACGACCCCGTAGGATGCACGAACACCTCGCACGGGACCAATGTAACTTGTAGGAACTGACAGCGTAGTCCCGGGTCTCCGGGTTTGAGAGTATGACTATAATTTCCAAAAATCACACTTAGACTTAAAAACAGGCGGTTAAAAGGTGAAAACCCAAACCAGCCCCCAAACGACCTCGTAGGAGGTGCGAACACCTCGCACGGGACCAATGTAACTTCTAGGAACTGACCGCGTAGTCCCGGGTCTCCCGATTTGAGAGTATGACGATAATTTTCAAAAATACACTTAGACATGAAAACAGGCCGTTAAAGGGTGAAAACCCAAACCAGCCCCCAAACAACCCCGTAGGAGGCACGAACACCTCGCACGGGACCAATGTAACTTGTAGGAACTGACCGTGTAGTCCCGGGTCTCCCGGTTTGAGAGTATGACGATAATTTGCAAAAATCACACTTAGACTTGAAAACGGGCCGTTAAAGGGTGAAAACCCAAACCAGCCCCCAAACGACCCCGTAGGAGGCATGAACACCTCGCACGGGACCAATGTAACTTGTAGGAACTGACCGCGTAGTCCCGAGTCTCCCGGTTTGAGAGTATGACGATAATTTGCAAAAATCACATCTAGACTTGAAAACAGGCCGTTAAAGGGTAAAAACCCAAACCAGCCCCCAAACGACCCCGTAGGAGGCGCGAACACCTCGCACGTGGCAAATGTAAATTGTAGGAACTGACCGCGTAGTCCCGGGTCTCCCTGTTTGAGAGTATGACGATAATTTACAAAAATCACACTTAGACTTGAAAACAGGCCGTTAAAGGGTGAAAACCCAAACCATCCCCCAAACGACCCCATAGGAGGCGCGACCACCTCGAACGGGACCAATGTAACTTGTAGGAACTGACAGCGTAGTCCCGGGTCTCCCGGTTTGAGAGTATGACGATAATTTGCAAAAATCACACTTAGACTTGAAAACAGGCCGTTAAAGGGTAAAAACCCAAACCAGCCCCAAACGACCCCGTAGGAGGCACAAACACCTCGCACTGGACCAATGTAACTTGTAGGAACTGACCGCGTAGTCCCGAGTCTCCCGGTTTCAGAGTATGATGATAATTTTCAAAAATAGACTTAGACATGAAAATAGGCCGTTAAAGGGTGAAAACCCAAACCAGCCCCCAAACAACCCCGTAGGAGGCACGAACACGTCGCACGGGACCAAAGTAACTTGTAGGAATTGACCGCGTAGTCCCGGTTCTCCCGATTTGAGAGTATGACGATAATTTGCAAAAATCACACTTAGACTTGAAAACAGGCCGTTAAAGGGTGAAAACCCAAACCAGCCCCCAAACGACCCCGTAGGATGCACGAACACCTCGCACGGGACCAATGTAACTTGTAGGAACTGACCGCGTAGTCCCGGGTCTCCCGGTTTGAGAGTATGACTATAATTTGCAAAAATCACACTTAGACTTAAAAACAGGCCGTTAAAAGGTGAAAACCCAAACCAGCCCCCAAACGACCCCGTAGGAGGTGCGAACACCTCGCACGGGACCAATGTAACTTCTAGGAACTGACCGCGTAGTCCCGGGTCTCCCGATTTGAGAGTATGACGATAATTTTCAAAAATACACTTAGACATGAAAACAGGCCGTTAAAGGGTGAAAACCCAAACCAGCCCCCAAACAACCCCGTAGGAGGCACGAACACCTCGCACGGGACCAATGTAACTTGTAGGAACTGACCGTGTAGTCCCGGGTCTCCCGGTTTGAGAGTATGACGATAATTTGCAAAAATCACACTTAGACTTGAAAACGGGCCGTTAAAGGGTGAAAACCCAAACCAGCCCCCAAACGACCCCGTAGGAGGCACGAACACCTCGCACGGGACCAATGTAACTTGTAGGAACTGACCGCGTAGTCCCGGGTCTCCCGGTTTGAGAGTATGACGATAATTTGCAAAAATCACATCTAGACTTGAAAACAGGCCGTTAAAGGGTGAAAACCCAAACCAGCCCCCAAACGACCCCGTAGGAGGCGCGAACACCTCGCACGGGACCAATGTTACTTGTAGGAACTGACTGCGTAGTCCCGGGTCTCTCGGTTTGAGAGTATGACGAGAATTTGCAAAAATCACAGTTAGACTTGAAAACGGGCCGTTAAAGGGTGAAAACCCAAACCAGCCCCCAAACGACCCCGTAGAAGGCACGAACACCTCGCACGGGACCTATGTAACTTGTAGGAACTGACCGCGTACTCCCGGGTCACCCAGTTTGAGAGTATGACGATAATTTGCAAAAATCACACTTAGACTTGAAAACAGGCCGTTAAAGGGTGAAAACCCAAACCAGCCCCCAAACGACCCCGTAGGAGGCACGAACACCTCGCACGGGACCAATGTAACTTTTAGGAACTGACCGCGTAGTCCCGGGTCTCCCGGTTTGAGAGTATGACGATATTTTGCAAAAATCACACTTAGACTTGAAAACAGGTCGTTAAATGGTGAAAACCCAAACCAGCCCCCAAACGACCCCGTAGGAGGCGCGAACACCTCGCACGAGACCAATGTAACTTATAGGAACTGACCGCGTAGTCTCGGGTCTCCCGTATTGAGAGTATGACGATAATTTGTAAAAATCACACTTAGACTTGAAAACAGGCCGTTAAAGGGTAAAAACCCAAACCAGCCCCCAAACGACCCCGTAGGATACACGAACACCTCGCACGGGACCAATGTAACTTGTAGGAACTGGCCGCGTAGTCCCGGGTCTCCCGGTTTGAGAGTATGACTATAATTTGCAAAAATCACACTTAGACTTGAAAATAGGCCGTTAAATGGTGAAAACCCAAACCAGCCCCCAAACGACCCCGTAGGAGGTGCGAACACCTCGCACGGGACCAATGTAACTTCTAGGAACTGACCGCGTAGTCCCGGGTCTCCCGGTTTGAGAGTATGATGATAATTTGCAAAAATCACACTTAGACTTGAAAACAGGCCATTAAAGGGTAAAAACCCAAACCAGCCCCAAACGACCCCGTAGGAGGCACAAACACCTCGCACGGGACCAATATAACTTGTAGGAACTGACCGCATAGTCCCGAGTCTCCCGGTTTGAGAGTATGATGATAATTTTCAAAAATACACTTAGACATGAAAACAGGCCGTTAAAGGGTGAAAACCCATACCAGCCCCCAAACAACCCCGTAGGAGGCACGAACACCTCGCACGGGACCAATGTAACCTGTAGGAACTGACCGCGTAGTCCCGGTTCTCCCGGTTTGAGAGTATGACGATAATTTGCAAAAATCACACCTAGACTTGAAAACAGGCCGTTAAAGGGTGAAAACCCAAACCAGCCCCCAAACGACCCCGTAGGAGGCGCGAACACCTCGCACGGGACCAATGTAACTTGTAGGAACTGACTGCGTGGTCCCGGGTCTCTCGGTTTGAGAGTATGACGATAATTTGCAAAAATCACAGTTAGACTTGAAAACGGGCCGTTAAAGGGTGAAAACCCAAACCAGCCCCCAAACGACCCCGTAGAAGGCACGAACACCTCGCACGGGACCAATGTAACTTGTAGGAACGGACCGCGTAGTCCCGGGTCTCCCGGTTTGAGAGTGTGACGATAATTTGCAAAAATCACACTTATACTTGAAAACAGGCCGTTAAAGGGTGAAAACCCAAACCAGCCCCCAAACGACCCCGTAGGAGGCGCGAACACCTCGCACGGGGCCAATGTAAATTGTAGGAACTGACCGCGTAGTCCCGGGTCTCCCTGTTTGAGAGTATGACGATAATTTACAAAAATCACACTTAGACTTGAAAACAGGCCGTTAAAGGGTGAAAACCCAAAACATCCCCCAAACGACCCCATAGGAGGCGCGACCACCTCGCACGGAACCAATGTAACTTGTAGGAACTGCCAGCATAGTCCCGGGTCTCCCGGTTTGAGAGTATGATGATAATTTGCAAAAATCACACTTAGACTTGAAAACAGGCCGTTAAAGGGTGAAAACCCAAACCAGCCCCCAAACAACCCCGTAGGAGGCACGAACACGTCGCACGGGACCAAAGTAACTTGTAGGAATTGACCGCGTAGTCCCGGTTCTCCTGGTTTGAGAGTATGACGATAATTTGCAAAAATCACACTTAGACTTGAAAACAGGCCGTTAAAGGGTGAAAACCCAAACCAGCCCCCAAACGACCCCGTAGGATGCACGAACACCTCGCACGGGACCAATGTAACTTGTAGGAACTGACCGCGTAGTCCCGGGTCTCCCGGTTTGAGAGTATGACTATAATTTGCAAAAATCACACTTAGACTTAAAAACAGGCCGTTAAAGGGTGAAAACCCAAACCAGCCCCCAAACAACCCCGTAGGAGGCACGAACACGTCGCACGGGACCAAAGTAACTTGTAGGAATTGACCGCGTAGTCCCGGTTCTCCCGGTTTGAGAGTATGACGATAATTTTCAAAAATACACTTAGACATGAAAACAGGCCGTTAAAGGGTGAAAACCCAAACCAGCCCCCAAACAACCCCGTAGGAGGCACGAACACCTCGCACGGGACCAATGTAACTTGTAGGAACTGACCGTGTAGTCCCGGGTCTCCCGGTTTGAGAGTATGACGATAATTTGCAAAAATCACACTTAGACTTGAAAACGGGCCGTTAAAGGGTGAAAACCCAAACCAGCCCCCAAACGACCCCGTAGGAGGCATGAACACCTCGCACGGGACCAATGTAACTTGTAGGAACTGACCGCGTAGTCCCGGGTCTCCCGGTTTGAGAGTATGACGATAATTTGCAAAAATCACATCTAGACTTGAAAACAGGCCGTTAAAGGGTGAAAACCCAAACCAGCCCCCAAACGACCCCGTAGGAGGCGCGAACACCTCGCACGGGGCCAATGTAAATTGTAGGAACTGACCGCGTAGTCCCGGGTCTCCCTATTTGAGAGTATGACGATAATTTACAAAAATCACACTTAGACTTGAAAACAGGCCGTTAAAGGGTGAAAACCCAAACCATCCCCCAAACGACCCCATAGGAGGCGCGACCACCTCGCACGGGACCAATGTAACTTGTAGGAACTGACAGCGTAGTCCCGGGTCTCCCGGTTTGAGAGTATGACGATAATTTGCAAAAATCACACTTAGACTTGAAAACAGGCCGTTAAAGGGTAAAAACCCAAACCAGCCCCAAACGACCCCGTAGGAGGCAGAAACACCTCGCACGGGACCAATGTAACTTGTAGGAACTGACCGCGTAGTCCCGAGTCTCCCGGTTTCAGAGTATGATGATAATTTTCAAAAATACACTTAGACATGAAAATAGGCCGTTAAAGGGTGAAAATCCAAACCAGCTCCCAAACAACCCCGTAGGAGGCACGAACACCTCCCACGGGACCAAAGTAACTTGTAGGAACTGACCGCGTAGTCCCGGTTCTCCCGGTTTGAGAGTATGACGATAATTTCCAAAAATCACACTTAGACTTGGAAACAGGCCGTTAAAGGGTGAAAACCCAAACCAGCCCCCAAACGACCCCGTAGGATGCACGAACACCTCGCACGGGACCAATGTAACTTGTAGGAACTGACCGCGTAGTACCGGGTCTCCCGGTTTGAGAGTATGACTATAATTTGCAAAAATCACACTTAGACTTAAAAACAGGCCGTTAAAAGGTGAAAACCCAAACCAGCCCCCAAACGACCCCGTAGGAGGTGCGAACACCTCGCACGGGACCAATATAACTTCTAGGAACTGACCGCGTAGTCCCGGGTCTCCCGATTTGAGAGTATGACGATAATTTTCAAAAATACACTTAGACATGAAAACAGGCCGTTAAAGGGTGAAAACCCAAACCAGCCCCCAAACAACCCCGTAGGAGGCACGAACACCTCGCACGGGACCAATGTAACTTATAGGAACTGACCGTGTAGTCCCGGGTCTCCCGGTTTGAGAGTATGACGATAATTTGCAAAAATCACACTTAGACTTGAAAACAGGCCGTTAAAGGGTAAAAACCCAAACCAGCCCCAAACGACCCCGTAGGAGGCACGAACACCTCGCACGGGACCAATGTAACTTGTAGGAACTGACCGCGTAGTCCCGGGTCTCCCGGTTTGAGAGTATGACGATAATTTGCAAAAATCACATCTAGACTTGAAAACAGGCCGTTAAAGGGTGAAAACCCAAACCAGCCCCCAAACGACCCCGTAGGAGGCGCGAACACCTCGCACGGGACCAATGTTACTTGTAGGAACTGACTGCGTAGTCCCGGGTCTCTCGGTTTGAGAGTATGATGAGAATTTGCTAAAATCACAGTTAGACTTGAAAACGGGCCGTTAAAGGGTGAAAACCCAAACCAGGCCTCAAACGACCCCGTAGAAGGCACGAACACCTCGCACGGGACCTATGTAACTTGTAGGAACTGACCGCGTACTCCCGAGTCTCCCAGTTTGAGAGTATGACGATAATTTGCAAAAATCACACTTAGACTTGAAAACAGGCCGTTAAAGGGTGAAAACCCAAACCAGCCCCCAAACGACCCCGTAGGAGGCACGAACACCTCGCACGGGACCAATGTAACTTATAGGAACTGACCGCATAGTCCCGGGTCTCCCGGTTTGAGAGTATGAAAATAATTTGCAAAAATCACACTTAGACTTGAAAACAGGTCGTTAAATGGTGAAAACCCAAACCAGCCCCCAAACGACCCCGTAGGAGGCGCGAACACCTCGCACGGGACCAATGTAACTTATAGGAACTGACCGCGTAGTCTCAGGTCTCCCGGTTTGAGAGTATGACGATAATTTGTAAAAATCACACTTAGACTTGAAAATAGGCCGTTAAAGGGTAAAAACCCAAACCAGCCCCCAAACGACCCCGTAGGATACACGAACACCTCGCACGGGACCAATGTAACTTGTAGGAACTGACCGCGTAGTCCCGGGTCTCCCCGTTTGAGAGTATGATGATAATTTGCAAAAATCACACTTAGACTTGAAAACAGGCCGTTAAAGGGTGAAAACCCAAACCATCCCCCAAACGACCCCATAGGAGGCGCGACAACCTCGCACGGGACCAATGTAACTTGTAGGAACTGAACGCGTAGTCCCGGGTCTCCCGGTTTGAGAGTATGATGATAATTTGCAAAAATCACACTTAGACTTGAAAACAGGCCGTTAAAGGGTGAAAACCCAAACCAGCCCCCAAACGACCCCGTAGGATGCACGAACACCTCGCACGGGACCAATGTAACTTGTAGGAACTGACCGCGTAGTCCCTGGTCTCCCGATTTGAGAGTATGACGATAATTTGCAAAAATCACACCTAGACTTGAAAACAGGCCGTTAAAGGGTGAAAACCCAAACCAGCCCCCAAACGACCCCGTTGGAGGCGCGAACACCTCGCACGGGACCAATGTAACTTGTAGGAACTGACTGCGTAGTCCCGGGTCTCTCGGTTTGAGAGTATGACGATAATTTGCAAAAATCACAGTTAGACTTGAAAACGGGCCGTTAAAGGGTGAAAACCCAAACCAGCCCCCAAACGACCCCGTAGGATGCACGAACACCTCGCATGGGACCAATGTAACTTGTAGGAACTGACCGCGTAGTCCCGGTTGTCCCGGTTTGAGAGTATGATGATAATTTGCAAAAAACACAGTTAGACTTGAAAACAGGCCGTTAAAGGGTGAAAACCCAAACCAGCCCCCAAACGACCCCGTAGGATGCACGAACACCTCGCACGGGACCAATGTAACTTATAGGAACTGACCGCGTAGTCCCGGTTCTCCCGGTTTGAGAGTATGACGATAATTTGCAAAAATGACACTTAGACTTGAAAACAGGCCGTTAAAGGGTGAAAACCCAAACCAGCCCCCAAACGACCCCGTAGAAGGCACGAACACCTCGCACGGGACCTATGTAACTTGTAGGAACTGACCGCGTAGTCCCGGGTCTCCCGGTTTGAGAGTATGATGATAATTTGCAAAAATCACACTTAGACTTTAAAACAGGCCGTTATAGGGTGAAAACCCAAACCAGCCCCCGAAGGACTCCGTAGGAGGCACGAACACCTCGCACGGGACCAATGTAACTTATAGGAACTGATCGCGTAGTCCCAGGTCTCCCGGTTTGAGAGTATGACAATAATTTGCAAAAATCACACTTAGACTTGAAAACAGGTCGTTAAATGGTGAAAACCCAAACCAGCCCCCAAACGACCCTGTAGGAGGCGCGAACACCTCGCACGGGACCAATGTAACTTATAGGAACTGACCGCGTAGTTTCGGGTCTCCCGGTTTGAGAGTATGACCATAATTTGTAAAAATCACACTTAGACTTGAAAACAGGCCGTTAAAGGGTAAAAACCCAAACCAGCCCCAAACGACCGCGTAGGAGGCACAAACACCTCTCACGGGACCAATGTAACTTGTAGGAACTGACCGCGTAGTCCCGAGTCTCCCGGTTTGAGAGTATGACGATAATTTGCAAAAATCACTCTTAGACTTGAAAACAGGCCGTTAATGGGTGAAAACCCAAACCATCCCCAAACGACCCCGTAGGAGGCGCAAACACCTCGCACGGGGCCAATGTAAATTGTAGGAACTGACCGCGTAGTCCCGGGTCTCCCTGTTTGAGAGTATGACGATAATTTACAAAAATCACACTTAGACTTGAAAACAGGCCGTTAAAGGGTGAAAACCCAAACCATCCCCCAAACGACCCCATAGGAGGCGCGACCACCTCGCACGGGACCAATGTAACTTGTAGGAACTGACAGCGTAGTCCCGGGTCTCCCGGTTTGAGAGTATGACGATAATTTGCAAAAATCACACTTAGACTTGAAAATAGGCCGTTAAAGGGTAAAAACCCAAACCAGCCCCAAACGACCCCGTAGGAGGCACAAACACCTCGCACGGGACCAATGTAACTTGTAGGAACTGACCGCGTAGTCCCGAGTCTCCCGGTTTCAGAGTATGATGATAATTTTCAAAAATACACTTAGACATGAAAATAGGCCGTTAAAGGGTGAAAACCCAAACCAGCCCCCAAACAACCCCGTAGGAGGCACGAACACCTCGCACGGGACCAAAGTAACTTGTAGGAACTGACCGCGTAGTCCCGGTTCTCCCGGTTTGAGAGTATGATGATAATTTGCAAAAATCACACTTAGACTTGAAAACAGGCCGTTAAAGGGTGAAAACCCAAACCAGCCCCCAAACGACCCCGTAGGATGCACGAACACCTCGCACGGGACCAATGTAACTTGTAGGAACTGACAGCGTAGTCCCGGGTCTCCCGGTTTGAGAGTATGACTATAATTTCCAAAAATCACACTTAGACTTAAAAACAGGCGGTTAAAAGGTGAAAACCCAAACCAGCTCCCAAACGACCTCGTAGGAGGTGCGAACACCTCGCACGGGACCAATGTAACTTCTAGGAACTGACCGCGTAGTCCCGGGTCTCCCGATTTGAGAGTATGACGATAATTTTCAAAAATACACTTAGACATGAAAACAGGCCGTTAAAGGGTGAAAACCCAAACCAGCCCCCAAATAACCCCGTAGGAGGCACGAACACCTCGCACGGGACCAATGTAACTTGTAGGAACTGACCGTGTAGTCCCGGGTCTCCCGGTTTGAGAGTATGACGATAATTTGCAAAAATCACACTTAGACTTGAAAACGGGCCGTTAAAGGGTGAAAACCCAAACCAGCCCCCAAACGACCCCGTAGGAGGCATGAACACCTCGCACGGGACCAATGTAACTTGTAGGAACTGACCGCGTAGTCCCGAGTCTCCCGGTTTGAGAGTATGACGATAATTTGCAAAAATCACATCTAGACTTGAAAACAGGCCGTTAAAGGGTGAAAACCCAAACCAACCCCCAAACGACCCCGTAGGAGGCGCGAACACCTCGCACGGGGCAAATGTAAATTGTAGGAACTGACCGCGTAGTCCCGGGTCTCCCTGTTTGAGAGTATGACGATAATTTACAAAAATCACACTTAGACTTGAAAACAGGCCGTTAAAGGGTGAAAACCCAAACCATCCCCCAAACGACCCCATAGGAGGCGCGACCACCTCGAACGGGACCAATGTAACTTGTAGGAACTGACAGCGTAGTCCCGGGTCTCCCGGTTTGAGAGTATGACGATAATTTGCAAAAATCACACTTAGACTTGAAAACAGGCCGTTAAAGGGTAAAAACCCAAACCAGCCCCAAACGACCCCGTAGGAGGCACAAACACCTCGCACGGGACCAATGTAACTTGTAGGAACTGACCGCGTAGTCCCGAGTCTCCCGGTTTCAAAGTATGATGATAATTTTCAAAAATAGACTTAGACATGAAAATAGGCCGTTAAAGGGTGAAAACCCAAACCAGCCCCCAAACAACCCCGTAGGAGGCACGAACACGTCGCACGGGACCAAAGTAACTTGTAGGAATTGACCGCGTAGTCCCGGTTCTCCCGGTTTGAGAGTATGACGATAATTTGCAAAAATCACACTTAGACTTGAAAACAGGCCGTTAAAGGGTGAAAACCCAAACCAGCCCCCAAACGACCCCGTAGGATGCACGAACACCTCGCACGGGACCAATGTAACTTGTAGGAACTGACCGCGTAGTCCCGGGTCTCCCGGTTTGAGAGTATGACTATAATTTGCAAAAATCACACTTAGACTTAAAAACAGGCCGTTAAAAGGTGAAAACCCAAACCAGCCCCCAAACGACCCCGTAGGAGGTGCGAACACCTCGCACGGGACTAATGTAACTTGTAGGAACTGACCGTGTAGTCCCGGGTCTCCCGGTTTGAGAGTATGACGATAATTTGCAAAAATCACACTTAGACTTGAAAACGGGCCGTTAAAGGGTGAAAACCCAAACCAGCCCCCAAACGACCCCGTAGGAGGCACGAACACCTCGCACGGGACCAATGTAACTTGTAGGAACTGACCGCGTAGTCCCGGGTCTCCCGGTTTGAGAGTATGACGATAATTTGCAAAAATCACATCTAGACTTGAAAACAGGCCGTTAAAGGGTGAAAACCCAAACCAGCCCCCAAACGACCCCGTAGGAGGCGCGAACACCTCGCACGGGACCAATGTTACTTGTAGGAACTGACTGCGTAGTCCCGGGTCTCTCGGTTTGAGAGTATGACGAGAATTTGCAAAAATCACAGTTAGACTTGAAAACGGGCCGTTAAAGGGTGAAAACCCAAACCAGCCCCCAAACGACCCCGTAGAAGGCACGAACACCTCGCACCGGACCTATGTAACTTGTAGGAACTGACCGCGTACTCCCGGGTCACCCAGTTTGAGAGTATGACGATAATTTGCAAAAATCACACTTAGACTTGAAAACAGGCCGTTAAAGGGTGAAAACCCAAACCAGCCCCCAAACGACCCCGTAGGAGGCACGAACACCTCGCACGGGACCAATGTAACTTTTAGGAACTGACCGCGTAGTCCCGGGTCTCCCGGTTTGAGAGTATGACGATATTTTGCAAAAATCACACTTAGACTTGAAAACAGGTTGTTAAATGGTGAAAACCCAAACCAGCCCCCAAACGACCCCGTAGGAGGCGCGAACACCTCGCACGAGACCAATGTAACTTATAGGAACTGACCGCGTAGTCTCGGGTCTCCCGTATTGAGAGTATGACGATAATTTGTAAAAATCACACTTAGACTTGAAAACAGGCCGTTAAAGGGTAAAAACCCAAACCAGCCCCCAAACGACCCCGTAGGATACACGAACACCTCGCACGGGACCAATGTAACTTGTAGGAACTGACCGCGTAGTCCCGGGTCTCCCGGTTTGAGAGTATGACTATAATTTGCAAAAATCAAACTTAGACTTGAAAATAGGCCGTTAAATGGTGAAAACCCAAACCAGCCCCCAAACGACCCCGTAGGAGGTGCGAACACCTCGCACGGGACCAATGTAACTTCTAGGAACTGACCGCGTAGTCCCGGGTCTCCCGGTTTGAGAGTATGATGATAATTTGCAAAAATCACACTTAGACTTGAAAACAGGCCATTAAAGGGTAAAAACCCAAACCAGCCCCAAACGACCCCGTAGGAGGCACAAACACCTCGCACGGGACCAATGTAACTTGTAGGAACTGACCGCATAGTCCCGAGTCTCCCGGTTTGAGAGTATGATGATAATTTTCAAAAATACACTTAGACATGAAAACAGGCCGTTAAAGGGTGAAAACCCATACCAGCCCCCAAACAACCCCGTAGGAGGCACGAACACCTCGCACGGGACCAATGTAACCTGTAGGAACTGACCGCGTAGTCCCGGTTCTCCCGGTTTGAGAGTATGACGATAATTTGCAAAAATCACACCTAGACTTGAAAACAGGCCGTTAAAGGGTGAAAACCCAAACCAGCCCCCAAACGACCCCGTAGGAGGCGCGAACACCTCGCACGGGACCAATGTAACTTGTAGGAACTGACTGCGTGGTCCCGGGTCTCTCGGTTTGAGAGTATGACGATAATTTGCAAAAATCACAGTTAGACTTGAAAACGGGCGGTTAAAGGGTGAAAACCCAAACCAGCCCCCAAACGACCCCGTAGAAGGCACGAACACCTCGCACGGGACCAATGTAACTTGTAGGAACTGACCGCGTAGTCCCGGGTCTCTCGGTTTGAGAGTGTGACGATAATTTGCAAAAATCACACTTAGACTTGAAAACAGGCCGTTATAGGGTGAAAACCCAAACCAGCCCCCAAACGACCCCGTAGGAGGCGCGACCACCTCGCACGGGACCAATGTAAATTGTAGGAACTGACCGCGTAGTCCCGGGTCTCCCGGTTTGAGAGTATGACGATAATTTGCAAAAATCACACTTAGACTTGAAAACAGGCCGTTAAAGGGTAAAAACCCAAACCATCCCCCAAACGACCCCATAGGAGGCGCGACCACCTCGCACGGAACCAATGTAACTTGTAGGAACTGCCAGCATAGTCCCGGGTCTCCCGGTTTGAGAGTATGATGATAATTTGCAAAAATCACACTTAGACTTGAAAACAGGCCGTTAAAGGGTGAAAACCCAAACCAGCCCCCAAACGACCCCGTAGGAGGCACGAACACCTCGCACGGGACCAATGTAACTTTTAGGAACTGACCGCGTAGTCCCGGGTCTCCCGGTTTGAGAGTATGACGATAATTTGCAAAAATCACACTTAGACTTGAAAACAGGTCGTTAAATGGTGAAAACCCAAACCAGCCCCCAAACGACCCCGTAGGAGGCGCGAACACCTCGCACGGGACCAATGTAACTTATAGGAACTGACCGCGTAGTCTCAGGTCTCCCGGTTTGAGAGTATGACGATAATTTGTAAAAATCACACTTAGACTTGAAAACAGGCCGTTAAAGGGTAAAAACCCAAACCAGCCCCCAAACGACCCCGTAGGATACACGAACACCTCGCACGGGACCAATGTTACTTGTAGGAACTGACCGCGTAGTCCCGGGTCTCCCGGTTTGAGAGTATGACTATAATTTGCAAAAATCACACTTAGACTTGAAAATAGGCCGTTAAATGGTGAAAACCCAAACCAGCCCCAAACGACCCCGTAGGAGGTGCGAACACCTCGCACGGGACCAATGTAACTTCTAGGAACTGACCGCGTAGTCCCGGGTCTCCCGGTTTGAGAGTATGATGATAATTTGCAAAAATCACACTTAGACTTGAAAACAGGCCATTAAAGGGTAAAAACCCAAACCAGCCCCAAACGACCCCGTAGGAGGCACAAACACCTCGCACGGGACCAATGTAACTTGTAGGAACTGACCGCATAGTCCCGAGTCTCCCGGTTTGAGAGTATGATGATAATTTTCAAAAATACACTTAGACATGAAAACAGGCCGTTAAAGGGTGAAAACCCATACCAGCCCCCAAACAACCGCGTAGGAGGCACGAACACCTCGGACGGGACCAATGTAACTTGTAGGAACTGTCCGTGTAGTCCCGGGTCTCCCGGTTTGAGAGTATGACGATAATTTGCAAAAATCACACTTAGACTTGAAAACGGGCCGTTAAAGGGTGAAAACCCAAACCAGCCCTCAAACGACCCCGTAGGAGGCATGAACACCTCGCACGGGACCAATGTAACTTGTAGGAACTGATCGCGTAGTCCCGGGTCTCCCGGTTTGAGAGTATGACGATAATTTGCAAAAATCACATCTAGACTTGAAAACAGGCCGTTAAAGGGTGAAAACCCAAACCAGCCCCCAAACGACCCCGTAGGAGGCGCGAACACCTCGCACGGGGCCAATGTAAATTGTAGGAACTGACCGCGTAGTCCCGGGTCTCCCTGTTTGAGAGTATGACGATAATTTACAAAAATCACACTTAGACTTGAAAACAGGCCGTTAAAGGGTGAAAACCCAAACCATCCCCCAAACGAACCCATAGGAGGCGCGACCACCTCGCACGGGACCAATGTAACTTGTAGGAACTGACCGCATAGTCCCGAGTCTCCCGGTTTCAGAGTATGATGATAATTTTCAAAAATACACTTAGACATGAAAATAGGCCGTTAAAGGGTGAAAATCCAAACCAGCCCCCAAACAACCCCGTAGGAGGCACGAACACCTCCCACGGGACCAAAGTAACTTGTAGGAACTGACCGCGTAGTCCCGGTTCTCCCGGTTTGAGAGTATGACGATAATTTGCAAAAATCACACTTAGACTTGAAAACAGGCCATTAAAGGGTAAAAACCCAAACCAGCCCCAAACGACCCCGTAGGAGGCACAAACACCTCGCACGGGACCAATGTAACTTGTAGGAACTGACCGCATAGTCCCGAGTCTCCCGGTTTGAGAGTATGATGATAATTTTCAAAAATACACTTAGACATGAAAACAGGCCGTTAAAGGGTGAAAACCCATACCAGCCCCCAAACAACCGCGTAGGAGGCACGAACACCTCGTACGGGACCAATGTAACTTGTAGGAACTGTCCGTGTAGTCCCGGGTCTCCCGGTTTGAGAGTATGACGATAATTTGCAAAAATCACACTTAGACTTGAAAACGGGCCGTTAAAGGGTGAAAACCCAAACCAGCCCTCAAACGACCCCGTAGGAGGCATGAACACCTTGCACGGGACCAATGTAACTTGTAGGAACTGATCGCGTAGTCCCGGGTCTCCCGGTTTGAGAGTATGACGATAATTTGCAAAAATCACATCTAGACTTGAAAACAGGCCGTTAAAGGGTGAAAACCCAAACCAGCCCCCAAACGACCCCGTAGGAGGCGCGAACACCTCGCACGGGGCCAATGTAAATTGTAGGAACTGACCGCGTAGTCCCGGGTCTCCCTGTTTGAGAGTATGACGATAATTTACAAAAATCACACTTAGACTTGAAAACAGGCCGTTAAAGGGTGAAAACCCAAGCCATCCCCCAAACGACCCCATAGGAGGCGCGACCACCTCGCACGGGACCAATGTAACTTGTAGGAACTGACAGCGTAGTCCCGGGTCTCCCGGTTTGAGAGTATGACAATAATTTGCAAAAATCACACTTAGACTTGAAAACAGGCCGTTAAAGGGTAAAAACCCAAACCAGCCCCAAACGACCCCGTAGGAGGCACAAACACCTCGCACGGGACCAATGTAACTTGGAGGAACTGACCGCGTAGTCCCGAGTCTCCCGGTTTCAGAGTATGATGATAATTTTCAAAAATACACTTAGACATGAAAATAGGCCGTTAAAGGGTGAAAATCCAAACCAGCCCCCAAACAACCCCGTTGGAGGCACGAACACCTCCCACGGGACCAAAGTAACTTGTAGGAACTGACCGCGTAGTCCCGGTTCTCCCGGTTTG